>CM038681.1:321643362-321810455 GCA_021605205.1 Aegilops longissima | reverse complement strand
AAAGTGTCCCATTAATCCTCCTCCATCGCCTCCTGCAACAACAAAAGACGAACAGAGCTAGCAGGAATGCATAGCTTGTTAGCACGGAACACAAAACCATCATTAATAACGAACTTGTTCCATGTTCTTCCCTCTTTACAATTCTGCATTACATCTTTAAAATCAGCATCATGCACATATTGATCTTTGATGGTCTCCAAACCAAATATTTTGAAGTCAAGTTGTGAAAGCATAGTATATCGACGAGACAAAGCATCAGCAATAACATTTTCTTTACCCTTCTTGTGTTTAATGACATAAGGGAAAGTATCAATGAATTCAACCCATTTAGCATGTCTACGATTCAGTTTAGCTTGACTTTTAATATGTTTCAAAGATTCATGATCAGAATGTATAACAAATTCTTTGGGCCATAAATAATGTTGCCATGTCTCTAAAGTCCGAACAAGAGCATATAATTCTTTGTCATAAGTAGAATAGTTCAGACTAGGCCCACTCAATTTTTCAGAAAAGTATGCAATAGGTTTGCCATCTTGTAATAACACACCTCTAATCCAATTCCACTAGCATCACATTCAAGCTCAAAAGTCTTATTAAAGTCGGGAAGTTGGAGTAAAGGAGCATGTGTCAACTTATCTTTCAATACCGTGAAGGCTTCTTCTGCGCGGTACCCCAAACAAAAGGCACATCATTCTTTGTAAGCTCATTGAGAGGTGCAGCAATGGTGCTAAAGTCTCTCAAAACGCCTATAGAAACCAGCGAGTCCAAGGAAACTCCTCACTTGTGTGACCGTTTTGGGCTGCGGCCAACTCTCAATAGCTTCAATCTTGGCTTTATCAACTTCAATTCCTGTGGAGTAACAACATAGCCAAGAAAAGATACTAAATCGGTGCAAAAGGTGCACTTCCCAAGGTTACCAAACAAGCGTGCATCACGTAGAGCATTAAAAACAGCATGTAAATGTTCCAAATGTTCTTCCAAAGATTTGCTATAAATCAGTATATCATCAAAGTAAACTACCACAAATCGTCCAATGAAAGCACGTAAAACTTCGTTCATTAATCTCATGAAAGTACTAGGTGCATTAGTTAACCCAAAAGGCATGACTAACCACTCATATAATCCAAACTTAGTTTTAAATGCTGTTTTCCATTCATCTCCCAATTTCATACGAATTTGATGGTATCCACTCATAAATCAACTTTGGAGAATATTGTAGAGCCACTCAATTCATCAAGCATATCATCTATCCTAGGAATAGGATGGCGATAACGAATAGTAATATTATTAATGCCTCTACAATCAACACACATACACGACGTACCATCCTTTTAGGCACTAGTATAATAGGAACAACACAAGGACTAAGAGATTCGCGTATATAACCTTTGTCGAGCAGCTCCTGTACTTGACGCATAATCTCCTTCGTCTCCTCTAGATTGATGCGGTATGGTGCGCGGTTGGGTAGCGATGCACCGGAATTAAGTCAATTTGATGCTCAATCCCTCGAATAGGTGGTAATCCGGTGGCACGTCTTGTGGGAAGGCGTCGTGAACTCCTGCAAAATGTTAGTGACAGCGAGGGGCAAAGAGGAAGGCACGTCCTCGAATGAAAATAATGCCTCTTTGCACACAAAAGCATAGCAAACAGATTTGCTAGAATCTAGCTCATCAATATCAGATTTGGTGGCAAATAAACATGCAGTTTTCAGTTTAATTTCGAAGCAACATTAGATGGTTTATTATTAGGCTTCATTTGTTGCTCAAATTCTTTTGCCACAATCTGATTTTCACTCTTATTTTCTCCTGTTTTGCTATATTAGCTCTATTAATATCATCTTTCAAAATGGAATCAGAGTCATAGGAAGCAAAGTAATATTTTTATCCTTGTGAACAAGAGTATACTGATTGTTTCTACCATGGTGTACAAATTTTATCAAATTGCCATGGTCTACCAAGTAATAAGGAACATGCTTGCATAGGTACCACATCACAATCAACATAATCAACATATGTAGAGATACTAAAATGCACACGAACAGATCGTGTTACCTTAACCTTGCCGCTGTTGTTGAACCATTGGATGTAGTAAGGATGTGGATGTGCTCTTGTGGTGAGAAAAGCTTCTCCACCATATCCATGCTAGCCAAGTTGTTGCAGCTCCCTCCATCTATGATGGCGCTAATAGAACGTTCCTTCACAACTCCTTTGTATGGAACAAGTTATGCCTCTGATTTTGCTCAGCTTGTGTAACCTGCACACTCAAAACACGTTGAGCAACTAAACATTCATACTGTCAAAGATCTTGACAGCCATGTATTGCGTCTCAAGATCGAATCATCTCCACCGTGTTCTTCATGTGTAATAAGAGCCAAAGTCTCTTCATCATAGTCACTAGCAGACTCATACCCACCATCCTCGTGAGCAATCATCACACGCTGAGATTGGCATTCTCTGCAAAAATGTCCTCTTCCCTTACAACGACGACAAATAATATCACTTGTGTGCCTGTTGGCGCCATGGAAGAAGAAGAGCTCTGTGTAGGCCCAGCAGTGTACTCTTGGCAGATAGTGGTGGTTGTGCCTACTTTCTTGTATCACGGTTGGAGGTGGCAGCCGGCGGAGGTGCCGGTGTAGTAGAGCGTGTGGAAGTAGATGATGCACGTGGTGTCCATGATGAAGGTCGACCTGCGAGAAAAGTTAGTCGCGCCAAGGCACATCGATCCTGCACTTCACGTTCAGCTTTACAAGCAAGATGGAATAATCGAGTGATATTATTATAATCCTTGTAGTCTAGAATGGTCTGAATCTCTCTATTTAATCCACCCGAAAACGTGCAAGCATAGCTTCATTCTCCTCAACAATACCACATCTAATCAAGCCGGTTTGTAATTCTGATAATATTCTTCTACGAATTTTTCCTTGTCTTAAGCGCTGCAATTTTTGAAGTAATTCACGCTGATAATATGGTGGAACCCAACGAGCACATAGCAGTTTTCAAAGCAGCCCAAGTAGCTGGAGCAGGATATAATCTACAATGTTCAGACCACCAAACACATGCAAAGCTAGTGAAAGCACAAACAATGACGAGAACACGTCTCTCCTCGGGATATTGTAAACATGTAAATCGTTGTTCAGTTTCTAACTCCCAAGTAAGATATATATCAGAACATATCTACCCTCAAATGGTGGAATATTCAATTTCAGTTTAGGGAGATGGTCATGATCTCGTACTGAAGGGGAGCCCAACATTGCCATTATTTGCATGTGGACGACCTGGTGGTTGTGGTGCTGGTGGTTGCACGTAGTTCGATGTTGATCAACCTCATCCTCGTAAGCTCGTACATAATCATCCTCCCCACCGCAGCAGCAGGAGCCACGAAGTATCAACAAAGACACCAGCAGCTTGGCGGTGAAGAGGGACACGGAAGCTCGGCGGAGGGCTGTTTCGCGATGTGGAGGTAGTCCGTGTTGTTGTAGTAGAGGTGCGTTAGGTGCAGCCGGTGGTGGTGGTGGTAGGCGCGAGCAATTCATTAAACTTGTTATCGAGCTTTGTTTGAACGCCTTCTCAATGCCATCTATCTTCTCCATGGCCTCTTCAAATCTATCTAGCACATCGTCCACCTGCCCACTCATCATTTGTTGAAACTTATCATGTAGCGCTTTGTTTGTCATGTTCTCCCACAATCTCGCTGGCTTGTGATCCTGCCATGGTTAGCAGCAATAGAAACACACAAGAATATGATTGACGGACTACTAGGAAGTGGTGGTGGTGGTGTGGTGGACGATCACAAATCCGTCGAGCAAATCTCAAATTCTTACCAGTTCTTACCCAGCAGAAAGGTGATCGGCAACCGATGTAGTCAAAACTCTCAAAGCTTGGATAGAGCGATTACGGGGAGAGTCAAGCGCGCGATGTAGATGTATGTGGAGCTGGGAAGGCTTATAATATGGTAGCAAAAAGGTTAGCAATAATCAATTCAGAGATGCAAAGTTGAATAAGCGCTTAAGGACGATCTTGTCTTGGTCCTAGGCTGAACCGTGCTAGAGACGCGAGCCTAGAACACTAACAAAATCACGGCGCTGCACGGAAACAACGGAAAAGCACACTCTGCATTTTTTTTTCGCTTTTTTTTGCGCTGCTTTTTTTTTTGCTTTTTTTGCGAAAAATCACTATAATGGCGAGTGTCTCAAAACTCTTCCGAGTCAAACCGACAGGATGGGCACGAAATTTTTGACCAAATTTTTTTTTCGATTGCCGGACCCAAAAACTGGAAACGGGTCAAAAAAAACTTTCTATAACGGCGACTGTCTCAATACGCTTAGAAACACTTAGAAATAGGGTAGCCAGAAAATTTTTCGACAAGTGCGTTTTCGGAAAATTTTGGGCCTAAACTGGAATTTTTTTTTTCCGAAACCTACTCCGGCAAGGAAACACGAATCGGAAACTAGATGGATCTCGAAAACAACCCTAATATGCAAGGAACTCGGATTGGTGGTGGATGTATGGTGGTGGATATATGGCAGCGGTGGTGGTATATGGATATGGATTCAGAGCGGTGGCGGATAAGCAATGGTGGAAGATGGCAAGGCGATGATGGTGCGGCGGCGGCGTGACAACTTATGACCAGAACTCGAAACTCTAAAAGACTAGACTCTAAGACCAGCAACTTGACACGACGATGCAACCGCAAATTCAACAAAGCAAACCCTAAAAAGATTATGCAAAAGCTCAGATTGGTTCGGATATGATGAACTAACCCTAATTTTTTTGGTGGCTTTTTCGTGGACTATAGTTATGAAGAACAGACTCGATCTAAACTACGGAAAACTGTTAAATCTCATCGAGCAACCTGAAAATCTGATACCACTTGATAGAGGCAAAGGTGTCCCGATGTTTCGATGAGATGGTGGCAATCGTTTCTGTGGGAGTCGACCTTGACGATCCGACTACGAACGTGCGAGACGTCGCGCCTTAGCAATCGCTAAACCAACTTCCGAGGGTTATTGATGTAGGGTGGAACCCTATGGCGTCGATCTTTCACGTTTGGAGTGGGATCCCTCGAAGAACACGATGAACACGGGGAAGAACGGAGAGAAATCACAGGGGGAAACACTCAAGAACAAGTCCAATCACACATCCACTAGACAATCAAACACACAAGATCCACAAGGTACACGAACAACAAAGGGAAAGATACAAGGTAGAGTTCATCTCCGTGAGGAGGTCTTGAAGGGGATCGCCCAAGAGGGGTCTTGATGATATATCCCGGGATCTTCTCCTAGATGGAGGTCTTGGCCTCCAATGGAGTAGGGTCTCTCTCTCTCAAGAGTAGAGGTAGGAGCAAAGCTCACCTAAGAATGAGCTATCATATTTGCTAACCCTAGAAAGGAAGTGGAGGTGGTCTATTTATAGTCTAAGCCACGAAGGGGTAAGTGGGAGAGGATACAAGGCCAAGGCCAGCTGTGCTTGCAAGAGCGGGCGGTAGTACCGGGCTCATGGCCGGTAGTACCGCTTGAGCGGTAGTACCGCTTGGAGGGGCGGTAGTACCGCTTGGAGTGGGCGGTAGTACCACTCGTTCTGGAGCGGCCAGGTTCTCTTCCTCCTTCTCTTCCATGCTTCCCTCATGAGACGGTGTAGTCGTTCCTTGGCGCTTGCACTCCTCCTCGACATCCGTGAAGCTCCGACAATACTTATGCATGCACACGGGAGAAGTGTCAAGTAGTATACCATCCTCGAAGGGGTCAAGTGAACACGTGTAAAGGAGAAGATTCACCTTTATGTATGAGAAGTAGAGGTTGCACGTGTCACTTGCCAAACAGACTCTTGACATGGTGTTGACCGTAGGATGCTCCGCATCATCCCCTCCCCCTTGGAAAGGATCCGACCTCGGATCGAAAACCAAATCACCATGGGAAAGAGATGGCGGTGCCGTGTCAAAGTGGTTGATCACCAAGCTCTCGTCATCTTGAAGCTCGAAATGGGCACTCTCCAATGTCGCACCGTCTTGTGATTCCTTCAAAAGGAGCAAATAGAACAAACACTTGGAAAAACAAATGTGGTTAGCGTTAGTGCAAAACCAAGCATTCAAGAGGTGATTCACCAAACAAGTGTTGTCATCAAGCATAGCATAGGGTGTGACAAAGGATTGTGACATGGCATGTAAGCATATGAATTGAGCAAAATCAAGGTCATCATGGAAACAAGCATGTAAACGTGAGGTAGTGGTGCAAATATGTGTGACAATAGAATAAGCATCTACCTCAAGGTCATAGCAAGCATGCATAAAGCGCTCGACAAATGGTCGATGGTAGGCATAGGAATCATTCACAACACCGAATAAGATGAGATGTCTAAACACATGGGTCAAGTGCAAGACAATCCAAGCATAATGTGCATAGGGTGTAGTGAATATAGTATGGCACTCAACACAATAGAAAGAGCAATTGTTCATCGTGTGTGAGGCAATCAAGTCAAGCATGTAGCAATCAATGGGACATGGCATATGTGAAGTAATGACATTGTTGCAACCAAACATATGAGAGGAGCAAGTAATCCAAGAATTGGATGCAACACACAAGGCATATATATCATGATGCATGGAACGGTGAAAATGACAAGTTGAAGCAAAATCTCTAACAAGTGTGCAATCAAGTGATCCAAGATGAACAATAAGTCTTATCGTGCAAGCAACACAAGTAGTATGATCCATAATATCCATGCTCAAGAAAGATGTCACCTTGAAGGCGTGTCCTTGTCGTCCTTCACAATGCGAAGCACAAACAAGTGCGATGTAGAATCGTCGTGGTAGAAGGTGGTTCGCTCTCAAGAGCTCGAATGGTCAACTCACGTGACGTGGAAGTCGACACAAAGTCCAAGTATCCTACACATGCACAAAACAAAACAAAGTACGTATGCGCATGGTAGATAAACACATCATCCATCATGATGGTTCTCATCTTTTGCACAAAACCATTAGAAGGACAAGTGCATGAATAATATGATGCAACAATGGCAATATTCAAGGCACTAGGTATATGGTGCAAAGAAGTAAGACAAGCATGCTTCACGAGAAATATGTCTAAATCTCCAATCATATGCGAGAATGCTATGGGGGCAATCTCATGAGCAAGATTAAGGGCATTGTTGCACTCCATACCTAGCAAGTCATTTAGCATGGGAGAGGCAACACATGGAGATATATGAGAAGAAGCAATATCAATCATGTGCAAAGCATATAGATGGTTGTCATCAACCGCATGAGATGAGCTTGTATGAATCATGGGTGATGCAACATGAGCAAGCATAGAGATCAAGTCGTGCAAACTAGTGGAGCGAAGATGCAACACACTAGGATAAATCATGGCAATCATGTCATGTGAGCAAATAATAGGCATAGACAATGCACATGACATATCGCAAGCACGAACACAAAGCAAGATGAAAGTATCATCATAGGAATGGGTCATGAATAGAACATGGCAATAACAAGTGATATCTCCACCAAGCTTGCAAATACACATACAAGTATGAGAGTCAATTATCATGTGTAAAGCAAAGCATGGGTCACAAATGCATGGAAAAGGCATAGGGATGGGCATATCATGCAAAGTGAACATGGCAAGATGGGCATAGAATATGTAATGGACAATAACCCATAGCCAAGTGAGGGCCATGTAGAAGAAATGCGCGAAGACTTCGCGTGAAGGGAGCGGTGGGAAAGTCAATCCATGGGATCCCAAATCATCTTTGCTCTCTAGAGCTCATTTTGTCAACTCATGGGATTGCGAGTTTGACAAGTATTCATGGGTACCTACACAAAAGAGACACAAACCAAAGAAATTGTGCGCGTGGTAAATGTACACATCATCCATCATGATGTGTATGTGCAAGTGAGTGTTAGCACAAGATAAGCATCGCTCAAAGAAATTTGATGCATGGTATAAGAACATGTCATCCATCATGAAAGAATAGTTATTGTATATGACACGATGGGGACACAAATTGAGAATGCAAGTATATGGCACATCAAAAGCATGTTTCTTCATGGGGAGCATATGGTGCACACAAGTATGGGAATCATACAACGAATAGGATGGATCAAATTCTCCTAACATGTATGAGGAAACTATGGGGGCCTCCTCATAAGCAATAGCGGACATATCATTTGGAGAAAATGGACAACATCCAAAACAATGCATATCCGAAGTTAGGTGGGCATGGCATGGCATATGAGATAAATGATGCAAAGGGAGCATATCAATATCATCACAAGAAAAACAAATGCCAATAACCATGGGCTTGTCATCTATGCCATATGTGCAAATTGGGTTTATTTTAATGGCATATGCATAGTCACTATGAAGAGATTGCAAATAAGACATATGGTTGATATCATGCATAGCATATGACAAGTCAAGCGGATTAGCAAACATGATGTGACCTAAAGAATTGTCACAAGAAATCCTATGTAACATAGCATCACAACTAATAGACTCCACATGAGAATCATCATATTCATCATAAATGGGCAAATCATCGCATGGTGAAATCATACTAGAATGAAGCATGTCAATAGCGTGATCAACATCATGCAAGCAATCAATGTCAAAATAGTCCACTAGTGGGACGAGAGCATCACCGTCACCTTTGTTACCTTTGTCATTCCACTCAAGTGGTGTAGGTGAGGTGGGAAAGACCAAATGGTGGTCATCTTCATCTTGATGGAACCATGTGGGGGGTGCATCATATTCCACCATGGCCATCGTCTTGTCCAAAGGGAGGACGAAGTCATCGAGGATCGGCGCGTCATCATAAATGGGACCTAGCACCAAATGAGAAGACACAATAGAGGTAGAGGTCAAGTCGTTAGTGTTGAAAGTGGCCTCACATGACCTATCAACTATCTCACTCTCTCTATGTGGTGGTTCACTCACTCCCTCAAAATAGGTGCACTCAAACTCTCGTATGGTGGAGTCACTCATCAAGTGGTGGTTGTGGCTCTCCTCACATGAGAATTGGGGCAACTCGTCATATATGGGGCTAGTGGTGACGTCACTCTCACTCTCAATATGGTGGCACAAGTCACTCAAGTCATCATCGTCGCCGTGGTCAAGTGAAATACTCAACCATCTCATCGTCGTCGCCATGGATGAAGGTCGAAGATGGCACATCATCACTCTCGCCTCCAAAGATGGAAGCATCATCCTTGCTCGCCACCTTGTCCCTTGCCTCCAAAGCTTGGTCCTTGAAGGTCTCCGTAGTCGTACTTGTCTCCGCAACATCGTGAAAAAGAGTCAAGGTAGACTCGGCATCATCAATGCCACAAAGAGGGATGGCGGTGAAGTTGCACTTGGGAGCATCGTCTTGGAGCTTGTCGGGCTTGGACATCGTGGTGGTACTAGCCTCATGCTTGTCGTGAGCTTGGTCAGCCAAAGTGTGCTTGGGGTGGAGAAGCCTTGGCCTTCATGAATTCTTGTTCCGCCTTGAGAGCACCAATGTAGTAGTCGTCGATGGACTTGTAGTTCTCGAGGAAGATGGTCTTGGAGATGTCATTGTGCAATCCCATCATGAAGTGGAACTTCATTGACATGGGGTCGCCCACGCTTGCTCGTCATAAGGCAATCTTCATCTCCTTGAAGTACGCGTCGATGGACTTGGATCCTTGGATGGTGTTCTCCAATTGGCGTCGAAGTTGTTCCGTGTAGGTTGGAGGCACGAACTCTCGCCGCAAAGCTCTCTTCATCTTGGGCCAACTCATGTCGTAGTGCTCCGAAGGTGTGTGAAGCCACCAAGTTGAGGCGTAGTCGTGGAAGTTTCTTGTGGCGCACTTCACTTGATCTTCGGGAGGAACTTGATGTAGCTTGAGGTAGTCGTCCATCAAACGCTCCCACTCGAGGTACTCCTCGGGTTCTTGAGTCCCATAGAAAGGAATCGCATGGTCGATGTCGAGGTCGTAGTAGCTCGGTGAAGTCGCGGACTTGAGCTTGGGGAGCTTCTCTTGAGCGTAGCCTTGAGGTTCTTGTTGGCGAAGATGCCGTATGTCCGTAGGCGAAGATGCCTTGAAGTCGCTTGGTGAAGATGCCAAGGGAGATGGTGAAGTCATTGAGCGTTTGTTGATGTAGAGCTCTTGACCTTCACGTTCTTGTTGGTGATGGTGTCGATGCCGATGTGATCTTGCCGGAGACGGTAGCTCGGAAGCATGTGCTCTTGAGCGTCTTCTCGAAGATGAGGAAGATCGCTTGTAGGCCTTGATGAGGGCTTTGATCTCCTCCATTTGAGCTTGCATCTTGGCGTCGGAGTTGTTGTCCATGGCATCGAACTCGTCGTTGTTGTTGTAGACCGAAGATGAAATGCCTTGCCTATCCATCACAAGACTCGAGTAGAGGTGAGTAGGAAATGAGATAAACAATACCAAGTTACCTTTTCCCAAAGTTGAGGATTGATGAGGACATCAATACCATTGTTACACCCACAGCCCCTGTTGCTATACATACTGGACCAATTACTAGAGCTCGCGCACGCCAATTGAATTATCAGGTACTTTCGTTTCTTGGTAACGATTCCAATGTTCATGAGAATATGATGCTGCCTAAATTGGATACATTTGTTTTGCTTACAAATGAAGGGCCTACCATGGACAAGAAAGATGAACCTTGGAGCAAGTTCAAGCATGGAGATGTTGGCATGCGCAAGGGGAACAATAACGGAGTTACAAGTGATGATTCCAGGACTTTGAAGCCACCCTAATGAGTGCATGAGGCCTTGGACGAAATATACAAGATGCCACTTCATAATATTCTTCCATAGGCTATTCTAGGTGCTGCGTCACCTTATTATTGGGCCAGGCCCATGTAATTTCGAAATACTTAAGTATAGGCTGTTTTTAGAGTCCGTATGTGTGGGGAAACAAGAGTTAGGGTTGATTTCGGACCCCTCCACCAAGGGCCACGAAATTCCCCCCCTCTTCCTCCATATATACAGCCCTTAGGGCACCGTTTAGACCTTGGGTTTTGTTTAGATTAAAAGTTCGCCATAGCTGCAACTTGGCGTGCCGTTTGTGTTCAACGACCGGACAAAGCGTCCAGAACCCCACCTTGATCAATAAAGCTTTCATCTTATATTCGCAATATCCAGATTGCAATCTCAGTTTCTTGCTTGTTCTTCGTTTGCTCGCAGGAAACAGGCCCTCGTGGTCAGGTTGATCGTGCTCCGGCGTGGTCAATAACCCTCGGAAGTTGGTTTAGCGATTGCTAAGGCGCGACGTCTCGCGTTAAGTAGTCGGATCGTCAAGGTCGACTCCCACGAAGCGATAGCCACCATCTCATCGAAACATCGGGACACCTTTGCCTCTATCAAGTGGTATCAGATTTTCAGGTTGCTCGGTGAGATTTTACAGTTTTTCGTAGATTAGATCGAGTCTGTTCTTCATACCTAAAGTCCACGAAAAAGCCACAAAAAAAATTAGGGTTAGTTCATCATATCCGACCAATCGAGCCTTTGCATAATCTTTTTAGGGTTTTGTTTTGTTGAATTTGCGGTTGCATCGTCGTGTCTAGTTGCTGGTCTTAGCGTCTAGTCTTTTATAGTTTGAGTTCGGTCATAAGTTGTCACGCCGCCACCGCACCATCATCATCGCCCCTGCCACCTACCATCACCGCTTCGAATCCATATCCATATACCACCACCAATCCGTGTCCATATACCACCACCGATCCATATCCATATACTACCACCGCTACCACCACCGCTGCCATATACCACCACCATATATCCACCACCAATCCGAGTTCCTTGCATATTAGGGTTGTTTTCGAGATCCATCTAGTTTCCGATTCGTGTTTCCTTGCCGGAGTAGGTTACGGAAACCACCCTCCGTTTAGGCCCAAAATTTTCCAAAACGCTTGTCGAAAAATTTTACGGCTATCCTATTTTAGGTGTTTCTAAGCGTATTGAGGCGATCGCCATTATAGAAAGTTTTTTGACCCGTTTCAGTTTTTGGGTCAAGGCGTTGAAAAAAAAATTTTTTAGTCGAAAAATTTCGTGCCCATCTGTCGGTTTGACACAGGAAGAGTTTTGAGACACTCGCCATTATAGTGATTTTTCGCAAAAAAAAAAAGCAGCGCAAAAAAAAAGCGAAAAAAAATTTTATTCAGTGTGCTTTTCCGTTGTTTCCGTGCAGCGCCGTGATTTTGTTAGTGTTCTAGGCTCGCGTCTCTAGCACGGTCTAGCCTAGGACCAACCTGATCTGTCGTTGAGCGTTTATTCAACTTTGCATCTCGAATTGATTATTGCTGACCCTTTTGCTACAATATTATAAGCCTTCCCAGCTCCTCATACATCTACATCGTGCGTTTGACTCTCCACAGTAATCGCTCTATCCAAGCTTTGAGAGTTTTGACTACATCGGTTGCCGATCACCGCTTTCTTCTTTGGGTAAGAACTGGTAAGAATTTGAGATTTGCTTGACGGTTGTGACTGTCCACCACACCACCACCACCACTTCCTAGTAGTCTGTCGAATCATATTCTTGTGTGTTTCTATTGCTGCTAACCATGGCAGGATCACAAGCCGATTTAGACCGACCGGGAGAACATGACAAACAAAGCGCTACATGATAAGTTTCAACAAATGATGAGTGGGCGGGTGGACGATGTGCTAAATAGATTTGAAGAGGCCATGGAGAAGATAGATGGCATTGAGAAGGCGTTGAAACAAAGCTCGATAACAAGTTTAATGAATTGCTCGCGTCTACCACCACCACCACCGGCTGCACCTAACGCACCTCTACTACAACAACAAGGACTACCTCCACATCGCGAAACAGCCCTCCGCCGAGCTTCCGTGTCCCTCTTCACTGGCCAAGCTGCTGGTGCTGTTGTTGATACTACATGGCTCCTGCTGCTGCGGTGGGGAGGATGATTATGTGAGCTTACGAGGATGAGGTTGATCAACATCGAACTCGTGCAACCACAAGCACCACAACCACCGGGTCGTCCACATGCAAATGATGGCAATGTTCAGGCTCCCCTTGAGTGCGAGATCATGACCATCTCCCTAAACTGAAATTGAATATTCCACCATTTGAGGGTAGATATGTTCTGATATATATCTTACTTGGGAGTTAGAAACTGAACAACGATTTACATGTTTACAATATCACGAGGAGAGCGTGTTCTGCTGCTGTTTGTGCTTTCACTAGCTTTGCATGTGTTTGGTGGTCTGAACATTGTAGATTATATCCTGTTCCAGCTACTTGGGCTGCTTTGAAAACTGCTATGCGTGCTCGTTGGGTTCCACCATATTATCAACGTGAATTACTTCAAAAATTGCAGCGCTTAAGACAAGGAAAAATTCGGTGAAGAATATTATCGGGAATTACAAACTGGCTTGATTAGATGTGGTATTGTTGAGGAGAATGAAGCTATGCTTGCACGTTTTCGGGTGGATTAAATAGAGATTCAGACCATTCTAGACTACAAGGATTATAATAATATCACTCGATTATTCCATCTTGCTTGTAAAGCTGAGCGTGAAGTGCAGGATCGGCAGTGCCTTGGCGCGACTAACTTTTCTGCAGGTCGACCTTCATCATGGACACCACGTGCATCATCTACTTCCACGTTCTACTACACGGCACCTCCGTCGACTGCCACCTCCAACCGTGATACAAGAAAGCAGCACAACCACCACTATCTGCCAAGAGCACACTGCTGGGCCTACAGAGCTCTTCTTCTTCCATGGCGTCAACAGGGCACACAAGTGATATTATTTGTCGTCGTTGTAAGGGAAGAGGACATTTTCTTGAGAATGCCAATCTCAGCGTGTGATGATTGCTCTTGAGGATGGTGGGTATGAGTCCGCTAGTGACTATGATGAAGAGACTTTGGCTCTTATTACACATGAAGAACACGGTGGAGATGATTACGATCACGAGGCGCAATACATGGCTCTTGAAGATCTTGACAGGTATGAATGTTTAGTTGCTCAACGTGTTTTGAGTGTGCAGGTTACACAAGCTGAGCAAAATCGGAGGCATAACTTGTTCCATACAAAGGGAGTTGTGAAGGAGCGTTCTATTAGCGTCATCATAGATGGAGGGAGCTGCAACAACTTGGCTAGCATGGATATGGTGGAGAAGCTTTCTCTCACCACAAGACCAAATCCACATCCTTACTACATCCAATGGTTCAACAACATCGGCAAGGTTAAGGTAACACGTCTTGTTAGTGTGTATTTTAGTATCTCTACATATGCTGATTATGTTGATTGTGATGTGGTACCTATGCAAGCATGTTCCTTATTACTTGGTAGACCATGGCAATTTGATAAAATTCTGTACACCATGGTAGAAACAATCAGTATACTCTTGTTCACAAGGATAAAAATATTACTTTGCTTCCTATGACTCCTGATTCCATTTTGAAAGATGATATTAATAGAGCTAATAAAGCAAAACAGGAGAAAAATAAGAGTGAAAATCAGATTGTGGCAAAAGAATTTGAGCAACAAATGAAGCCTAATAATAAACCATCTAATGTTGCTTCGAAATTAAACTGAAAAGTGCATGTTTATTTGCCACCAAATCTGATATTGATGAGCTAGATTCTAGCAAATCTGTTTGCTATGCTTTTGTGTGCAAAGAGGCATTATTTTCATTCGAGGACGTGCCTTCCTCTTTGCCCCTGCTGTCACTAACATTTTGCGGGAGTTCGGCGTCTTCCCACAAGGCGTGCCACCGGATTACCACCTATTCGAGGATTGAGCATCAAATTGACTTAATTCGGTGCATCGCTACCCAACCGCGCACCATACCGTACCAATCCGGAGGAGACGAAGGAGATTATCGTCAAGTCAGGAGCTGCTCGACAAAGGTTATATACGCGAATCTCTTAGTCCTTGTGCTGTTCCTATTATACTAGTGCCTAAAAAGGATGGTGCGTCGGCGTATGTGTGTTGATTGTAGAGGCATTAATAATATTACTATTCGTTATCGTCATCCTATTCCTAGGCTAGATGATATGCTTGATGAATTGAGTGGCTCTACAATATTCTCCAAAGTTGATTTGCGTAGTGGATACTATCAAATTCGTATGAAATTGGGAGATGAATGGAAAACAGCATTTAAAACTAAGTTTGGATTATATGAGTGGTTAGTCATGCCTTTTGGGTTAACTAATGCACCTAGTACTTTCATGAGATTAATGAGCGAAGTTTTACGTGCTTTCATTGGACGATTTGTGGTAGTTTACTTTGATGATATACTGATTTATAGCAAATCTTTGGAAGAACATTTGGAACATTTACGTGCTGTTTTTAATGCTCTCGTGATGCACGTTTGTTTGGTAACCTTGGGAAGTGCACCTTTTGCACCGACCGAGTATCTTTTCTTGGCTATGTTGTTACTCCACAGGAATTGAAGTTGATAAAGCCAAGATTGAAGCTATTGAGAGTTGGCCGCAGCCCAAAGCGGTCACACAAGTGAGTAGTTTTCTTGGACTCGCTGGTTTCTATAGGCGTTTTGTGAGAGACTTTAGCACCATTGCTGCACCTCTCAATGAGCTTACAAAGAAGGATGTGCCTTTTATTTGGGGTACCGCACGGAAGAAGCCTTCACGGTATTGAAAGATAAGTTGACACATGCTCCTTTACTCCAACTTCCCGACTTTAATAAGACTTTTGAGCTTGAATGTGATGCTAGTGCTATTGGATTAGGAGGTGTGTTATTACAAGATGGCAAACCTGTTGCATACTTTTACGAAAAATTGAGTGGGCCTAGTCTGAACTATTCTACTTATGACAAAGAATTATATGCTCTTGTTAGGACTTTAGAGACATGGCAACATTATTTATGGCCCAAAGAATTTGTTATACATTCGATCATGAATCTTTGAAACATATTAAAAGTCAAGCTAAACTGAATCGTAGACATGCTAAATGGGTTGAATTCATTGAGACTTTCCCTTATGTCATTAAACACAAGAAGGGTAAAGAAAATGTTATTGCTTATGCTTTGTCTCGTCGCTATACTATGCTTTCACAACTTGACTTCAAAATATTTGGTTTGGAGACCATCAAAGATCAATATGTGCATGATGCTGATTTTAAAGATGTAATGCAGAATTATAAAGAAGGAAGAACATGGAACAAGTTCGTTATTAATGATGGTTTTGTGTTCGTGCTAACAAGCTATGCATTCCTGCTAGCTCTGTTAGTCTTTTGTTGTTGCAGGAGGCGCATGGAGGAGGCTTAATGGGACACTTTGGCGTCAAGAAGGCGGAGGATATACTTGCTACACATTTCTTTTGGCCAAAGATGAGGCGGGATGTTGAGCGTTTTGTTGCTCGCTGCACTACATGTCAAAAAGCTAAGTCACGACTCAATCCTCATGGTTTATATATGCCTTTGCTGTGCCTAGTGTTCCTTGGGAGGATATATCTATGGACTTTGTTTTAGGTTTACCTCGAACAAAGAAGGGAGGATAGCATATTTGTTGTCGTGGATAGATTCTCGAAAATGGCACACTTTATACCATGTCATAAAAGCGATGATCTTGATTAATGTTGCTGATTTGTTCTTTCGTGAAATTATTAAGCTTGCATGGTGTGCCAAATACTATTGTTTCAGATCGTGATACTAAATTTCTTAGCCACTTTTGGAGATGTTTATGGGCTAAGTTGGGGACTAAATTGCTTTTAGTACTACTTGTCACCCCAAACTGATGGACAAACTGAAGTAGTCAATAGAACATTGTCTACTATGCTTAGGGCTGTTTTGAAGAAAAATAAGAAAATGTGGGAAGAATGCTTGCCTCATATTGAATTTGCTTATAATCGTTCATTGCATTCTACAACTAAGATGTGCCCTTTTGAAATTGTGTATGGCTTCCTACCTCGCACCTATTGATTTGTTGCCTCTTCCATCTTGGAGAAGGTTAATTTTGATGCTAAAGAATGTGCTGAATTGATTTTAAAAATGCATGAGTTAACTAAGGAAAACATTGAGCGTATGAATGCTAAATATAAACTTGCTGGAGATAAGGGTAGAAAACATGTTGTCTTTGCACCGGAGATCTTGTTTGGTTACATTTGCGTAAGGATAGGTTTCCTAATTTGCAAAATCAAAGCTAATGCCACGTGCTGATGGTCCATTTAAGGTGTTAGAAAATAAATGATAATGCATATAAACTTGAGCTGCTGCAGATTTTGGGGTTAGTCCACTTTTAACATTGCAGATTTGAAGCCTTATTTGGGTGAGGAAGATGAGCTTCCGTCGAGGACGACTTCATTTCAAGAAGGGAGGATGATGAGGACATCAATACCATTGTTACACCCACAGCACCTGCTGCTATACATACTGGACCAATTACTAGAGCTCGCGCACGCCAATTGAATTATCAGGTACTTTCGTTTCTTGGTAACGATTCCAATGTTCATGAGAATATGATTGCTTACAAATGAAGGGCCTACCATGGACAAGAAAGATGAACCTTGGAGCAAGTTCAAGCATGGAGATGTTGGCATGCGCAAGGGGAACAATAACGGAGTTACAAGTGATGATTCCAGGACTTTGAAGCCACTCTAATGAGTGCATGAGGCCTTGGACGAAATATACAAGATGCCACTTCATAATATTCGTCCATAGGCTATTCTAGGTGCTGCGTCACCTTATTATTGGGCCAGGCCCATGTAATTTCGAAATACTTAAGTATAGGCTGTTTTAGAGTCCGTATGTGTGGGAAACAAGAGTTAGGGTTGATTTGGACCCCTCCACCAAGGGCCACGAAATTCCCCCTCTTCCTCCATATATACAGCCCTTAGGGCACCGTTTAGACCTTGGGTTTTGTTTAGATTAAAAGTTAGCCATAGCTGCAACTTCGCGTGCCGTTTGTGTTCAACGACCGGACAAAGCGTCCACAGAACCCCACCTTGATCAATAAAGCTTTCATCTTATATTCGCAATATCCAGATTGCAATCTCAGTTTCTTGCTTGTTCTTCGTTTGTTCGCAGGAAACAGGCCCTCGTGGTCGAGTTGATCGTGCTCGGCGTGGTCAATAACCCTCGGAAGTTGGTTTAGCGATTGCTAAAGCGCGACGTCTCGCCGTTAAGTAGTCGGATCGTCAAGGTCGACTCCCACAGAAACGATAGCCACCATCTCATCGAAACATCGGGACACCTTTGCCTCTATCAAGGATGTATCCCATTTCACTCAATGTGAGATGAAAGAATAGTGGAATTGGTACCGGACTTGTTCACTCACACCTATCAAGTAAAGCTTATGGTAGAGCTCGGTGAGGATAGTGGCACAAAATTTGATGCAAAATGTTAGCAAGAGTCAATAATGTTGGAAGAGATTCACAAATTCATAAGCGAAACAAGTAGACCAATAGCAATATGTGGCACGGAAACACACACACGGATAGATAAATGGGGCCGTGCAACCAAGGAATGAGCTCAAAATGTGGAATCCACCAAAACGCTCGTGTTGCACAACTCAAGAGAGACGCTAGCACGTTTGCTCAATAGGCGGATCGACACTTGTGCACAACCTATAAGATGCAAAATGGATAAACTTTCTATCCCAAGTATGCTATGTATGTATGGTTCCGGTGTTTCTCTCACAATGATCCAAGATGATCAAGTATGATACCATATGATATATTTGGATGCTATGGCTATTGCTTACAAGCTCTTTGCTATTTCTCTTTTGCTTAAAAGCTTATTCTCTTTTTTTTGTATGTATGGCCACTTTTGCACAATGCACAAACCAAGATAGCTATTGTGTATATGTCTTGAGTGCGATATTGTGACACAATGGATGATATGATGATACCAAGATGATATGGTATGTATGCAATGGATGGTGTAGATCACTAATGTGCACAAGTAACGTTGCGGCAATACTCAAATGGCTAGTCTCGATAGGCAAATAGCATAAAATGGGCTAGGGGTTAACAATGCAATTGCAAGGGGAATATACAATGGTGTCGTCGAGGTTACCGTCCTTCGCGATGATGAGTGGCGGTGTTCTTGATGTAGATACCAAGATGATGGAGGCTCGTCCCTAAGTAGCCGAAACACCTTAGGAAACGGAAAAACCGCGAACTCAAAATCTCAAATGACAAATGTCAAATGGTGGTAGCGGGAATGTGGTGGTGGTTTGCACTTGGCAATGCGGAAGTGGAATGATGGGCTATACACGTGTCGGAGTTGAAGTTGCCATCCCTAAGTAGCCGAAACACCTTAGGAGACATAAGCCACATGATGTAGGGCGGAACCCTACGTGGACGATCTTTCACGTTGGAGCGGATCCTACGGGGGAATCACGAAGAACGAGCGGAAGAACACGAGGAAATCACGGGGAGGAACGAGGGAAAACACTCAACCAACAAGGAATCGGTCACACAAATGCTAGATCAAAGAACACAAAAGGAGATACATGATTCAAGGTCGACAAAGGACGATACAAACGGTAGCCGTTCTTCTCCGTGAGGAGGTCTTGATGATGGTCTTCTCCGCAAAGGGAGGTCTTGAATCCAAGGTGGATCTTCTCCGAAGAGGGCCTCGGTCTCTCTCGTGGAGTAGATCCGGTATGGATAATGACTCTATCTAATGAGCTAAATCAACGCTAACCCTAACTAGGAGGAGGTGGAGGAGTATATATAGTGCTAAGCCACGAAGGGGTAAGTGAGGCGAAGGGGTACAGGGCTCGGCCCAATACACTGTGCATGCTGAGACAGGCGGTAGTACCGGTCCTTGGGCGGTAGTACCGCTTGAGGCGCTGCATAGCGGTAGTACCGCTATGATGGGCGGTAGTACCGCTCTGGAGCCGTTCGAACTCAAGTTTGTCGGACTTTTGAAGTGGAGTGGATGTAGGCGGTAGTGCCGCTTGTGATGATAAGCGGTAGTACCCGGCTGGGCTGGGCGGTAGTACCGCTTGCTCCCAGCTTCTTCTTCCTTCTCCTCTTCCATGCTTGGCCTTGGCCCTTGGATCCTCCATGGTCGTCTCGGTTGTACCTTGTGCCCTATGGCGTATGGTCGAGGTCTCGTCATATGTCCTCTTGGGGCTTGGAGAGTAGTTGGAGTGTACATGGGGATGAACGTGGTATGCTCCGCATCATCTCCCCTCCCTTGGGAAAGATCCGACCTCGGATCGTGATCCTCATCACCATGGAAACGGTTGTCGTAGATGGACTTGTAGTTGGACGAAGTTGAAGACATGGCGCAATCCAAGTAGTCCAAGGTGTCGCCGGAGTGATAGACATGCAAAAGAGCAAACACAAGCAACACTCGAAATACAATGGTTAGCGCGCAAAAGTGTCCATCATGCAAGAATGAGTCCGTGCGGCAATATAGTTCGTGACAAAGCGCATGAAGCTTATCAAAATGATCTAGAATGGTATGCAAAGCATTCATGGGAACAAATGCAATCATTATGCACACAATTGTGTTATGAGTATGGGCAATGCAACCACGGTGCAATATGATGTCATAATGGGATGGTGCATCAAAAGCATGAACATAGCAATGGATGCTCAATATGTGAATGTCATCATGCAATTGATGGTAGGCAATGTGATCATTATGTATGAATATGCCATCAAGAAAGATCACAACAAATTTGCTAAGGAAGTGAACAAGCTCAAATATCATGGATGACATGGGAATACAAGATGCAACAAGGCAATCATAATGTGTGTCAATCCATGCATAGGGTGCAAACTTGTGGTGAGAATGATATATCCATCGAGCATGACATGTATGAGCACAATCAACAAATATGGAGATGGTGGTGTACCAATGCTCGATGTCGTGGCATGAGTGGAATTCCGAAGGTGCATCCCATAAGTCCGGCGCTCCTCAAAGTAAAGGTCCATAGAGCCAATCTCCAATGTCGATCCTCCATCCAATAGATGTATCATGTGGACAATAAGAAGGAAACAACAATGAAAGAATGACCCATCAATATGCAAACTTGAGGATGGCTCAAAAGAAGGAGTTCACCTTTATGAGGATGTCGAAAATGTTGGTGTCGCACATCATGTATGCCTTCACGTAACCAATATGTCTCGTGGCGGTAATGCCTTGTGAATCCTTCAAAGCGAAAGAACATGACAAACACTCGGAAAAACAAATGAGGTTAGCGGAAGTGCAAAACCTATCATTAGTGGTGGTAAGATACCCAACAAGTGTATGCATCATGCTCATCATAAGAAAGTACAAGGGAGCATTTCATAGTATGGAGGCATATGATGCGAGAACAACCAAATACAATAGGCTCAAGTAAACAAGCATGCATCACAAGTAATATGTCAAAGTCTCCAAGATCAATAAGCATAGTATGGTTGCACTCAATACAAGTGGATATGAAAGAGGCAACTAATGGACACAAGAGACAATGATCAAGATATATCATGTGAGAGGCATGAGCATATATGTCATCAACCCAAGAAAGCAAGTGATAGTGGAACATGGGTGATGCAACATAGCAAGCAATCATAGCGATCAAGTCAAGCAAGCTAGTAGTGCGAAGATGCAACGTACTAGAAGGGATCATGGTAAGCATGTCATGTGTGCAAATAGTGGGCATGAATAATTCACATGTCATAGCACAAGCATGAAAGCAAGATATGAGGAAAGTAGGTTCATGGTATTGGCAAGAAGTCATATGTAAATAGCAATGTAACATCATGACTCTCCCAACACAAGAATCAACAATAGTATGAGGCACATGATAAACATGGCAATAGCAACAAGGATCTCCACCAAGCATGCAAATACACATAGAAGTATCATAATGGTGAATCATGGGTAGATGCAAGCAAGGGTCACAATTGCATGGCAAATGCATAGAAGCAAGTATAACATGCAAAGTGAACACGGGAAAATGGGCATAAGGTGACAAGTGGTAAATAGCCCATAGCCGTGTGAGAGCCAAGTAGAAGAGGTGCGCGTAGTCCTTGCGCGAAGGGAATGGTGGTAAGGATAGTCCACGGGATCCCAAAGCATTGTTGCTCTCAAGAGCTCGTTTCGTCAACTCATGGGATTGAGAAGTTGACGATTGTATGTGGGTACCTACACAAAACAAAGACAAAGGGAAAATTGTGTGTGCGTGGTAGATGTACGCATCATCCATCATGATGCATATGTGCGTGTGTTTGTTAGCACAAAATATCCAATGCTCAAATAAATGAGATCGTGATATAGAAACATGTCATCCATCATGATAGGTTTGTTATTATGTATGGCATAATGGAGACTCAAATTGTGTAATGCATCATGAGCAATATCTAGAGCATTGTTATTCATGGAATGCATATGGTGCAAGCAATTATGTGAATCATGCAAAGTATGGGATGAATTAAAATCTCCTAATGTGTATGAGGAAACTATGGGGTCTCCTCATGAGCATTAATGGAAACATCACATGGAGAATATTGACAACATCCAAAACAATGCATATTTGGAACAATGTGATCATGGCATGGAATAGTAGATGAATTGCATAAATCATGTAAAGGAAGCATGGCAATATCATCACAAGAGAAGCAAAGGCCAATGACCATCATCTCGTCATCTATGCCATAAGTGCAAATGGGATTTATTTTAATGGGGCATGCATAGTTACTATGTTGAGATTGAAATGATGCAATATGGGAGATCTCACTCATAGCATATGACAAATTCAATGGATTGTCAAACATGAAGTGACCAATAGAATTTTCACAAGATATCCTATGAAGCATAGCATCACAACTAGGCAACTCAACATGCTCATCATCATATTCATCATAAATAGGTAAGTCAAGGCATGAAGAAGTTTCACTAGCATGAAGCATGGTAATAGGTGGAGTCGACATCATGGGAGCGATCGATGGTAAGAGAGTCCACTAGTGGGACAAGAGAAGCACCATCACCTATGTTACCATTGGGCGTCGCTCATGTGTTGTAGGTGAGGTGTTGAAGATCGTCTCGTTGTCATCTTCATCTTGATGGAACCATGTGGGGGTGCATCATCGTCCACCATGGCCATCGTGCGTCTCAATGTAGGGATGGACTCGTCGAGGATAGGCATGTCGTCATGTAGGAGACCTAGCACCGAAGAAGAAAACACACTAGGAGTAGAGGTTAAGTCGTTAGAAATCATAGTGGCCTCATGTGCCGTGTCAACTACCTCACTCACTAAGTGTTGTGGCTCACTCACTCCCTCAAGGATGCTCTCCCTCGTATGGTGGGTGGAGTCATGGCGCTCAACCTCACATAGGATGTGTGGCATGCTCTCATGTGTGGGGCTAGTGGTGGTCACACTCATCCTCTCATAGGAAATGCTCTCAATGTCACGTATGGTGGAGTCACTCATGTCACTCATGGGGTGGTGGCTCTCCTCACATGGCAATTGGGGCATCTCGACATATGTGGGTGTCAGAGAGATGTAGGTGCAAATGTCTCCATGCGGTGGTCGCGTAGCTTGACTCGGAGTATGAGTCCAATGTGGGCGTCGTCTTCATGTTGTTGAAGAGGTTCGCGCTCATCGCCGTGGTCGAAGGGGATGGCCCTTGCTCGACCGTCTTGTCACCGTCTTGGTGTTGGAGGCCCATATGATGTGGCACCTCATAGCTCGTCTCCTTGACCGAAGGGAGTTTCCCATGCTCGGCCATCTTCCTTGAGGGGATTCCGAAGATGGAAGTGTCGCCCTCGCTCGTAGGTGGTCGCCTTGGACTTGATGAAGTCGATGTAGGCGTACACGTGGGAAGTAGGCGAAGATGCCGTACGTCCAAAGGCGAAGATGCCTTGAGAACACTTGGCGAAGATGCCGAAGTGGTAGATGTAGCCGTAGCGCCGTCTTGGTGGTGGTCGTCTCGCGGTCTTCTCTTGTGCTTATGAAGCTTCGACTTGGCGTGAGGTAGGGCTTGTTGGGACTTGTGCCTTTGCGCTTGTGGAGCATCTTCATGATGATGGTGTCGTTGTCGCACTTGGGCTCGTAGTAGATGTCGTTCGTCGTCGTCATGCACATGATGCTTGGAGGTGACTTGCCCTTCATGACGATGTGGATCACAAACGTGATGGTGGTCGCCATGTAGATGTGGACGAGGACGATTTGCACTTGCATCGCTTGGGCGCTCCGAAGACTTGTGGCTTGAACGTCGCCGTCTTGAAGATGACGAAGGGAAGAAGACTTGATCAAGGCCGAATCTCCTCCATCCTTGCATCTTGCACCTCTTTATGTGCGGCAAGCTTCTTGTCGAGTAGTCCCTTCTCCTTGCTTGGAGTGATGAATGTCGATGGAGATGTTCTCGATCGCGCTCGCAATCTTGATTGTGTGCCTTGCACTTGTCGTTGTAGATTGAAGAGAGCGCTTTGGTGATGTAGTTGTTCACGCCGTCGTTGTTGTCGAAGACCGGAGATGAAATGCCTTGCCTATCCATCACAAGACTCGAGCAAATATGAGTGGGAGAAAGAGAAGAACTTATACCAATGTACCTTGACCGATGTTGAAAATGAATCAAGTTCACTCAAATGCGGACAATGAAATAGCACTATTGGTACCAATCCTTGTCGGTTCTCACACCTACACAAGTAAAGCTTATGGAGGAGCTCGGTGAGGATAGTGGCACAAAATTTAATGCAAAATGTTAGCAAGAGTCAATAATGTTGAAAGAGATTCACAAATTCGCAAGTGAAACAAATGGACCAATAGCAAAGAATGGCACACGGAAACACACACGGATAGATAAATGGGGTCGTGCAACCAAGGAATGAGCACAAAATGTGTAATCCACGGAAAACGCTCGTGTTGCACAACTCAAGAGAGACGCTAGCACGATTGCTCAATAGGCGGATCGACACTTGTGCACAACCTATAAGATGCAAAATGGATAAACTTCTATCCCAAGTATGCTATGTATGTATGGTTCCGGTGTTTCTCTCAAGATGATCCAAGATGATCGGATATGACAATCTTATGTGCAATATGGTATGATGCTATGGCACTTGCTTACAAGCTCTTTGCTCTCTTTCTTTTGCTTAAAAGCTTTATTTCTTTTTTTTTCTATGGCCACTTTGCACAATGCACAAACCAAGATAGCAATTGTGTATATCGGGAACAAACTTGAGACACAATGGATGATATGATACCACTATGATATGGTATGGTATGTAATGGAAGGTATGATCACTAATGTGCACAAGTAACGTTGCGGCAATACTCAAATGGCTAGTCTCGATAGGCAAATAGCATAAAAGTAAGGCTATGGGTTAACAATGCAATGGTAAGGGAATATACAATGGAGGGATACCACGATACCAAGATGATATGGAGGTTACCGTCCGTGACGATGAGTAGCGGTGTTCTTGATGTAGATACCAAGATGATGGAGACTCGTCCCTAAGTAGCGAAACACCTTAGGAAGCGGAAAAACCGCGAACTCAAAATCTCAAGCGTCAAATGTCAAAATGGTGGTAGCGGGAATGCGGTGGTGGTTTGCACTTGGCAATGCGAAGTGGAATGATGGGCTATACTGCGTGTCGGAGTTGAAGTTGCCGTCCCTAAGTGGCGAAACACCTTAGGAAACACAAGCCACAACTCGAAAAAGCTCAATCAACTATTGGGTTAAGTTGGGTTGTCGGAAGTGTATGGTGGGCAAGGTTATGTGGAAGTAGTGGTGGTGGTTGATGAAGAAGCAATCGTCCCTAAGTAGCCGAAACACCTTAGGAGACTCGAATCACAACTCAAACAACCTCAAATGCAAAGGGGAACAAAATTGGTTAGGTTGCGGAAGTCGGTGGTGGTTATGCGGATGATATGGTGGAAGCCCTAGGCAAAGATGCCAAAGTTCACAAAATTTGATGGAGTCAAATGGTGATGGTAGTATTTTTATTGGAAGGGGGATGTCAATAGCTTCAAAACGAGCTAAAGAACGTCAAAATCGGACTCCGGATGAATTAGTTATGGCCGAAACGGTGAAAGTCGGAAGGCTGAAACTGGCTAGGGCAGTAGTACCGCTCGGGAGGGCGGTAGTACCGCTAAATGCGGTATAATACCGCTTGGAGCAGCGATAGTACCGCTCGTGTCGGGTTTTTTCGACTATTTGGGCTGAGCGGGGCTGGCGGAAGTGTCGTGCTCAGCGGTAGTACCGCTAGGAGGCGGTAGTACCGCTCTAAGCGGTAATACCGCTAGGAGGGCGGTAGTACCGCTCGTGTCGAGATTTTCGATTGTTCGACGATTCTTGCGATTTTGGGGCGGAAATGGGTGATTTCGGGGTCAAAATTCGATGGATTTTGTGGATGGAAAGAGGTGAAACTTGGGGAAATGCTAGATCCACTCGAAACCAAGCAAATCCATGGATCAAAATCAACAAAACATCATCAAAACTACCAAATCACAAAAATTTGGGGCTATTTTTGGTGGGGATTTTCGGTTTAGGACGAAATCAACAAAATCAAGCTAGAAAACATGGGGTAGGGGCTCCAAAAGCGTGATCAACGTGGCTCATGATACCATTGATGATGTAGGGCGGAACCCTCGTGGGCGATCTTTCACGTTGGAGCGGATCCTCGGGGAATCACGAAGAACGGCGGAAGAACACGAGGAAATCACGGGAGGAGCGAGGAAAACACTCAACCAACAAGGAATCGGTCACACAAATGCTAGATCAAAGAACACAAAAGGAGATACATGATTCAAGGTCGACAAAGGGCGATACAAGCGGTAGCCGTTCTTCTCCGTGAGGAGGTCTTGATGATGGTCTTCTCCGCAAAGGGAGGTCTTGAATCCAAGGTGGATCTTCTCCGAAGAGGGGCCTCGGTCTCTCGTGGAGTAGATCCGGTATGGATAATGACTCTATCTAATGAGCTAAATCAACGCTAACCCTAACTAGGAGGAGGTGGAGGTATATATAGTGCTAAGCCACGAAGGGGTAAGTGAGGGCGAAGGGTACACACGGCTCGGCCCAATACACTGCATGCACGAGACAGGCGGTAGTACCGGTCCTTGGTGGTAGTACCGCTTGAGGCGCATAATGATAGTACCGCTATGATGGGCGGTAGTACCGCTCTGGAGCCGTTCGAACTCCGAAGTTTGTCGGACTTTGCGGAAGTGGAGTGGATGTAGAGCGGTAGTGCCGCTTGTGATGATAAGCGGTAGTACCGCTGGGCCTGGGCGGTAGTACCGCTTGCTCCCAGCTTCTTCTTCCTTCTCCTCTTCCATGCTTGGCCTTGGTCCTTGGATCCTCCATGGTCGTCTCGGTTGTACCTTGTGCCCTATGGCGTATGGTCGAGGTCTCGTCATATGTCCTCTTGGGGCTTGGAGAGTAGTTGGAGTGTACATGGGGATGAACGTGGTATGCTCCGCATCACCACAACTCAAACAAGCTCAAACAACTATTGGGTTAAGTTGGGTTGTCGGAAGTGTATGGTGGGCAAGCCTATGTGGAAGTGGTGGTGGTGGTTGATGAAGAAGCAATCGTCCCTAAGTAGCCGAAACACCTTAGGAGACTCGAATCACTACTCAAGCAACCACTAATGCTATGGGGAAAAAAATTGGTTAGGTTGCGGAAGTCGGTGGTGGTTATCTGGGAGGATGTGGCGGAAGCCCTAGGCAAAGATGCCAAAGTTCACAAAATTTGATGGAGTCAAATGGTGATGGTAGTATTTTTATGGGAAGGGGGGTGTCAATAGCTTCGAAACGAGCTAAAGAACGTCAAAATCGGACTCCGGATGAATTAGTTATGGCCGAAACGGTGAAACGGAAAAAACTGAAATTGGGTTGGGCGGTAGTACCGCTTGGGAGGCGGTAGTACCGCTCGTGGCGATAGTTCCGCTTGGAATGGGCGATAGTACCGCTCGTGTCGGGTTTTTTCGCAAAATCTAGCTCGGGAGGGCTGTAGTGCCGCTTGGAAGGCGGTATTACCGCTTGGAGGTGCTAAGCGGTAGTACCGCTTGGAAGGGCGGTAGTACCGCTCGATGTCGGGATTTTTGCAAATCCGGGTAGAAGCGCGATTTTGGGCGGAAATGGATGATTTCAGGGTCAAAATTGGAGAGATTTCGTGTAGGAAAGATGGGGAAACTTGGGGGAATGCTAGATCCACTTGAAACCAAGCAAATCCATGGATCAAAATCAACAAAACATCATCAAAACTAACAAATCACAAAAAAAATTGGGGCTATTTTTGGTGGGGATTTTCGGATTTAGGACGAAATGAACAAAATCAAGCTAGAAAAAGAGGGGTAGGGGCTCCAAAAACGTGATCAACGTGGCTCATGATACCATAGATGATGTAGGGTGGAACCCTATGGCGTCGATCTTTCACATTTGGAGTGGGATCCCTCGAAGAACACGATGAACACGGGGAAGAACGGAGAGAAATCACAGGGGGAAACACTCAAGAACAAGTCCAATCACACATCCACTAGACAATCAAACACACAAGATCCACAAGGTACACGAACAACAAAGGGAAAGATACAAGGTAGAGTTCATCTCCGTGAGGAGGTCCTGAAGGGGCCGCCCAAGAGGGGTCTTGATGATATATCCCGAGGATCTTCTCCTAGATGGAGGTCTTGGCCTCCAATGGAGTAGGGTCTCTCTCTCTCAAGAGTAGAGGTAGGAGCAAAGCTCACCTAAGAATGAGCTATCATATTTGCTAACCCTAGAAAGGAAGTGGAGGTGGTCTATTTATAGTCTAAGCCACGAAGGGGTAAGTGGGAGAGGATACAAGGCCAAGGCCCGCTGCTGCTTGCAGGCAGGTGGCGGTAGTACGGGCTCATGGCCGGTAGTACCGCTTGAGCGGTAGTACCGCTTGGAGGGGCGGTAGTACCGCTTGGGTGGCCTTAGCGGTAGTACCGCTTGGAGTGGGCGGTAGTACCACTCGTTCGGAGCGACGTGTTCTCTTCCTCCTTCTCTTCCATGCTTCCCTCATGCAGACGGTGTAGTCGTTCCTTGGCGCTTGCACTCCTCCTCGACATCCGTGAAGCTCCGACAATACTTATGCATGCACACGGGAGAAGTGTCAAGTAGTATACCATCCTCGAAGGGGTCAAGTGAACACGTGTAAAGGAGAAGATTCACCTTTATGTATGAGAAGTAGAGGTTGCACGTGTCACTTGCCAAACAGACTCTTGACATGGTGATGACCGTAGGATGCTCCGCATCAGTTATTGACCACGCCAGAGCACGATCAACCTGACCACGAGGGCCTGTTTCCTGCGAGCAAACGAAGAACAAGCAAGAAACTGAGATTGCAATCTGGATATTGCGAATATAAGATGAAAGCTTTATTGATCAAGGTGGGGTTCATGGCGCCTTTGTGCAGTCGTTGAACACAAACGAAATGCAGCGAAGTTGCAGCTATGGCGAACTTTTAATCTAAACAAAACCCAAGGTCTAAACGGTGCCCTAAGGGCTGTATATATGGAGGAAGAGGGGGGAATTTCGTGGCCCTTGGTGGAGGGTCCAAATCAACCCTAACTCTTGTTTCCCCACATACGGACTCTAAAATAGCCTATACTTAAGTATTTCGAAATTACATGAGCCTGGCCCAATAATAAGGTGGCGCAGCACCTAGAATAGCCTATGGACGAATATTATGAAGTGGCATCTTGTATATTTCGTCCAAGGCCTCATGCACTCATTAGGGTGGCTTCAAAGTCCTGGAATCATCACTTGTAACTCCGTTCTTTTCCCCTTAGCATGCCAACATCTCCATGCTTGAACTTTCTCCAAGGTTCATCTTTCTTGTCCATGGTAGGCCCTTCATTTGTAAGCAAAACAAATGTATCCAATTTAGGCAGCATCATATTCTCATGAACATTAGAATCGTTACCAAGAAACGAGAGTACCTGATAATTCAATTGGCGTGCGCGAGCTCGAGTAATTGGTCCAGTATGTATAGCAACAGGGGCTGTGGGTGTAACAATGGTATTGATGTCCTCATCACCTTGGTTGCACGACCCCATTTATCTATCCGTGTGTGTGTTTCCGTGTGCCATTCTTTGCTATTGGTCCATTTGTTTCACTTGCGAATTTGTGAATCTCTTTCAACATTTTTGACTCTTGCTAACATTTTGCATTAAATTTTTGTGCCACTATCCTCACCGAGCTCCTCCATAAGCTTTACTTGTGTAGGTGTGAGAACCGACAAGTATTGGTACCAATAGTGCTATTTCATTGTCCGCATTTGAGTGAACTTGATTCATTTTCAACATCGGTCAAGGTACATTGGTATAAGTTCTTCTCTTTCTCCCACTCATATTTGCTCGAGTCTTGTGATGGATAGGCAAGGCATTTCATCTCCGGTCTTCGACAACAACGGCGGCGTGAACAACTACATCACCAAAGCGTCTCTCTTGATCTACAACGACAAGTGCAAAGCACACAATCAAGATTGCGAGGCGCGCCGAGGACATCTCCATCGACATTCATCACTCCGAAGCAAGGAGAAGGGACTACTTGATAAGAAGCTTGCCGCACATAAAGAGGAGCAAGATGCAAGGATGGAGGAGATTCGGGCCTTGATCAAGTCTTCTTCCCCTTCGTCATCTTCAAGGCGGCGACGTTCAAGCCACAAGTCTTCGGAGCGCCCAAGCGATGTAAGCGCAAATCGTCCTCGTCCACATCTACATGGCGACCACCATCATGTTCGCGATCAACATCGTCATGAAGGGCAAGTCACCTCCAAGCATCATGTGCACGACGACGACGAACGCCAAGGAGCTCAAGCATGACAACGACATCATCATCATGAAGATGATCCACAAGCGCAAATGCACAAGTCCCAACACGCCAAGTCGAAGCTTCATAAGCACAAGAGAAGACCACGAGACGACCACCACCAAGACGGCGCTACGGCTACATCTACCACTTCGGCATCTTCGCCAAGTGTTCTCAAGGCATCTTCGCCTTTGGACGTCGGCATCTTCGCCTACTTCCCGTGTACGCCTACATCGACTTCATCAAGTCCAAGGCGACCACCTACAAGCGAGGCGACACTTCCATCTTGAAGCCCCTCAAGGAAGATGGCGAGCATGGGAAACTCCCTTCGGTCATGGAGGCGAGCTATGAGGTGCCACATCATATGGGCCTCCAACACCAAGGCGGTGACAAGGCGGTCGAGCAAGGGCCATCCTCTTGACCACGGCGACGAGCGCGAACCTCTTCAACAACATGAAGGCAGCGCCCACATTGGACTCATACTCCGAGTCAAGCTACGCGACCACATGGGAGACATTTGCACCTACATCTCTCCGACACCCACATATGTCGAGATGCCCCAATTGCCATGTGAGGAGAGCCACCACCACATGAGTGACATGAGTGACTACACCATACGTGACATTGAGAGCATTTCCTATGAGAGGATGAGTGTGACCACCACTAGCCCCACACATGAGAGCATGCCACACATCCTATGTGAGGTTGGCGCCATTTGAGTGACTCCACCCACCATACAGTGAGAGCATCCTTGAGGGAGTGAGTGAGCCACAACACTTAGTGAGTGAGGTAGTTGACACGGCACATGAGGCCACTATGATTTCTAACGACTTAACCTCTACTCCTAGTGTGTTTTCTTCTTTGGTGCTAGGTCTCCTACATGACGACATGCCTATCCTTGACGAGTCTATTCCTCCATTGGAGACGACGATGGCCATGGTGGACGATGATACACCCCCCACATGGTTCCATCAAGATAAAGATGACAACGAGACGATCTTCAACACCTCACCTACAACACATGAGCGACGCTCCAAAGGTAACATAGGTGATGGTGCTTCTCTTGTCCCACTAGTGGACTCTCTTACCATCGATTGCTCCCATGATGTTGACCCACATATTACCATGCTTCATGCTAGTGAAACTTCTTCATGCCTTGACTTACCTATTTATGATGATTATGATGATGAGCATGTTGAGTTGCCTAGTTGTGATGCTATGCTTCATAGGATATCATGTGCAAATTCTATTGGTCACATTATGTTTGATAATCCATTGCCTTGTCATATGCTATGAGTGAGATCTCCCATATTGCCTCATTTCAATCTCAACATAGTAACTATGCATGCCCCATTAAAATCAATCCCATTTGCACTTATGGCATAGATGACGAGATGATGGTCATTGGCCTTTGCTTCTCTTGTGATGATATTGCCATGCTTCCTTTACATGATTTATGCAATTCATCTAATATTCCATGCCATGATCACATTGTTCCAAATATGCATTGTTTTGGATGTTGTCAATATTCTCCATGTGATGTTGCTACTCATGCTCATGAGGAGACCCCCATAGTTTCCTCATACATATTTGGAGATTTTGATTCATCCCATCCTTTGCATGATTCCCATAATTGCGTGCACCATATGCATTCCATGAATAACAATGCTCTAGATATTTCTCATGATGCATTACACAATTTGAGTCTCCATTATGCTAGACATAACAACAAACCTATCATGATGGATGACATGTTTCTATATCACGCATCTCATTTATTTGAGCATTGGCTATTTTGTGCTAACCAACACATGCACGTGCGCATCATGATGGATGATGTGTACATCTACCACGCACACACAATTTCCCTTTGTCTTTGTTTTGTGTAGGTACTCACGTATACTCGTCAACCTCTCAGTCCCAAGAGTTGTGAAACGAGCTCTTGAGAGCAACGATGACTTGGGATCACGTGGACTTTCATTCCCACCATTCCTTTTGCGCAAGGACTACGCATCTCTTCTACTTGGCTCTCACACGGCTTTGGGCTATTTACCACTTGTTACCTTATGCCCATTCTATCATGTTCACTTTGCATGTTATGCTTGCTTCTATGCCTTTGCCATGCAATTGTGACCCTTGCTTGCATATACCCATGATTCACCATTACGTTACTCCTATGTGTATTTGCATGCTTGGTGGAGATCCTTGTTGCTTTTGCCATGTTTATCATGTGCCCCATGCTATTGATGCTTGTTGTGTTGGGAGAGTCATGATGATCCATTGCTATTTACATATGGCTCCTCGCCAAGACATTCATGCTATTGTCCTCATATCTTGCTTTCATGTTTGTGCTATGTCATGTGATTTACTCATGCCCACTATTTGCACACATGACATGCTTGCCATGATTCCTTCTAGTATGTTGCATCTTCGCACTACTAGCTTGCTTGACTTGATCGCTATGATTGCTTGCTATGTTGCATCACCCATGTTCCACTATCACTTGCTTTCTTGGGTTGATGACATATATGCTCATGCCTCTCACATGATATATCTTGATCATTGTCTCTTGTGTCCATTAGTTGCCTCTTTCATATCCACTTGTATTGAGTGCAACCATACTCTGCTTATTGATATTGGAGACTTTGACATATTACTTGTGATGCATGCTTGTTTGATTGCGCCTATTACATTTGGTTGTTCTTGCATCATATGCCTCCATACTATGAAAGCTCCCTTGTACTTTCTTATGATGAGCATGATGCATACACTTGTTGGGTATCTTACCACACGAATGATAGGTTTTGCATTTCCGCTAACCTCATTTGTTTTTTCGAGTGTTTGTCATGTCCTCTCATTTTGAAGGATTCACAAGGCATTACCGTCGTGAGACATATTGGTTACATAAAGGCATACACGATGTGCGACACCAACATTTTCGACATCCTCATAAAGGTGAACTCTTTCCCTTTGAGCCATCCTCAAGTTTGCATATTGGTTGGGCCATACTTTCATTGTTGTTTCCTTCTTCTTGTCTACATGATACATCTATTGGATGGAGGATCGACATTGGATATTGGCTCTATGGACCTTTACATTGAGGCCTTTCGGACTTATTGGATGCACCTTCGGTTTTCCACTCTTGCCACAACATCGAGCATTGGTATACCAACACATCCATATTTGTTGATTGTGCTCATACTCATGCTCGATGGACATATCATACTCACCACAAGTTTGCACCATATGCATGGATTGACTCACATTATGCTTGCCTTGTTGCATCTATTTCCATGACATCCATGATATATGAGCTTGTTCACTTCCTTAGCAAATTTGTTGTGATCTTCCTTGATGGCATATTCATACATCATGATCATATTGCCTACCATCAACTGCATGATAACATAATCATATTGAGCATCCATTGCTATGTTCATGCTTTTGATGCACCATCCCATTATGACATCATATTGCACCGTGGTTGCATTGCCCATACTCATACCACAATTGTGTGCATAATGATTGCATTTGTTCCCATGAATGCTTTGCATACCATTCTAGATCATTTTGATAAGCTTCATGCGCTTTGTCACGAACTATATTGCAGCACGGACTCATTCTTACATGATGGACACTGTGTGGGCGCTAACCATTGTATTTCCGAGTGTCGTTTGTGTTTGCTCTCTTTGCATGTCTACCATCCCGACGACACCGTGGACTACTTGGATTGCGCCAGGTCTTCAACTTCGTCCAACTACAAGTCCGTCTACGACAACCGTTTCCATGGTGATGAGGATCATGATCCGAGGTCGGATCTTTCCCAAGGGAGGGGAGATGATGCGGAGCATCCCACGTTCATCCCCATGTACACTCCATCTACTCTCCAAGCCTCAAGGATACATAAGATGAGACCTCGACTTTGCGCCATTGGACCTAAGGTGAACTCGCTCCTTTCCGAATCTTCCCTTTCCGCATGTAAGACATGGATGCTACTTCAAGAGCGGACCTTGTGCATACTCAGGTACACCCGAGGAGACCATGGAGAGCCCAAGGACCAAGGCCAAGCGTCTTGTGAGCGAAGGAAGGAGAAGGAGAAAGAAGACCAGAGGCGGCGGTACTACCGCCAACACCAAGCGGTACTACCGCTAAAGGCCCCGAGCGGCACTACCGCCGAACTTCCGCTCTCTCGCGCTCAACCCGACAAACTCCTGTGCTCGGCGACCGGGTCGGTACTACCGCCCGGTCAAGCGGCACTACTGCTTAAGCGGTACTACCGCCCTCCCAAGCGGTACTACCGCTCTTCTGTCTTGTAACCGCTGGCCTTTGGCCTTGTATCCCCCCTCTCACTTACCCCTTCGTGGCTTAGACTATAAATAGACCACCTCCCCCTCCTTTCTAGGGTTAGCTTAGGTTTAGCTCATGTTTGTGTGAGAGCCTTTGCTCATCCACTTGGCTACTTCTCCTCGGAGCTCAGGACCTCTTCGGAGAAGATCCCCCAAGCGGATTCAAGACCCCCTTCTAGGGTGGACCCCATCAAGACCTCCTCTCGGAGAAGAACGGCTACCATTTGTATCGTCCTTTGTTGACCTTGAATCATGTATCTCCCTTTGTGTTCATCGATCTAGCATTTGTGTGACCGATTCCTTGTTGGTTGAGTGTTTTCCCCTCGTTCCTCCCCTTGATTTCCTCGTGTTCTTCCCCGCGTTCTTCGTGTTCCTCGTAGGGATTCTCTCCAAACGTGAAAGATCGCCCATGTAGGGTTCCGCCCTACATCCTCCTTGTTGCTATTGCCATGTTTATCATGTGCCCCATGCTATTGATGCTATTTTGCTGATATCTTGCCTTTATGCTTGTGCTATGACATGTGAATTATTCATGCCCACTATTTGCACCAATGACATGCTTGCCATGATTCCTTCTAGTACGTTGCATCTTCGCACTACTAGCTTGCTTGACTTGATCGCTATGATTGCTTGCTATGTTGCATCACCCATGTTCCACTATCACTTGCTTTCTTGGGTTGATGACATATATGTTCATGCCTCTCACTTGATTTGCCATGATCATTGTCTCTTGTCTCCATTAGTTGCATCTCTCATATCACCTTGTATTGAGTGCAACCATACTATGCTTATTGCTCTCGGAGACTTTGACAACTTACTTGTGATGCATGCTTGTTTACTTGAGCCTATTGTATTTGGTTGTTCTCGCATCATATGCCTCCATACTATGAAATGCTCCCTTGTACTTTCTTATGATGAGCATGATGCATACACTTGTTGGGTATCTTACCACACGAATGATAGGTTTTGCACTTCCGCTAACCTCATTTGTTTTTCCAAGTGTTTGTCAGGTTCTTTCATTATGAAGGATTCACAAGGCGGTAACATCACGAGACAACTTGCTTATGTGAAGGCATACAAGATGCGCAACTCCATCAACCTTGAGAACCTCCTAAAGGTGACCTGATGAGGACATCAATACCATTGTTACACCCACAGCCCCTGCTGCTATACATACTGGACCAATTACTAGAGCGCGCGCACGCCAATTGAATTATCAGGTACTTTCGTTTCTTGGTAACGATTCCAATGTTCATGAGAATATGATGCTGCCTAAATTGGATACATTTGTTTTGCTTACAAATGAAGGGCCTACCATGGACAAGAAAGATGAACCTTGGAGCAAGTTCAAGCATGGAGATGTTGGCATGCGCAAGGGGAACAAGAACGGAGTTACAAGTGATGATTCCAGGACTTTGAAGCCACCCTAATGAGTGCATGAGGCCTTGGACGAAATATACAAGATGCCACTTCATAATATTCGTTTATAGGCTATTCTAGGTGCTGCGTCACCTTATTATTGGGCCAGGCCCATGTAATTTCGAAATACTTAAGTATAGGCTGTTTTAGAGTCCGTATGTGTGGGGAAACAAGAGTTAGGGTTGATTTGGACCCCTCCACCAAGGGCCACGAAATTCCCCCCTCTTCCTCCATATATACAGCCCTTAGGGCACCGTTTAGACCTTGGGTTTTGTTTAGATTAAAAGTTCGCCATAGCTGCAACTTCGCGTACTTCGTTTGTGTTCAACGACTAGACAAAGGCGTCATAGAACCCCACCTTGATCAATAAAGCTTTCATCTTATATTCGCAATATCCAGATTGCAATCTCAGTTTCTTGCTTGTTCTTCGTTTGCTTGCAGGAAACAGACCCTCGTGGTCAGGTTGATCGTGCTCCGGCGTGGTCAATAAACTCTCGGAGTTGGTTTAGCGATTGCTAAGGCGCGACGTCCTCGCCGTTAAGTAGTCGGATCGTCAAAGTCGACTTCCTCCAAAGCGAAAACCACATCTCATCGAAAGACGGGACACCTTTGCCTCTATCAAGTGGTATCAGATTTCCAGGTTGCTCGGTGAGATTTTACAGTTTTTCGTAGTTTAGATCGAGTCTGTTTTTCATACCTATTGTCCACGAAAAAGCCACAAAAAAAATAGGGTTAGTTCATCATATTCGAACCAATCTGAGCCTTTGCATGATCTTTTTAGGGTTTTGCTTTGTTGAATTTGCGGGTGCATCGTCATGTCTAGTTGCTGGTCTTAGAGTCTAGTCTTTTAGAGTTTCGAGTTCTGGTCATAAGTTGTCATGTCGCCAGCGCACCATCATCTTCGCCCCTGCCACCTACCACCACCGCTCCGAATCCGTATCCATAGACCACCACCAATCCGTGTCCATATACCACCACTGATCCATATCCATATACTACCACCGCTACCACCACCGCTGCCATATACCACCACCATATATCCACCACCAATCCGAGTTCCTTGCATATTAGGTTTGTTTTCGAGATCCATCTAGTTTCCGATTCGTGTTTCCTTGCCGGAGTAGGTTTCGGAAAAAAAATAATTGGTCAAAAAAATTTCGTGCCCATCCTGTCAGTTTGACCTGGGAAGAGTTTTGAGACACTCGCCATTATAGTGATTTTTCGCAAAAAAAAAGAGCAGCGCAAAAAAAAAGCATTGCAAAAAAAAAGCGAAAAAAAAATTCCAGAGTGTGCTTTTCCCTTGTTTATGTGCAGCGCCGTGATTTTGTTAGTGTTCTAGGCTCGCGTCTCTAGCACGGTCTAGCCTAGGACCAACCTGATCTGCGTCGTTGAGCGTTTATTCAACTTTGCATCTCTGAATTGATTATTGCTGACCCTTTTGCTACCATATTATAAGCCTTCCCAGCTCCACATACATCTACATCGTATGCTTGACTCTCCCAGTAATCGCTCTATCCAAGCTTTGAGAGTTTTGACTACATCGGTTCTTGATCACCGCTTCTTCTTTGGGTAAGAACTGGTAAGACTTTGAGATTTGCTTGACGGTTTGTGACATCCACCACACCACCACCACCACTTCCTAGTAGTCTGTCAATCATATTCTTGTGTGTTTCTATTGCTGCTAACCATGGCAGGATCACAAGCCGGCGTAATCGATCGGGAGAACATGACAAACAAAGCGCTACATGATAAGTTTCAACAAATGATGAGTGGGCAGGTGGAAGATGTGCTAAATAGATTTGAAGAGGCCATGGAGAAGATAGATGGCATTGAGAAGGCGTTCGAAACAAAGCTCGATAACAAGTTTAATGAATTGCTCGCACGTCTACCACCACCACCACCGGCGGCATCTAACGCACCTCTACAACAACAAGGACTACCTCCACATCGCGAAACAGCCCTCCGCCGAGCTTCCGTGTCCCTCTTCACCGGCCAAGCTGCTTGGTGCTGCTTGTTGATACTTCATGGCTCCTGCTGCTGCGGCGGGGAGGATGATTATGTGAGAGCTTACGAGGATGAGGTTGATCAACATCGAACTACGTGCAACCACCAGCACCACAACCACCAGTCGTCCACATGCAAATAATGGCAATGTTCGGGCTCCCCTTGAGTGCGAGATCATGACCATCTCCCTAAACTGAAATTGAATATTCCACCATTTGAGGGTAGATATGTTCTGATATATATCTTACTTGGGAATTAGAAACTGAACAACGATTTACATGTTTACAATATCACGAGGAGAGACGTGTTCCTGCTGCTTGTTTGTGCTTTCACTAGCTTTGCATGTGTTTGGTGGTCGAACATTGTAGATTATATCCTGTTCCAGCTACTTGGGCTGCTTTGAAAACTGCTATGCGTACTCGTTGGGTTCCACCATATTATCAGCGTGAATTACTTCAAAAATTGCAGCGCTTAAGACAAGGAAAAATTCGGTGAAGAATATTATCGGGAATTACAAACTGGCTTGATTAGATGTGGTATTGTTGAGGAGAATGAAACTATGCTTGCACGTTTTACGGGTGGATTAAATAGAGATTCAGACCATTCTAGACTACAAGGATTATAATAATATCACTCGATTATTCCATCTTGCTTGTAAAGCTGAACGTGAAGTGCAGGATCGACAGGCGTTGGCGCGAACTAACTTTTCTGCAGGTCGACCTTCATCATGGACACCACGTGCATCATCTACTTCCACACGTTCTACTACACCGGCACCTCCGTCGGCTGCCACCTCCAACCGTGATACAAGAAAGCAGGCACAACCACCACTATCGCCAAGAGCACACTGCTGGGCCTACACAGAGCACTTCTTCTTCCATGGCGTCAGCAGGGCACACAAGTGATATTATTTGTCGTCGTTGTAAGGGAAGAGGACATTTTATGAGAGAATGCCAATCTCAGCGTGTGATGATTGCTACGAGGATGGTGGGTATGAGTCCGCTAGTGACTATGATGAAGAGACTTTGGCTCTTATTACACATGAAGAACACGGTGGAGATGATTCGATCATGAGACCCAATACATGGCTGTTGAAGATCTTGACAGGTATGAATGTTTAGTTGCTCAACGTGTTTTGAGTGTGCAGGTTACACAAGCTGAGCAAAATCAGAGGCATAACTTGTTCCATACAAAGGGAGTTGTGAAGGAGCGTTCTATTAAGCGTCATCATAGATGGAGGGAGCTGCAACAACTTGGCTAGCATGGATATGGTGGAGAAGGTTTCTCTCACCACAAGACCACATCCACATCCTTACTACATCCAATGGTTCAACAACAGCGGCAAGGTTAAGGTAACACGTCTTGTTCGTGTGTATTTTAGTATCTCTACATATGCTGATTATGTTGATTGTGATGTGGTACCTATGCAAGCATGTTCCTTATTACTTGGTAGACCATGGCAATTTGATAAAATTCTGTACACCATGGTAGAAACAATCAGTATACTCTTGTTCACAAGGATAAAAATATTACTTTGCTTCCTATGACTCCTGATTCCATTTTGAAAGATGATATTAATAGAGCTAATAAAGCAAAACAGGAGAAAAATAAGAGTGAAAATCAGATTGTGGCAAAAGAATTTGAGCAACAAATGAAGCCTGATATTAAACCATCTAATGTTGCTTCTGAAATTAAACTGAAAAGTGCATGTTTATTTGCCACCAAATCTGATATTGATGAGCTAGATTCTAGCAAATCTGTTTGTTATGATTTTGTGTGCAAAGAGGCATTATTTTCATTCGAGGACGTGCCTTCCTCTTTGCCCCTCGCTGTCACTAACATTTTGCAGGAGTTCACGACGTCTTTCCACAAGGCGTGCCACCGGATTACCACCTATTCGAGGGATTGAGCATCAAATTGACTTAATTCCGGTGCATCGCTACCCAACCGCGCACCATACCGTACCAATCCGGAGGAGACGAAGGAGATTATCGCCAAGTACAGAGCTGCTCGACAAAGGTTATATGCGAATCTCTTAGTCCTTGTGCTGTTCCTATTATACTAGTGCCTAAAAAGGATGGTACGTCGGCGTATGTGTGTTGATTGTAGAGGCATTAATAATATTACTATTCGTTATCGTCATCCTATTCCTAGGCTAGATGATATGCTTGATGAATTGAGTGGCTCTACAATATTCTCCAAAGTCGATTTATGTAGTGGATACCATCAAATTCGTATGAAATTGGGAGATGAATGGAAAACAGCATTTAAAACTAAGTTTGGATTATATGAGTGGTTAGTCATGCCTTTTGGGTTAACTAATGCACCTAGTACTTTCATGAGATTAATGAGCGAAGTTTTACGTGCTTTCATTGGACGATTTGTGGTAGTTTACTTTGATGATATACTGATTTATAGCAAATCTTTGGAAGAACATTTGGAACATTTACGTGCTGTTTTTAATGCTCTCGTGATGCACATTTGTTTGGTAACCTTGGGAAGTGCACCTTTTGCACCGACCGAGTATCTTTTCTTGGCTATGTTGTTACTCCACAGGAATTGAAGTTGATAAAGCCAAGATTGAAGCTATTGAGAGTTGGCCGCAGCCCAAAACGGTCACACAAGTGAGGAGTTTTCTTGGACTCGCTGGTTTCTATAGGCGTTTTGTGAGAGACTTTAGCACCATTGCTGCACCTCTCAATGAGCTTACAAAGAAGGATGTGCCTTTTATTTGGGGTACCGCACTGGAAGAAGCCTTCACGGTATTGAAAGATAAGTTGACACATGCTCCTTTACTCCAACTTCCTGACTTTAATAAGACTTTTGAGCTTGAATGTGATGCTAGTGGAATTGGATTAGGAGGTGTGTTATTACAAGATGGCAAACCTGTTGCATACTTTTCTGAAAAATTGAGTGGGCCTAGTCTGAACTATTCTACTTATGACAAAGAATTATATGCTCTTGTTCGGACTTTGGAAACATGGCAACATTATTTATGGCCCAAAGAATTTGTTATACATTCTGATCATGAATCTTTGAAACATATTAAAAGTCAAGCTAAACTGAATCGTAGACATGCTAAATGGGTTGAATTCATTGAGACTTTCCCTTATGTCATTAAACACAAGAAGGGTAAAGAAAATGTTATTGCTGATGCTTTATCTCGTCGCTATACTATGCTTTCACAACTTGACTTCAAAATATTTGGTTTGGAGACCATCAAAGATCAATATGTGCATGATGCTGATTTTAAAGATGTAATGCAGAATTGTAAAGAAGGAAGAACATGGAACAAGTTCGTTATTAATGATGGTTTTGTGTTCCGTGCTAACAAGCTATGCATTCCTGCTAGCTCTGTTAGTCTTTTGTTGTTGCAGGAGGCGCATGGAGGAGGCTTAATGGGACACTTTGGCGTCAAGAAGGCGGAGGATATACTTGCTACACATTTCTTTTGGCCAAAGATGAGACGGGATGTTGAGCGTTTTGTTGCTCGCTGCACTACATGTCAAAAAGCTAAGTCACGACTCAATCCTCATGGTTTATATATGCCTTTGTCTGTGCCTAGTGTTCCTTGGGAGGATATATCTATGGACTTTGTTTTAGGTTTACCTCGAACAAAGAAGGGAAGGGATAGCATATTTGTTGTCGTGGATAGATTCTCGAAAATGGCACACTTTATACCATGTCATAAAAGCGATGATCTTTTAAATGTTGCTGATTTGTTCTTTCGTGAAATTATTAAACTTGCATGGTGTACCAAATACTATTGTTTCAGATCGTGATACTAAATTTCTTAGCCACTTTTGGAGATGTTTATGGGCTAAGTTGGGGACTAAACTGCTTTTTAGTACTACTTGTCACCCCCCAAACTGATGGACAAACTGAAGTAGTCAATAGAACATTGTCTACTATGCTTAGGGCTGTTTTGAAGAATAATAAGAAAATGTGGGAAGAATGCTTGCCTCATATTGAATTTGCTTATAATCGTTCATTGCATTCTACTACTAAGATGTGCCCTTTTGAAATTGTGTATGGCTTCCTACCTCGTGCACCTATTGATTTGTTGCCTCTTCCATCTTGGAGAAGGTTAATTTTGATGCTAAAGAACGTGCTGAATTGATTTTAAAAATGCATGAGTTAACTAAGGAAAACATTGAGCGTATGAATGCTAAATATAAACTTGTTGGAGATAAGGGTAGAAAACATGTTGTCTTTGCACCGGAGATCTTGTTTGGTTACATTTGCGTGAGGATAGGTTTCCTAATTTGCGCAAATCAAAGCTAATGCCACGTCTTGATGGTCCATTTAAGGTGTTAGAGAAAATAAATGATAATGCATATAAACTTGAGCTGCCTGCATATTTTGGGGTTAGTCCCACTTTTAACATTGCATATTTGAAGCCTTATTTGGGTGAGGAAGATGAGCTTCCGTCGAGGACGACTTCATTTCAAGAAGGGGAGGATGATGAGGACATCAATACCATTGTTACACCCACAGCCCCTGCTGCTATACATCTTGGACCAATTACTAGAGCTCGCATGCGCCAATTGAATTATCGGTACTTTCGTTTCTTGGTAACGATTCCAATGTTCATGAGAATATGATGCTGCCTAAATTGGATACATTTGTTTTGCTTACAAATGAAGGGCCTACCATGGACAAGAAAGATGAACCTTGGAGCAAGTTCAAGCATGGAGATGTTGGCATGCAAGGGGAACAAAACGGAGTTACAAGTGATGATTCCAGGACTTTGAAGCCACCCTAATGAGTGCATGAGGCCTTGGACGAAATATACAAGATGCCACTTCATAATATTCGTTTATAGGCTATTCTAGGTGCTGCGTCACCTTATTATTGGGCCAGGCCCATGTAATTTCGAAATACTTAAGTGTAGGCTGTTTTAGAGTCCGTATGTGTGGGAAACAAGAGTTAGGGTTGATTTGGACCCCTCCACCAAGGGCCACGAAATCCCCCCTCTTCCTCCATATATACAGCCCTTAGGGCACCGTTTAGACCTTGGGTTTTGTTTAGATTAAAGGTTCGCCATAGCTGCAACTTCGCGTGCCGTTTGTGTTCAACGACAAGACAAAGCGTCCACAGAACCCCACCTTGATCAATAAAGCTTTTATCTTATATTCGCAATATCCAGATTGCAATCTCAGTTTCTTGCTTGTTCTTCGTTTGCTCGCAGGAAACAGACCCTCGTGGTCAGGTTGATCGTGCTCCGGCGTGGTCAATAACCTCTCGGAGTTGGTTTAGCGATTGCTAAGGCGCGACGTCCTCGCACGTTCGTAGTCGGATCGTCAAAGTCGACTTCCTCCAAAGCGAAAACCACATCTCATCGAAAGACGGGACACCTTTGCCTCTATCATGACCTCCTTCCCTTTGAGCCATCCTCAAATACACATATTGGACGGGTCATTCTTTCATTGTTGTTTCCTTCTTCTTGTCTACATGATACATATATTGGATGGAGGACCGACATTGGAGATGGACCCTATGGACCTTCAAGTTGAGGAGTGCCACGACATCGAGCTATGGTACAACACCACCCATGACAAGTTTGCACCATATGCATGGATTGACACACATTATGATTGTTTTGTTGCACCTATTCCCATGTCATCCATGATATATGAGCTTGTGCATTTTCTTAGCAAATTTGTTGTGATCTTTCTTGATGGCATATTCATACATCGTGATCATATTGCCTACCATCAATTGCATGATAACATAATCATATTGAGCATCCATTGCCATATTCATGCTATTGATAAACCGTCTCACTATGACATCATTTTGCACCGTGGTTGCATTGATCATATTTACAACACATTTGTGTGCACAATGATTGCATTTCCTCCAATGAATGCTTTGCATCTCATTCTAGATCATCTAGATAAGCTTCATCGTTTTGTCACGACCAATCTTGCCGCACGGACTCATTCTTACATGATGGACACTTTGTGTGCGCTAACCATTGTATTTCCAAGTGTTGCTTGTGTTTGCTCTTTTTGCATGTCTATCACTCCGGTGACACCTTGGACTACTTGGATTGCGCCATGTCTTCAACTTCGTCCAACTACAAGTCCGTCTACGACAACCGTTTCCATGGTGATGAGGATCATGATACGAGGTCGGATCTTTCCCAAGGGGGGGAGATGATGCGGAGCATCCCACGTTCATCCCCATGTACACTCCGACTACTCTCCAAACCCCAAGAGGACTTATGACGAGACCTCAACTATACGCCATTGGACACAAGGTGAACTCGCTCCTCTCCGAACCTTCACTTCTCACATGTGAGACATGGTTACTACCTCAAATATATGTGCTATGCATGACCAGGAACAAGGAGGAAGACCATGGACAAGACGGCGAGGACACCAAGTACAAGGTCCAAATTGCCCGAAGCTACAGCCACCAGACGACCGGCCCAGCCCGAACGTCCGTCCCCTGAAGGTCACAGCAGCCAAAGGAAACCTGGCCAGCAAATGCTACAGCGGCCGGGCGTCCGACCAGGACTGGACGTCCGACGAACTCCAGGCACCGGACGACCGGCCTCCTCCGGACGTCCGACCGAAGCGCACCCGAGCCGAATCTACGGAAGTCCGAAGAGCACCGGACGTCCGGACCTTCCGGAGCCTCCGGACGACCGGAACCCTCCGGACGTCTGACGCCTGTCTACGCACAGTGTATTGGACCGAGTCCATGTATCCCCCACTTACCCCTTCGTGGCCCATGACTATATATACTCCTCCACCTCCTCCTAGTTAGGGTTAGCGTTTCTTTAGCTCATTGTTAGATAGAGCTTCGCTCATCCATATCGGATCTCCTCCTCGTGAGAGATCGCAGCCTCTTCGGAGAAGATCCACCATGGATTCAAGACCCCTTTACGGGAAGATCCCTCATGGATTCAAGACCTCCTCTCGGAGATGAGCTACCGCCACTTGTATCGTCCGTCGTTGACTTCGGATCATGTATCTCCCTTTGTGTTCATCGATCTAGCACATGTGTGATTGATCTTGTTGGTTTGAGTGATTCTCTTGTGTTTTCCCCGTGATTTCCCTCGTGCTCTTCCGCTCGTTCTTCGTGTTCCTCGTAGGGATCCTCTCCAAACGTGAAAGATCGTCCACATAGGGTTCCACCCTACATCATATAAGATGCAAAATGTATGAGATTTCTATCCCAAGTATGCTATATATCTATGGTTCCCGATGTTCTCTCAAGATGATACAAGATGATCGGATATGACAATCTTATATGCAATGTGGTATGATGCTATGGCACTTGCTTACAAGCTTCTTTGCTCTCTTTCTTTTGCTTAAAAGCTTTTTTTTGTATGGACAATATGCGAAATGCACAAACCAAGATAGCAATTGTGTATAAGCGGGAACAATCTTGTGACACAAGAGATGATATGATGATACCAATATGATATGGTATGTATGCAATGGAAGGGTGGATCACTAATGTGCACAAGTAACGTTGCCGGCAATACTCAAATGGCTAGTCTCGATAGGCAAGTGATGCAAAATGGGCTAGGGGTTATCAATGCAATTGCAAGGGGAATATACAATGGTGTCGTCGAGGTTACCGTCCTTTGCGATGATGAGTGGCGGTGTTCTTGATGTAGATACCAAGATGATGGAGACTCGTCCCTAAGTAGCCGAAACACCTTAGGAAATGGAAAAATCGCGAACTAAAAATCTCAAGGACAAAAGTCAAATGGTGGTAGCGGAAAGCGGTGGTGTTGCACTAGGCAATGCGGAAGTGGAGGTTATGGTGGTTGCGGAAGTATTGCTGGAAACCCGGTCAAAATGGGTTAATGTGGAAGGGTATGATGGGCTATACACGGTGTCGGAGTTGGTAACACGGTCCCAAAGTAGCCGAAACACCTTAGGAGACACACTCACAACACAAAGAACCACTAATGCTAAGGGGATCAAGATGGGTTAGGTTGCGTGATGAGGACATGACTACCTTGGATGAGACCAAAAATATTGCATACATGCATATTTCTCAGGTGATTTCTAGTGCAAACTATTCAATAATATATTTATGTTATCCAGAACAAAAATACTTCACATACTTTTGTGTTTTGTCTAATTGCAGGTGTATGGGACATTTGTACAATCCACATATGAAGATAAGGGAGAAAGAGATGTTTACTCTGCTGTTCAAAAAGTTCTCTCACGTCACTTTTGGCCCAAGAGAAGATAGAGTCCAAGTCTATCACGTTCGGACTCAGATTCGGACTGCAGCACATACCTGACTCAAAACGTCTATAACTTTTTCATACGGACTCCAAATTGGTTGATTCTTTTTTGTTGGAAAATAGATTTCGTGCATTTTCCAACCCAATTGGAATCACCTTAAAATCCGTCCGGAGCGTTGAGTTATAGACGAAACAATCTGATGCTGCAACAGAATCCGAGTCAAACTACAAGTCCAAAGGTGTTACGTCACCTCCGCTTGGGCCCATTGGCCTTGTACGAGTTTTAGGCTGCCTTGGGACGTCCTCCCACCTCCTTGGCCGCCACCCCTTGCTCCTATATAAGTAGATCCATCTAGTAGCTTTTTCCTTGGGATTTGTTTAGTTAAAAGTTAGCCATTGCAACTTCGTGTACTTCGTTTGTGTCCAACGACCAGACTAAGACCGCTTACGGATCCCCACCATTATCAATACTTCATATATATTCGCAATATTCAGATTGCTTTATCATATTCTTGCTTGTTCTTCGATTGCTTGCAGGAATAGACCTTCGTGGTCAGGTTGATCGTGCTCCAGCGTGGTCAATAACCTCTCGGAGTTGGTTTAGTGATTGCTAAGGCGCAACGTCGTGCACGTTTGTAGTCGGATCGTCAAAGTCGTCTCCACCAAATCGATAGTTATCACCTCATCGAAAGATCGGGACACCCTCGCCTCTATCAAGTGGTATCAGTTTTCAGGTTGCTCGGTGAGAATTTCCAATTATCCCTAGATTAGATTTATTTTCTTACCTATTGTCTAAGAAAAAGCCACAAAAAAAAGTTAGATCTATTCATCCTTTGTCCAAGCCAGTCTGAGCCTTTGCAGTTTTCTTTTCATTGTTTGCATTATTGAATTATCGGTTGCATCGTCGTGTCGAGTTGCTGGTCTTAGTGTCTAGTTCGTTTAGAGTTTCGAGTTCTGTTCACATTAGTCACGCCGCCGCTGCATCGTTATCCCTTCCGTTGTTCACCATCCGTCCATCAATTTCCACCACGTGCTACCCACCGTTCATTGTCATAACCATAGTTGAGATCGTTCACATCTTCGCCTGATCCAATCTGCATCTTATCCAGTTTGTCTTGGAAAGAGGGAGAAAAAAAGATAGAGAAAAAAAGAGAAAAAAAGGAAAAAAGAGAAAGAGAGAGAAAAAAAAAAAAAAAGCGTGAGAAAAAAAAGAGGAAAAAAACCGGATCTATCTAGAATCAATCTCGTACCTGAATTCGGATTGGAATCTGTTTTGCGCACTGTTCAGTAAAACAGGTGTATCTTCCTCATACGAAGTCCGTTTTGACTCCGTGAGTACTCAAATTAAAGCTAGAGACGAGGCGCATCTAAATAGTTGCAGAAGCAAGTTCAATATTTGACACCTCAAAATCGGCTTCTAAATAGGTGTTTTTGCCCTCTGAAGTTCGTGAACACAGCTTGTTCCAATTTTTCAGACCAGTTTTAGAATTCTTTGACTCCTCATATCAACTCAGAATTGAGTGATTCTTTTTGCATTGGAAAGCTTGAGTTAGTAGCATTCTTTGAAAGAATTTATCAGAAAATTGGCTCAAACTTTTCAAGAGGAAAGTTGGAGAGAGAGTTGTTGTATGTCCTGCTTGGCAGTTGTTTTTCATCATTATCTTCACTGCCGTTGTGATCTTCACTTATATCTTGCTGTCAAGAGCTACTTAGTATCCTTCATTGATGCTAGTTGTGCTATGCCGTGACCTCATTAGTGTTCTAGGCTCGCATCTCTAGTCCGGTCTAGCCTAGGACTAGCACAGTACCGTCGTTGAGCGTTTATTCAACAATGCATCTTTGAATTGATTATTGCTAATCTTTTGCTACCATATATAGCCAACCCAGCTCCACATATTTCTACACGTGTATCGTCGCTCCCGGCAATCGCTTTACTCAATATTCGAGTTACTTGACACCGCTGGTTGCCGATCACCGCCTGCTGCATGGTAAGAACTTGTAAGACATTGATATTTGCTTTATTTGTGAGCGTTTTACCACCACATCCTAGTAGTTATAGGAACATTATTTTTGGATTTTGTTTCTTGTTCTACTAATCATGACAGGATCGAGTCAATTCATGGGCTTTGTCGATCGCGGAGACATGCCACCACCTATGCAAATACCACAACCGTCACGAGAGGTGCACAAACATCCAAATGCACATGATCAGGTTCATGTTTCTATACCACCATTTAATGGCCGTTTTAGACCTCCTTTATATATTGAATGGGAGTTAGACATAAATAATATATTTGCTTCCGATAATTTTGATGAGCGTAAAAAGTTATGGTTGCGGTTGGTTCTTTCACTGGTTATGCTCTAGTTTGGTGGAGTGAATATTGTCGGTTACACCCTGATTATGTACCTAATACTTGGGATGATTTAAAACATGTCATGAGAGATAGATTAAATCGATGTTTATTATACTGTGGCATGATTAAAAACTGGAACATTTAAAACAAGGTAGTGACACCGTAACAAAATATTATGATGATTTACAAACTACCTTGTTGCACTCATTTTTAGAAGAAAGTGCAGAAGATTTTATGGATAGATTTTGGGAGGATTAAACCATAATATTCAGGAGATACTAATTCATGAAGAGTGTTATCCTATGGACCATTTGTTTCGTCTTGCTTGCAAAGCTGAACAGAAATAAAACGACGTGTTGCCCACAAGGAGAACAAGCGCACGGTGCACATTCCAACTGTTGATACAGATGTTTATTCAACTACTAGGCGTACTATGACAACCACATCCGTTGTTGCGAGGACTACATCATCTCCACCATGTGACACATCACCATCGAGAGTGCCTGCATCATCTGAGTTGACTATAAGAGGTAATGACAAAGGTACAGATTTTCCACTTTTACATGAGAATGATGCATGCCTAGTTAACTTGAATACATCATGTGTTGAGCTACCCACTACTTTGATCACACCACCTATTTTAGAGGATTATATTGATAATTTGACTTTGCCATGTGATCAAACAACTGAAATACCAACAATTTTGAGAGCACCCATTGAATTAACTATTGATGCAAAAGAATCAATGTTTAATCATTTTGATACGACCTCTAATCTTGGTGATGATTCTGTGTCGAATGACTCATTGCATGTTTGCTTATCTAAGCATGTTGTAGCATGTAAATTTGATTCAAATAAGGTTTATTCACCAATGTTGGGATGGTTTAATGATGAACATTGTCAATCTCTTGAAATAAATAAGAGCTTCACTTATATGTGCAAACTGAGTTGCAGTATTTTCAAGCCTTCTAGTTCTTGTGCTAATTTGTTGGCTTTAGATTTTATGAACTATGCAAGTTACTCATCTATTCATGTGTCATATATGCAAAAATCAAGGGAAGTAAAATGGATGACGATACATATACAACATGTACACCTTGTCTCTTTTGTTAGCCACATTTCAGATTAAGCAACGCCGAGGACGGCTTTGTTTTCAAGAAGGGAGGATGATGAGGACATGACTACCTTGGATGAGACCAAAATATTGCATACATGCATATTTCTCGGGTGATTTCTAGTGCAAACTATTCAATAATATATTTATGTTATCCGAGCGAAAATACTTCACATACTTTTGTGTTTTGTCTAATTGCAGGTGTATGGGACATTTGTACAATCCACATATGAAGATAAGGGAGAAAGAGATGTTTACCTGCTGTTCAAAAAGTTCTCTCACGTCACTTTTGGCCCAAGAGAAGATAGAGTCCAAGTCTCTCACGTTCGGACTCAGATTCGGACTGCTGCATGACATACCGACTCAAAACGTCTATAACTTTTTCATACGGACTCCAAATTGGTTGATTCTTTTTGTTGGAAAATAGATTTCGTGCATTTTCCAACCCAATTGGAATCACCTTAAAATCCGTCCGGAGCGTTGAGTTATAGACGAAACAATCTGATGCTGCAGCAGAATCCGAGTCAAACTACAAGTCCAAAGGTGTTACGTCACCTCCGCTTGGGCCCATTGGCCTTGTACGACCTAGGGTTAGTTTTAGGCTGCCTTGGGACGTCCTCCCACCTCCTTGGCCGCCACCCTTGCTCCTATATAAGTAGATCCATCTAGTAGCTTTTTCCTTGGGATTTGTTTAGTTAAAGTTAGCCATTGCAACTTCGTGTGCCGCTTGTGTCCAACGACCAGACTAAGACCGCTTACGGATCCCCACCATTATCAATACTTCATATATATTCGCAATATTCAGATTGCTTTATCATATTCTTGCTTGTTCTTCGATTGCTTGCGGAATAGACCTTCGTGGTCGTTGATCGTGCTCCAGCGTGGTCAATAACCTCTCGGAGTTGGTTTAGTGATTGCTAAGGCGCAACGTCGTGCACGTTTGTAGTCGGATCGTCAAAGTCGTCTCCACCAAATCGATAGTTATCACCTCATCGAAAGATCGGGACACCCTCGCCTCTATCATTGCGGAAGTCTAATGTGGTTTTGCGGATAATGTGGTGGAGGGACTAGGCAAACTTGCAAAATTGCCGAAATTTTGGTGGAGTCAAATGGTGTTGGAGCCTATCTAGGTGGATGGTGGATGTCAAGAGCAACTCAACGAGCTAAAGAACGCGAAAATCGGACTCCGGATGTTGAAGTTATGGACAAAACGGGGAACTGCTCATGGTGACCTGGGGGGGGGACGGGGTAGGAGCCCGTGGGCACGGGGTCACCTGGGACACGCGGGTTTGGCGGATTTCTTCCCGATCTAGGCTCTAAATGGATGGATTTCGTAGCTTGGGTTTGGTTGGGAGGAAGGGGGTGGTAAGGGAGGTGGGGGATCGAAGGGACAGCGGCTGAAACGCACTGGAAGGGCCGTGCGCGGAAATCGATCGCCCGTGCACGGGTCCCGATGGCCCGTGCGCACGGGGTGCTCTGAGAGCGGACGAACTGCTCCTGATCCGTGGCAAATCTCTAATCGGAGGTCAAAATCGAAGGGTGGAAGGTAGGGGAAGGTGGTAGAGAGGTGGATCTACTTGCTAAACACCAAATCCATGGATCCAATCCAACAAAACATCACCAAACCAACAAATCACAAAAAAAAATTGGGGCTATTTTTAGTGAGGAATTTTCGAATTTAGGACGAAATCACACAAAACAAGGCTAGAAAACAAAGAGGGGGCTCCAATTTCGTGATCAACCATGGCTCTGATACCAAGATGATGTAGGGTGGAACCCTATGGGGAGATCTTTCATGAATTGGAGGGGGAATCCCCAAGAACAAGATGAACACAAGAGGGAAAACAAGAGGAACACTCAAGAACAAGTCCAATCACACATCCACTAGACAATCAAACACACAAGATCCACAAGGTACATGAACAACAAAGGGAAACAAGATACATGGTAGAGTTCATCCCAAATCCTATGAAGGAGATGAGGGCTTGATGATCTAGATAGATCCTTCCCTCAAGGGGGTCTTCATCCACTAGGGATCTTCTCCAATGGAGGCCTTGAACTCCAATGGAGTGTCTCTTTCTCAACAGAAATCCCACAAGGGGAGATACATGAGCTAAGCTCTAGTGTTTAGATCTATCCTTAGCTGAGTCTAAATGGAGGAGGAAGGGGAGTATATAAAGGTCCAAGGGATGAAGGGGTAAGTAGGGACGAGATGGGGATACAAGGGCCAAGCCCCACAGCCACGCACAGGAGGCCCCGTGCGCACGGGGTAAGTGGAGCCCGTCGCGACGGGTATCCAGAGACTGGCGCATGAGCCCGCGCCGCACGGGTAAGTGGAGCCCGTGCGCGCGGGTATCCAGAGAGCTGGCGACATAGCCCGTGCGCACGGGCTTGTACCGTGGGTACGGGGTCCAAGGGCCCGTGCGCACGGGGTATCCAGAGGCTCGCAACACGTCTTCTCTTGGACTCCCGTCGGTGCAGGTGGAACCTCGCCTTCTCCTTGACGGTTCCTTCTACGTTTCCATGCTTCTCTCGAGGACGGTGTAGGTGCTCGCTTGTGATTGACCTCCTCCATGGCACGTTAATCATCGGGCTCAAACCTATATGGGCACATGGTAGGACGGTCAAGTAGTATACCATCCTCGAAGGGTACAAGTGAACACGTGTAAAGGAGATGATTCACCTTTGTATGCATGAAGTAGATGTGGCACGTGTCACTTGCCAAATGGACTCTTGACATGGTGATGTCCATAGGATGCTCCGCATCACAGAGTACTATATATCTTACAAATAATCCAATGTATCATGAGAGAACAAAGCACATTGATGTCAGATATCACTATATTCGAGATGTTGTTGCAGAAGATGAATTGAAGGTATGCAAGCTAAGTACTCATGATAATCCTGCAGATATGATTACAAAGCCAGTTTCTTGTAGGGTGAAACCCTAGATGGGATCTTTTCACACTTGGAGGTGGGGAAAAGAGAAGAACACACAAGAACACAAGAAGAGGATCACTCAAACAAGCCCAAATAACACATCCACTAGAGTAGCATACATGAGATCCACAAGTATACAAGAAAAATTCAAGGAAAATAGCACTAGGTTAAAGTTCTTCACACCCTTGATATTGATCTTCTCTAAGAGGAGTCCTTGATAATCCACAAGGATTCTTCCCAAAGAGGGGGCTTGATCTCCAAGAGGAGGGGATACAAGGAGCAAAGCTCTCTAGTGTCTATTGCTAACCTCACAAATGAGCTAGATGGTGAGTACTTATAGGCTAGGGACGAGTTGGGGGTAAAACAAGGGTACATGGGTAATTTATCCCAAAAAACGCGTAACCATGGAGGTGAGTCCGGGCACCCGAAGCAAATGGGCCCGGGCACCCAAGGGTAGCCGCATCAGGAGGGGCCGGGCACTCGGGGCGCAAAGGGCCGGGCACCCGGACCGGTCAGGGGGGTCGCGCCCCTGGCGCCGAAGAGGCCGGGCACCCAGGGGTAGTGGCCCGGGCAACCGGGGTGATGGCTGGCAGCTCCAGGCGGGAGGGCCGGGCACCTAGGGCTGGCTGGAGGTTGTGCCCAGGGGCGGCCGGGCACCCGGGACCCACATGGCCGGGTACCTGGGGCTGGCAGAGGTCGCGCCCAGGTTGAGGCCGGGCACCCGGGTGGCCAGAAGCTCTGCCGACTGTAGGTCAGGGCCGGAGTGCTTTACTTCGCGCGTCGGTCGTCCTTCTTCTTTCTCTTCCTCCATGGGTGCTTCTCCGTGCTAGCACTGGTACAACGGGGTGCTACACAAACAGTTTTTAACCCCTTTCCGCGACGACATTTGGAACCGTCGCCAAGTGAGTGTGGGCGATACGGGGGTCCTTCCTACATGACCCAAAAACCACCGGGGATAGAGTGCCTTGATGCATACAGTTGTCCCTGTATAACCGTTTTTTATATCTCGAATATCCCAAACGCTTCATCCTTGCTACTCGTTTGAGCTCGCATTGCCATCGTAGTTGGAGTTTTATGGTTTTACCTAAAACCAGGCAGATTCCAGGCACGGGAGTTTTCCAGGCACGTACCAAACTGGCTCTACGTTTACGAAGCCTAGGACATCACAAACAGTTCATGATTATAAACCATGTACAATAGTTAGATAATCACACACATTTAGTTTTCCCGCACCGTATGTGATAGTGTTTGACATCACACGCGCTTTGCAAACGACAACTGTGTGCATTGTTACACATGTTTCCTCTAGTGAACCGTGTCGGATTATGATGTATATCGCACACGTTGTGCTTTATTAACCGTGTGCACCTTAATGACCTGCACTCCGTAATTTCGCCCTAATTTAATTGTTGCTATTTAAATTTTTACCTAATTTAAACTTGAAAGTAGGTTATAACTTTACTCATATCCATCAGGTTGAAACAAGCAATGCATTATTAGATTCACATGTACATTTGTTTAAGAATTACATAAGCACCAAATAAAGAATGATGAACCAGGGTTCTATACTTGTAGTATTACAGACGGAAAAGAAAGAGACGACAGACATTCTGGTTGCTGAACAAGGTGAAGCGGAATGGCCCTATTGTGCTCTCGTGGATGCAGAAGGCACGCACGACTCTAGTCCAACCCCTTTTGATGGTCGGCCACCAATCATTTAGTTTGAGAGGTAATCTTGAGTAAACTGCTTTAGGATCCACTGCAAAGGAAAAAAGATTCAGACATTGCCATCTAACACAACTAATTACGGGCAGTAAAAAGAAGGCTACATGGTTCTTACTTACCATCCTACAGTTCACTGTTGTCTTGCATAAAGTGTAAACAAATAGTTCGATTGACATCTTTTGACCCATTTTAATCACAATCCTTATCAGTTTCCTCACTTGATGCTGGTTCATGAATATCTCATTGCCCCATACGCAGAAAGGGTTGAAGTGTGGATCTTTGCCAATGACATATGTACCTAAAAGCACCAAGTTAATATTAGAATCTAAACAACAGTTACAAAATGATGTAGTACAACACTCCCTCCATCCATTATATAAGATTTTATTACATGTATATTTAGACATCGTCAGAACATTAAGGTAACACTCTTCCTTGTTGCTATGTAGCCCGGGATTGCATATTTAGTCATTCAGTACAATGCATGTTGCTATGTAGCTTCAGTGTGCGGGCTTAAGCACGCTAGTTAAGCAAAACAAGAAGCGGAAAGGTGTGTTAACTGCATCAGGCATAACATTTAAAAACAAGCAAATAGTCATTCAAATTGGTATTTGTGCAGGTCTAAAGTACACTAGTTATTTTAAAAAAACGAAAAGGCATGTAAACTGCAATATCCTTAACAGCAACCAAATATCGTAATTCATAGTGGTATTGTTGAAACTGTTATTGATGAAATTGAACTGCACAGCAACTAGTTGCACATATAGAGCATCACATTGTGAAGAACTGAAATAAACAAGTCATAAGGCCATCTCTAGTCGATCCTTTAAAAGATAAAGGACTAAAACCCTTAGTGGATATATATACTCGAGCAATTTTTGGCCTTTTCTAGTCGATCCCCTAAACTTAACGTTGTAAACTTCAATTTGATCAAGTTCAAAGCAGGTTCAACCAAAAGTAGCATGCATTCAAACATAAACATAGATAGTTTTACATAACCGAACATAAAACATAAAATTTAAACTAAGTTAAACTACTTCTGGTCGAAGTAGAGGTCAAGCCAATCCTTCCTCGTCAAGTATGGTGTGCCGCGAGCCGGGTCCGGGCCGGGGCCGTCGTCGGGGTCGTTGGGGAAGGCTCTCCTCCACTCGTCGACATTGATCTCCTCGTCCTCGGGGCCCACCTCGACGCCCTCCACACCGCCGCCCACGCCGGCTTCGACCTCTTCATAGGAAGAGAGCGCGATAACCTCGCCGCCCTCCGCGCCGCCATCCTTGCCGCCATCCTTGCCGCCTTCGACCTCGTCATCGGAGGAGAGCGTGATAACCTCGCCGCCCTCCGCGGCGGAAAAGATCGCCCCCTCCGCCTTCACGAGCTTTGGGTGCTGCCGGGGGAGCTCTTGCATGTAGGCCTCGTCGACGGCCTCAGCCTCGAGGCGCTCCGACGCCTCACCGTCCTCCCGCGCCATAGCCAAGCTCACCACCCCTGGCTCCGGCGGAGCGAGGTCGACCGGACGTGTGTCGAAGGGGAAATTGAGCCTAGCCGCCGCGCCGTGGTAGAGGACCTGCCAGCGGTCGTACTCCATGGCCGCGAGCTTAACCATGTGGAAGCTATTGAGCCACCGGTGGGTGTGGGTCTCCCGATCTGTAATCTCGGCGACCCACGTCTCCCACCGCCGTTGCCGGACCCCGAGGTAGGACCTCGTCGGCTGTCGGGTCCGAGGGAGGATGGGGAAGTCCTCGAACTGGCGTAGGGGTGTGGCGGCGGGCGGATCGGGGGACCAGCGATGGTGGATCGAGCCCACGGAGGACGACGGGGACACCTCGCCGGCGTCAGGTGAAAAGGCCGCGATAAACCTCTTTTTGGCCATTGGCTCCTTGAGCTCCTCGACACACAGGTAGAGGTTGAGAATGGAGGCGGCGGCGATGGCGGCGACCTACCAACGTGATGTAGGGCGGAGCCCTAGTCGGAGATCTTTCACGTTTGGAGAGGATCCTACGAGGAGAACATGACGAACAAGCGGAAGAACACAAGGAAAAACACACAAGAGGAACACTAAACCGACAAGTATCGATCACACAAAGGCTAGATCACCGAACACATAAGGTAGCACAAGATTCAAAATCAACAAACGAAAGATACACTAGTAGCCGTTCTTCTCCGTGAGGAGGTCTTGATGGGGGGTCCACCCTAGAAGGGTGATGAGGACATCAATACCATTGTTACACCCACAGCCCCTGCTGCTATACATACTGGACCAATTACTAGAGCTCGCGCACGCCAATTGAATTATCAGGTACTTCCGTTTCTTGCTAACGATTCCAATGTTCATGAGAATATGATGCTGCCTAAATTGGATACATTTGTTTTGCTTACAAATGAAGGGCCTACCATGGACAAGAAAGATGAACCTTGGAGCAAGTTCAAGCATGGAGATGTTGGCATGCATAGGGGAACAAGAACGGAGTTACAAGTGATGATTCCAGGACTTTGAAGCCACCCTAATGAGTGCATGAGGCCTTGGACGAAATATACAAGATGCCACTTCATAATATTCGTCCATAGGCTATTCTAGGTGCTGCGTCACCTTATTATTGGGCCAGGCCCATGTAATTTCGAAATAGTTAAGTATAGGCTGTTTTTAGAGTCCGTATGTGTGGGAAACAAGAGTTAGGGTTGATTTGGACCCCTCCACCAAGGGCCACGAAATTCCCCCTCTTCCTCCATATATACAGCCCTTAGGGCACCGTTTAGACCTTGGGTTTTGTTTAGATTAAAAGTTCGCCATAGCTGCAACTTCGCGTGCATTTCGTTTGTGTTCAACGACTGGACAAAGGCGTCCAGTAACCCCACCTTGATCAATAAAGCTTTCATCTTATATTCGCAATATCCAGATTGCAATCTCAGTTTCTTGCTTGTTCTTCGTTTGCTCGCAGGAAACAGGCCCTCGTGGTCGTTGATCGTGCTCGGCGTGGTCAATAACCCTCGGAAGTTGGTTTAGCGATTGCTAAGGCGCGACGTCTCGCACGTTCGTAGTCGGATCGTCAAGGTCGACTCCCACAGAAACGATAGCCACCATCTCATCGAAACATCGGGACACCCTTGCCTCTATCAAAGGGGGTCTTGAATCCTCTTGGAAGGATCATCTCCGAGGAGGCGCGATCTCCGAGGAGAAGGTATGATGTAGGGTGGAACCCTATGGGGATGATCTTTCACGTTTGGAGTGGATCCCTACGATGAACACAAAGAACGAGCGGAAGAGCACGAGGGAAATCACGGGGAAAACACAAGAGAATCACTAAAACCAACAAGATTCGATTACACATGCGCTAGAACGATGAACACAAAGAGAGATACATGATCCACGATCAACAAAGGACGATACAGGAGGTAACCGGGTTCTTCTCCGTGAGGTGGTCTTGATAGGGGCCACCCATGAGGGGGTCTTGAGCTAGGTCACTCCGGAGGTCTTGATCTCCTAGTGGAGTGGATCCATGGAGCAAAGCTCTCATATGTCTAACATATCCTTTGCTAACCCTAACAAATGGTCTAGGTACGGAATATATAGTCTTGGGTACGAAGTGGAGGAAGAGGGGCTTGGAATGGAGATCACAGCCGTCCATCCTGATGAGCCCGTGCGCACGGGGTAAGTTGGGCCCGTGCGCACGGGGGTCCCGTGGGCACGGTACAGGCCCGTGCACATGCGGTGCTCCAGCGCAAACTCTCTGAGTAGTCCGTGCGCACGGGGTCTCGGGGGCCCGTGCGCACGGGGTCGCCTGGGACCTCCTGTCCAGCTCCAGTTGGACTCCATCTTCTTCCTTGTGTCCTTGGGGTCCTTCTCCTTGGCCTCCGGGAAGCTCCTTAGCTGCCTGGTGGCGGTCGTCCTCGAACCTGAAGCTGCACAACGTTCCGTGGTGATGTAGCGGCCAAGTCCTATGGATATTCATGTAAATCTTGAAGAGGAGCGATGATGTAGGGCGGAACCCTATGTTGACGATCTTTCACGCTTGGAGAGAATCCCTACGAGGAACACGAAGAACGAGCGGAAGAACACGAGGGAAAACACGGGGAAAACGAGGGAGAGGTCACTCAACCGACAAGAAACCAATTACACAAGTGCTAGATTATCGAATACATAGAGTGGCACAAGATTCAAGGACAACAAAGGTAAGGATACAAGGGTAGCCGTTCTTCTCCGCGAGGAGGTCTTGAGGGGTCCACCCTAGGAGGGGGTCTTGAATCCGCTTGGGGGATCTTCTCCGTAGAGGTCCTGATCTCGAAGGAGAAGTGGCCAAGTGGATGAGCAAAGGCTCTCACACCGAAATATGAGCAAATCCAAAGCTAACCCTAACTAGGAGATGGAAGGGTCCTATTTATAGTCTTAGTGCAAAATGGAAGTCAAAACGAAGGGGTACATGGGCTTCAGCCCGCATCAGACGTCGGACGTCCGGAAGGCGTCGGACGTCCGGAGGCTCGGGAAGGTCCGGTCGTCCGGACACGTTCGGACGTCCGTAGATTCTTCACTGTCGTAGGTGCGTCGGTCGTCCGTAGCTGATCGGTCGTCCGGGGCTTCAGGAGGGTCCGGACGTCCGGAGGCTGTTGGTCGTCCGTAGTTCCGGCTCGGGAGGTCGTAGTCCGGACGTCCGGTCAGCTCCGGTCGTCCGTAGGTTTGATTCGGATGGTGATGTTCCGGACGTCCGGAGGGCGTCGGACGTCCGTGTCCTGGGAATCGTCGGACGTCCGGAAGTGGTCGGACGTCCGTGTCCTGTAGCTTCAGCTGCATCCCTTCTTCCTCTTCGACATACTTGGGGTCCTCGCCGTCTTGGCTCTTGCAAGTAGTAGATCCTTGGTTCGCCTCCACATCTGATTACACATAGAGTTTGAATGAGGTAGTAGCCATGTCTCATGGGTAGAAATAAGAAGTTCGGAGAGGAGCGAGTTCACCTTATCTTCAATAGCCTTGGCTCGGGCTCTTGTCATGGGTCCCGGTGGTGTTGAGGGAGATGTAGGCACGTCCGTGGGGATGAGTGGGGGATGCTCCGTATCATCTCCCCCCCCCCTTGGGAGAGATCCGACCTCGGATCAAAAGTTTCATCCCCATGGAAAGGTGCAAGGTCCTTGACGTTGAAGATGTCGCTGACGTTGTACTTGTCGCGAGGTATGTCGATCTTGTAAGCGTTGTCGTTGTAGCGTGCTAGCACCTTGAAAGGTCCGTCGGCTCGAGGGAGAAGTTTGGACTTGCGTTCTTTGGGGAAGCGGTCCTTGCGAAGGTGTAGCCACACTAGATCACCAATGTTGAAGACGATGGGTTGTTTGTTGGCATTGAGCTTGTTTGCTTTGCGTTGTACTTGGCGCTCAATTGTGTGCCTTGTATCTTCGTGCATCTTCTTGATGTAGTTTGCTCGTTCACTTGCATCCATGTTGGTGCGCTCTTGGAGAGGGAGTGGTAGAATGTCCAATGGGGACAACGGGTTGAAACCGTGAACGACCTCGAGGGGGACTTGCGGTAGTAGAATGTCTTGCACGATTGTAGGCGTACTCGGCGATGGGTAGACATGCTTCCCATTCCTTGATGTTCTTCTTGATCAAGACACAAGTAGAGTGGATAGTGTGTGTTCGTCACCTCCGTTTGGCCGTCGGTTTGAGGATGGTATGCCGAGGAAAACAATAGCTTGATTCGAGCTTGGCGCATAGGGTCTTCCAAAAGTAACTCAAGAACTTGACGTCACGATCGGAGACGATTGTCTTTGGTACTCCATGGAGTCGCAAGATTTCCCTACAAAAGAGATTTGCAACATGTGAAGCATCGTCTATCTTGTTGCAAGGAATGAAATGTGCCATCTTAGAAAATCTATCCACAACAACAAACACGGAATCCATGCCATTTTGAGTCCTAGGCAAACCAAGTACAAAATCCATGCTAATGTCTTCCCATGGTTGATATGGAATAGGAAGAGGCATGTAAAGACCATGAGATTGAGCTTTAGACTTAGCTTTGCGAGATGTATAGCATCGGTTGGTGAAGCGTTGTACGCCACGGAACATCTTGGGCCAAAAGTAGTTGTTGGAGAGCGTGGCGAATGTCTTGTCGCGTCCAAAGTGTCCCATGAGTCCGCCTCCATGAGCCTCTTGCAAAAGGAGTAAACGAAGAGAAGACTCGGGGATGCAAAGTTTGTTAGCTCTCATAAGATAGCCATCCTTGATGTAATATTGTTCCCAAGACGTATGCGTCAAACATTTAGCATAAGGAGAAGCAAAAGATGGGTCATGCTCATACAAGTCTTTTATATGCTCAAAACCAATGACATTCAACTCAAGTTGGGTGACAAGCATGCATATGCGTGAAAGCGCGTCGGCAACTACATTCTCTTTACCCTTAATGTACTTGATCACATAAGGAAAAGATTCAATGAATTCACTCCATTTGGCATGACGCTTGTTTAATTTAGTTTGACCTTTGAGGTACTTAAGCGTTTCATGATCGGTATGGATGACAAACTCATGAGGTCTAAGGTAATGTTCCCAAACATGGAGCACAGGCACTAAAGCATACAATTCCTTATCATAGATGGGATAATTAAGTTGAGCACCGGAGAGTTTTCACTAAAATAAGCAATGGCTCGTTTTCTTGCATTAAAACTCCGCCAATTCGGTACCACTTGCATCACAATGAACCTCAAAAGTTTTGTCAAAATTGGGCAAAGCAAGAATCGAGCATGAGTAAGCAAAGACTTGAGCTTATCAAAAGCGGTTGATTGCAAAGTTCCCCAAATAAAGGGAGTATTCTTCTTGCTCAAAGCATGCAAAGGAGCGGCGATTGTGCTAAAATCTTTCACAAAGCGACGATAGAAACCCATAAGACCAAGAAAACTTCGCACTTGTTGCAAATTGGTGGGTTGGGGCCAAGTTTTAATTGCTTGAATTTTAGATTCATCAACATGGACACCCTTTGAGGAAACAACAAAACCCAAGAAAACCACTTTGTCAACTCCAAATGTGCATTTTTCAAGTTTGCATAAAGGCTTTCTTTGCGAAGAGTTTGCAACACAGATTTTACATGATTGATGTGCTCTTTCATGGTTTTGCTAAACACAAGAATATCGTCAAAGTAGACCACAACAAAGACTCCAATGTAAGGACGAAGTACATGATGCATAAGGCGCACAAAAGTACCGGAGCTTCGAAAGACCCATAGGCATCACTAACCACTCATATAAACCAAATTTGGTTTTAAAAGCAGTTTTCCATTCATCACCCTCTTGTATGCGGATTTGATAATAGCCACTTTTAAGATCAATTTTGAGAAAAGTTGGCTCCACTAAGTTCATCAAGCATGTCATCTAAGCGAGGAATGGGATGCCTATATCGAACAGTAATAGCATTGATAGGTCTACAATCGGAACACAAGCGGAAACTTCCATCGGGCTTAGGCACAAGAATAACCGGAACGACACAAGGGCTTAGGCTTTCACGTACATGACCGTTGTCGATGAGTTGTTGTACTTGCCGTTGAATCTCCTTGGTTTCTTCCGGATTGACTCGGTATGGAGCTTTGTTTGGTAGAGGCGCTCCGGGGATGAGGTCGATTCGATGCTCAATGCCTCGAAGAGGAGGTAGACCCGGAGGTAGCTCATCGGGGAAAACATCTTGGAATTCCTGCAAAAGAGATTGAAACACCAAAGGTAGCTCGTGAATGGTGTTAGTTTTTGGTTCTCCATCCTTGCACACAAGGACAAAGTGCATCACGGTAGATGGGTTCTCACACACTTCTCTCATCTCACTTTTGGTGGCAAATAGAATGAGGTTTTTCTCTCTAGGCGAAGAGTCGCTCAAATTTGTCTTGTGGCTCTCACTCACTTTTTGGTGGATCACTTTCTCACTCTTTTCTCTATGATGGGTGGCTTGTTTGTCGGCTATCACATGACTAGGAGACATAGGTCGTAGCACATATTCTTTCCCCTTCATCTTGAAGCTATAGTGATTGGTGCGCCCATTGTGGATGACACCACGGTCGAATTGCCATGGTCGACCAAGAAGTAGGTGGCAAACGGTCATTGGGACCACATCACATTCCAAAGTGTCTTCGTAAGCACCAATTTTGAAGGAGACTTGGGCCGTATGCTCGACTCGTATAGTGCCGGAGTCACTTAGCCATTGAACCTTGTAAGGGTGTGGGTGCTTCCTCTTGACCAATTGTAGCTTGGAGCATAGTTCTTCACTTGCCAAGTTGTGGCAACTACCTCCATCGATGATGACCTTGATGGACCGTCCGTTGATGCCGGCTTTTGTGTGGAAGATGTGGCATCGTTGGTCTTCTTCTTGTTGATGTTGAAGGGTCAAGACTTTGGAGACAACAAGAGCGGGGCTCGAATCCTCATCACAAAAGACTTGATCGTCTTCATCTTCATTTACTTGCCGATGCATGGCCACTTGCTCAAGAGCTTCCATTTCCTCTTCACTCATGGAGTCATATGTGCCATCGTCGTTGAGGATCATGGTGCGCTTGTTGGTGCATTCGTATGACTTGTGGCCTCGGCCGCCGCAAGTGAAACACTTTAAGGAGCTTGTCTTAATGGTTTCATCGGTCGGAGTAGAGGATGAAGCACGCGGCTTGAGGTTGTTTGTAGAAGGAGGAGGACGACTTGAACTTGTCGAAGTTTTCTTGTAACTTGACTTGTGGTCGTTTCGTGAATAAGGCTTGGTCGATGTGGAAGTTGGAGGAGTCGTTGAAGCTTGGTTGTTGGATGGACCGTAGGTCTTGGATGAGTACTTGGCGTACTTGAAGTCATCTTGCACTTGGCGTTCCGCCTTTGTAGCTTGATGCACGAGCTCAATGAGGGATGAATATGGTTGGAAGTCGGCGATCTTCTTAATGGGATGATTGAGTCCATTCAAGAAACGTGCCATAGTTTGCTCATCATCTTCTTTGACATTGGCTCGAATCATGGCTATCTCCATTTCCTTGTAGTATTCTTCAACGCTCTTTGTTCCTTGCTTGAGTAGTTGGATTTTCTTGAAGAGGTCGCGATTGTAGTATGTTGGTACAAAACGTGCTCGCATGACATCCTTCATTTGAGCCCAAGTGGTGATTGGAGGTTCACCTCTTGCTTGTCGTCGCTCAATGATTTGTTCCCACCATATGAGCACATAATCTTGGAACTCAAGTGATGCCATAGCGATTTTCTTCGCTTCATCGTAGTTGTGCAAACGGAAGATTTTGTCAACCTTCAATGCCCATGAGAGGTAGTCTTCGGGGTCATTGCTTCCATTAAACTTGGGCATGGTGAATTTTAGCTTGCCGTAGCGTTGCTCTTCATTGTATTGTTGGCGATGTTGATGATGACGTCCTTGACGTGGAATGTACTCGTCTTCATGTTGCTCTTGGCGCGGAGTGATAGAGGCAAAGGTGTCCCGATGTTTCGATGAGATGGTGGCTATCGTTTCTGTGGGAGTCGACCTTGACGATCCGACTACGATCGTGCGAGACGTCGCGCCTTAGCAATCGCTAAACCAACTTCCGAGGGTTATTGACCACGCGGAGCACGATCAACTCGACCACGAGGGCCTGTTTCCTGCGAGCAAGCGAAGAACAAGCAAGAAACTGAGATTGCAATCTGGATATTGCGAATATAAGATGAAAGCTTTATTGATCAAGGTGGGGTTCTGTGGCGCTTTGTGCAGTCGTTGAACACAAACGAAATGCACGCGAAGTTGCAGCTATGGCGAACTTTTAATCTAAACAAAACCCAAGGTCTAAACGGTGCCCTAAGGGCTGTATATATGGAGGAAGAGGGGGAATTTCGTGGCCCTTGGTGGAGGGTCCAAATCAACCCTAACTCTTGTTTCCCCACACATACGGACTCTAAAAACAGCCTATACTTAAGTATTTCGAAATTACATGGGCCTGGCCCACTAATAAGGTGACGCAGCACCTAGAATAGCCTCGGGGCGACATTTATGAAGTAGCATCTTGTATATTTCGTCCAAGGCTTCATGCATCCATTATGGTGGCTTCAAAGTCCTGAAATCATCACTTGTAACTCCGTTCTTGTTCCCCTTAGCATGGCATTATCTCCATGCTTGTTCTTGCTCCAATGTCCATCCTTCTCCAAGCTAGGGCCTTCATTTGTAAGCAAAACCAATGTATCCAATTTAGGCAGCATCATATTCTCATGAACATTAGAATCATTACCAAGAAACGAAAGTACCGATAATTTAATTGGCGTCATGCGAGCTCTAGTAATTGGTCCAAGATATGTAGCAAGAGGGGCTGTGGGTGTAACAATGGTATTGATGTCCTCATCATCCTCCCTTCTTGAAATGAAGTCGTCCTCGACGGAAGCTCATATTCCTCACCCAAATAAGGCTTCAAATCTGCAATGTTAAAAGTGGGACTAACCCCAAAATCTGCAGGCAGCTCAAGTTTATATGCATTATCATTTATTTTCTCTAACACCTTAAATGGACCATCAACACGTGGCATTAGCTTTGATTTGCAAATTAGGAAACCTATCCTTACGCAAATGTAACCAAACAAGATCTCCAGTGCAAAGACAACATGTTTTCTACCCTTATCTCCAGCAAGTTTATATTTAGCATTCATACGCTCAATGTTTTCCTTAGTTATCTCATGCATTTTAAAATCAATTCAACACGTTCTTTAGCATCAAAATTAACCTTCTCCAAGATGGAAGAGGCAACAAATCAATAGGTGCACGAGGTAGGAAGCCATACACAATTTCAAAAGGGCACATCTTAGTAGTAGAATGCAATGAACGATTATAAGCAAATTCAATATGAGGCAAGCATTCTTCCCACATTTTCTTATTATTCTTCAAAACAGCCCTAAGCATAGTAGACAATGTCCTATTGACTACTTCAGTTTGTCCATCAGTTTGGGGGTGACAAGTAGTACTAAAAAGCAGTTTAGTCCCCAACTTAGCCCATAAACATCTCCAAAAGTGGCTAAGAAATTTAGTATCACGATCTGAAACAATAGTATTTGGCACACCATGCAAGCGAATAATTTCACGAAAGAACAAATCAGCAACATTAACAAAGATCATCGCTTTTATGACATGGTATAAAGTGTGCCATTTTCGAGAATCTATCCACGACAACAAATATGCTATCCCTCCCCTTCTTTGTTCGAGGTAAACCTAAAACAAAGTCCATAGATATATCCTCCCAAGGAACACTAGGCACAGGCAAAGGCATATATAAACCATGAGGATTGAGTCGTGACTTAGCTTTTTGACATGTAGTGCAGCGAGCTACAAAACGCTCAACATCCCGTCTTAACTTTGGCCAAAAGAAATGTGTAGCAAGTATATCCTCCGTCTTCTTCACGCCAAAGTGTCCCATTAATCCTCCTCCATGCGCCTCCTGCAACAACAAAAGACGAACAGAGCTAGCAGGAATGCATAGCTTGTTAGCACGGAACACAAAACCATCATTAATAACGAACTTGTTCCATGTTCTTCCCTCTTTACAATTCTGCATTACATCTTTAAAATCAGCATCATGCACATATTGATCTTTGATGGTCTCCAAACCAAATATTTTGAAGTCAAGTTGTGAAAGCATAGTATATCGACGAGACAAAGCATCAAGAATAACATTTTCTTTACCCTTCTTGTGTTTAATGACATAAGGGAAAGTCTCAATGAATTCAACCCATTTAGCATGTCTACGATTCAGTTTAGCTTGACTTTTAATATGTTTCAAAGATTCATGATCAGAATGTATAACAAATTCTTTGGGCCATAAATAATGTTGCCATGTCTCTAAAGTCCGAACAAGAGCATATAATTCTTTGTCATAAGTAGAATAGTTCAGACTAGGCCCACTCAATTTTTCGAAAAGTATGCAACAGGTTTGCCATCTTGTAATAACACACCTCCTAATCCAATTCCACTAGCATCACATTCAAGCTCAAAAGTCTTATTAAAGTCGGGAAGTTGGAGTAAAGGAGCATGTGTCAACTTATCTTTCAATACCGTGAAGGCTTCTTCCCGTGCGGTACCCCAAACAAAAGGCACATCCTTCTTTGTAAGCTCATTGAGAGGTGCAGCAATGGTGCTAAAGTCTCTCACAAAACGCCTATAGAAACCAGCGAGTCCAAGAAAACTCCTCACTTGTGTGACCGTTTTGGGCTGCGGCCAACTCTCAATAGCTTCAATCTTGGCTTTATCAACTTCAATTCCTGTGGAGTAACAACATAGCCAAGAAAAGATACTCGGTCGGTGCAAAAGGTGCACTTCCCAAGGTTACCAAACAAACGTGCATCACGTAGAGCATTAAAAACAGCACGTAAATGTTCCAAATGTTCTTCCAAAGATTTGCTATAAATCAGTATATCATCAAAGTAAACTACCACAAATCGTCCAATGAAAGCACGTAAAACTTCGTTCATTAATCTCATGAAAGTACTAGGTGCATTAGTTAACCCAAAAGGCATGACTAACCACTCATATAATCCAAACTTAGTTTTAAATGCTGTTTTCCATTCATCTCCCAATTTCATACGAATTTGATGGTATCCACTACGCAAATCAACTTTGGAGAATATTGTAGAGCCACTCAATTCATCAAGCATATCATCTAGCCTAGGAATAGGATGACGATAACGAATAGTAATATTATTAATGCCTCTACAATCAACACACATACGCCGACGTACCATCCTTTTTAGGCACTAGTATAATAGGAACAGCACAAGGACTAAGAGATTCGCGATATAACCTTTGTCGAGCAGCTCCTGTACTTGACGATAATCTCCTTCGTCTCCTCCGGATTGGTACGGTATGGTGCGCGGTTGGGTAGCGATGCACCGGAATTAAGTCAATTTGATGCTCAATCCCTCGAATAGGTGGTAATCCGGTGGCACGTCTTGTGGGAAGACGTCGTGAACTCCTGCAAAATGTTAGTGACAGCAGGGGCAAAGAGGAAGGCACGTCCTCGAATGAAAATAATGCCTCTTTGCACACAAAAGCATAGCAAACAGATTTGCTAGAATCTAGCTCATCAATATCAGATTTGGTGGCAAATAAACATGCACTTTTCAGTTTAATTTCAGAAGCAACATTAGATGGTTTATTATTAGGCTTCATTTGTTGCTCAAATTCTTTTGCCACAATCTGATTTTCACTCTTATTTTCTCCTGTTTTGCTTTATTAGCTCTATTAATATCATCTTTCAAAATGGAATCAGAGTCATAGGAAGCAAAGTAATATTTTATCCTTGTGAACAAGAGTATACTGATTGTTTCTACCATGGTGTACAGAATTTTTATCAAATTGCCATGGTCTACCAAGTAATAAGGAACATGCTTGCATAGGTACCACATCACAATCAACATAATCAGCATATGTAGAGATACTAAAATGCACACGAACAGACGTGTTACCTTAACCTTGCCGCTGTTGTTGAACCATTGGATGTAGTAAGGATGTGGATGTGGTCTTGTGGTGAGAGAAAGCTTCTCCACCATATCCATGCTAGCCAAGTTGTTGCAGCTCCCTCCATCTATGATGACGCCTTGAATAGAACGTTCCTTCACAACTCCTTTGTATGGAACAAGTTATGCCTCTGATTTTGCTCAGCTTGTGTAACCTGCACACTCAAAACACGTTGAGCAACTAAACATTCATACCTGTCGGCATCTTGACAGCCATGTATTGCGTCTCAAAATCAGAATCATCTCCACCGTGTTCTTCATGTGTAATAAGAGCCAAAGTCTCTTCATCATAGTCACTAGCGACTCATACCCACCATCCTCGTAGCAATCATCACACGCTGAGATTGGCATTCTCTCAAAAATGTCCTCTTCCCTTACAACGACGACAAATAATATCACTTGTGTGCCCTGTTGACGCCATGGAAGAAGAAGAGCTCTGTAGGCCCAAAGCAGTGTACTCTTGGCGAGATAGTGGTGGTTGTGCCTGCTTTCTTGTATCACGGTTGGAGGTGGCAGCCGGCGGAGATGCCGTGTAGTAGAACGTGTGGAAGTAGATGATGCACGTGGTGTCCATGATGAAGGTCGACCTGCGAGAAAAGTTAGTCCGCGCCAAGGCACATCGATCCTGCACTTCACGTTCAGCTTTACAAGCAAGATGGAATAATCGAGTGATATTATTATAATCCTTGTAGTCTAGAATGGTCTGAATCTCTCTATTTAATCCACCCGAAAACGTGCAAGCATAGCTTCATTCTCCTCAACAATACCACATCTAATCAAGCCAGTTTGTAATTCCCGATAATATTCTTCTACGAATTTTTCCTTGTCTTAAGCGCTGCAATTTTTGAAGTAATTCACGCTGATAATATGGTGGAACCCAACGAGTACGCATAGCAGTTTTCAAAGCAGCCCAAGTAGCTGGAACAGGATATAATCTACAATGTTCAGACCACCAAACACATGCAAAGCTAGTGAAAGCACAAACAGCAGCAGAACACGTCTCTCCTCGGGATATTGTAAACATGTAAATCGTTGTTCAGTTTCTAACTCCCAAGTAAGATATATATCAGAACATATCTACCCTCAAATGGTGGAATATTCAATTTCAGTTTAGGGAGATGGTCATGATCTCGTACTGAAGGGGAGCCCAACATTGCCATTATTTGCATGTGGGCGACCTGGTGGTTGTGGTGCTGGTGGTTGCACGTGGTTCGATGTTGATCAACCTCATCCTCGTAAGCTCTCACATAATCATCCTCCCCGCCGCAGCAGCAGGAGCCACTGTATATCAACAGCAGCACCAGCAGCTTGGCCAGTGAAGAGGGACACGGGAAGCTCGGCGGAGGGCTGTTTCGATGTGGAGGTAGTCCTTGTTGTTGTAGAGGTGCGTTAGGTGCAGCCGGTGGTGGTGGTGGTAGACGCAGCGAGCAATTCATTAAACTTGTTATCGAGCTTTGTTTGAACGCCTTCTCAATGCCATCTATCTTCTCCATGGCCTCTTCAAATCTATTTAGCACATCTTCCACCTGCCCACTCATCATTTGTTGAAACTTATCATGTAGCGCTTTGTTTGTCATGTTCTCCCGATCGATTACGTCGGCTTGTGATCCTGCCATGGTTAGCAGCAATAGAAACACACAAGAATATGATTGACAGACTACTAGGAAGTGGTGGTGGTGGTGTGGTGGACGATCACAAATCCGTCAAGCAAATCTCAAAGTCTTACCAGTTCTTACCCAGCAGCGGTGATCAAGAACCGATGTAGTCAAAACTCTCAAAGCTTGGATAGAGCGATTACGGGGAGAGTCAAGCGCACGATGTAGATGTATGTGGAGCTGGGAAGGCTTATAATATGGTAGCAAAATGGGTCAGCAATAATCAATTCAGAGATGCAAAGTTGAATAAGCGCTCAACGACGGTCTTCTGTTGGTCCTAGGCTAGACCGTGCTAGAGACGCGAGCCTAGAACACTAACAAAATCACGGCGCTGCACGTAAACAAGGGAAAAGCACACTCTGGAATTTTTTTTTTCGCTTTTTTTTTGCGCTGCTTTTTTTTTGCGCTGCTCTTTTTTTTTTTTTGCGAAAAATCACTATAATGGCGAGTGTCTCAAAACTCTCCCAGGTCAAACTGACAGGATGGGCACGAAATTTTTTTTGACCAATTTTTTTTTTCGAGTGCCCGGACCCAAAAACTGGAAACGGGTCAAAAAAAACTTTCTATAACGGCGATTGCCTCAATACGCTTATAAACACCTAAAAATAGGATAGCCAAATTTTTTTTTGACAAGTACGTTTTCGGAAAATTTTGGGCCTAAACAGAGGGTGGTTTCCAGACTCTTTTTTTTTCGAATCGGAAACTAGATGGATCTCGAAAACAAACCTAATATGCAAGGAACTCCGATTGGTGGTGGATATATGGTGGTGGTATATGGCAGCGGTGGTTGTAGCGGTGGTAGTATATGGATATGGATCAGTGGTGGTATAAGGACACGGATTGGTGGTGGTCTATGGATACGGATTCGGAGCGGTGGTGGTAGGTGGCAGGGGCGAAGATGATGGTGCGCTGGCGACGTGACAACTTATGACCAGAACTCGAAACTCTAAAAGACTAGACTCTAAGAACAGCAACTAGACACGACGATGCACCCGCAAATTCAACAAAGCAAAACCCTAAAAAGATCATGCAAAGGCTCAGATTGGTTCGGATATGATGAACTAACCCTATTTTTTTGTGGCTTTTTCGTGGACAATAGGTATGAAAAACAGACTCGATCTAAACTACGAAAAACTGTAAAATCTCACCGAGCAACCTGGAAATCTGATACCACTTGATAGAGGCAATGGTGTCCCGTCTTTCGATGAGATGTGGTTTTCGCTTTGGAGGAAGTCGACTTTGACGATCCGACTACTGAGCGTCGAGGACGTCGCACCTTAGCAATCGCTAAACCAACTCCGAGAGGTTATTGACCACGCTGAGCACGATCAACGACCACGAGGGTCTGTTTCCTGCGAGCAAGCGAAGAACAAGCAAGAAACTGAGATTGCAATCTGGATATTGCGAATATAAGATGAAAGCTTTATTGATCAAGGTGGGGTTCTGTGGCGCTTTGTGCAGTCGTTGAACACAAACGAAACGCGAAGTTGCAGCTATGGCGAACTTTTAATCTAAACAAAACCCAAGGTCTAAACGGTGCCCTAAGGGCTGTATATATGGAGGAAGAGGGGGAATTTCGTGGCCCTTGGTGGAGGGGTCCAAATCAACCCTAACTCTTGTTTCCCCACACATACGGACTCTAAAACAGCCTATACTTAAGTATTTCGAAATTACATGGGCCTGGCCCAATAATAAGGTGACGCAGCACCTAGAATAGCCTATGGACGAATATTATGAAGTGGCATCTTGTATATTTCGTCCAAGGCCTCATGCACTCATTAGGGTGGCTTCAGTCCCGAATCATCACTTGTAACTCCGTTCTTGTTCCCCTTGCATGCCAACATCTCCATGCTTGAACTTGCTCCAAGGTTCATCTTTCTTGTCCATGGTAGGCCCTTCATTTGTAAGCAAAACAAATGTATCCAATTTAGGCAGTATCATATTCTCATGAACATTGGAATCGTTACCAAGAAACGAAAGTACCTGATAATTCAATTGGCGTGCGCGAGCTCTAGTAATTGGTCCAGTATGTATAGCAGCAGGGGCTGTGGGTGTAACAATGGTATTGATGTCCTCATCAACGTTGCGCCTCAAGAGCTTGCGCTTCACGTTGTTGTTGTTGACGACGTTGAGCATTGGCGTCTTGTTCGTCTTGGTGACGACGTGCTCTTTCTTCCTCTTGTTGGTGACGAAGACGTTGCCGGTCTTGAGCCTGAGCAAAAGCCTCTTGGTTTGATTGAGGACGAGGAACTTGATCATCAACTTGCTCTTGTGAGTGCTTGTCATGTAGCGGGTTGCGAGATGCATGACGATCTTGGCGTGCGGCTCGTCGAAGAGTGTTCGATGACGGTGTACTTGAGTCGTAGAAGGTGTCATCGGAGTGTCGACTCGAGTGGCTCCGTCTTGATGATGAAGAAGTGGAATGATGCCGGTTTCTCATCAACTTGCGGATCTCGTCCATTCTTGCATCATTCTCTTGCTTGTGTGCCTCGAACTTGTTGTCGAAGTAGTCTCTTGTACGTTGCTCGGAGAGTCGCAAGTCGGTGGCGAGGTTGTCGATGCGGTCGCTCATTGCTTGTTGTTCTTGGTGCAACGCTCGTTGTGCACCGAAGAGGTGGCTTTTGGTGACGTATGAGGACATGTCGTCGTCTTGCTCGATGAAGAGTGGGTTGGTAGAAGAACTTGGCCTATCCATCATTCCAAGCAAGATGTGAGTGGTAGAACGGAAAAGAACTTATACCAATGTACCTTTGACCGATATTGAAAATGAATCAAGTTCACTCAAATGCGGACAATGAAATAGCACTCTTGGTACCGATTCTAGTCGGTTCTCACACCTACACAAATAAAAGCTTATGGTGGAGCTCGGTTAGGATGGTGGCACAAAATTTGATGCAATTGTAAGTGAGACTCAATAAAGTTGGAAATTATTCACAAATTTGCAAATGCAACAAGTAGACCAATAGCAAGATATGGTACACGGAAACACACGCGCAAATAGATAATATGGGGTTATGCAACCAAGGATGAGCCAAAATGTGGAATACACCAAGATGCTCTTGTTGCACAACACTAGAGAGACGCTAGCACGATTGCACAAAAGGCGGATACGAACTTGTGCACAACCTACTAAGCAAAAATGCAACGACTTCTATCCCTAGTATGCTATATGTATGGTGTGTCGATGAGTTGATCCAAGATGATCAAGTATGACAATCTTAATGTTCGATGATGCTATGGTTCTTGCTCATAAGCTCTTTGCTTATCTTTCTCTCTTTGCTTAAAAGCTTGATTGGCTCTTTCTCTTTTGAGCTCTTTTCTCATGCAAAACTTCACGAACCAAGATAGCAATTGTGTATGCGATGACAACTTTGTGACACACAAGTTGATGCTAAGATATGCACCACTTTGGTATGGTATGTATGCTATGGAGTATGATCACTAAATGTGCACAAGTCACGTTGCCGGCAATACTCAAAGGCTAGTCTCGATGGGTAAGCTACGCAAAATGAGGCAATGTGGGTTATCAATGCAATAGCAAGGTATGACAAAGATGTCGACGAAGTTACCGTCCTTGCGATGATGACTAGTCAATGTAGATGAGCAGTGGTGATGATGACTTTTAACCGCACCTAGATAGCCGAAACACAAAAGGATACGGAAACCACAACTCAAAATCTCAAAGACCAAAATGTGTCAAAATCGTCATCGGAGGAATCGTGGAAGATTTAGGTGTATATGGGTTTGGAAGATGTGGAGAAATATTGGGTGGTGGTGGTGTCTGAGCTGACGAAATTCAGTTTGGTCAGGGTTTGACGGACGTCCGTGACCTTACGGTCGTCCAGACTGCGTCGGACGTCCGGCCTTGTCCGGATGTCCGGAGCCTGGGCGAAAATCAGGCTCGGGGAGAGGAACTGCAAAATTTCCGGGGAAGAAGATGATTGGGAGGTCGAAATCGAGGGGTTTGGAAGATGGAAAAGGGTGGGGAGGGTGGGGAAAGCTAGATCCACATGTAGCAACACAAATCCATGGACCAAATCCAACAAAATCTCATCACACTAACAAATCACAAAAAAAATTGGGGCTATTTTTGTGGGGAATTTTCGGAATTAGGACAAAAACAACAAAATCAAGCTAGAAGACACGATGTAGGGGCTCCAAAAACGTGATGAACGTGGCTCATGATACCATATGATGTAGGGCGGAACCCTATGTTGACGATCTTTCACGCTTGGAGAGAATCCCTACGAGGAACACGAAGAACGAGCGGAAGAACACGAGGGAAAACACGGGGAAAACGAGGGAGAGGTCACTCAACCGACAAGAAACCAATTACACAAGTGCTAGATTATCGAATACATAGAGTGGCACAAGATTCAAGGACAACAAAGGTAAGGATACAAGGGTAGCCGTTCTTCTCCGCGAGGAGGTCTTGAGGGGTCCACCCTAGGAGGGGGTCTTGAATCCGCTTGGGGGATCTTCTCCGTAGAGGTCCTGATCTCGAAGGAGAAGTGGCCAAGTGGATGAGCAAAGGCTCTCACACCGAAATATGAGCAAATCCAAAGCTAACCCTAACTAGGAGATGGAAGGGTCCTATTTATAGTCTTAGTGCAAATTGGAAGTCAAAACGAAGGGGTACATGGGCTTCAGCCCGCATCAGACGTCGGACGTCCGGAAGGCGTCGGACGTCCGTTGGCTCGGGAAGGTCCGGTCGTCCGGACACGTTCGGACGTCCGTAGATTCTTCTCTGTCGTAGGTGCGTCGGTCGTCCGTAGCTGATCGGTCGTCCGGGCTTGAGGAGGGTCCGACGTCCGGAGGCTGCTCGATCGTCCGTAGTTCTGCTCGGGAGGTCGTAGTCCGGACGTCCGGTCAGCTCCGGCCGTCCGTAGTTTTGATTCGGTGGCGATGTTCCGGACGTCCGGAGGGCGCTTGACGTCCGTGTCTGGAATCGCTCGGACGTCCGGAAGTGGTCGGACGTCCGTGTCTCAGAAGCTTCAGCTGCATCCTTCTTCCTCTTCGACATACTTGGGGTCCTCGCCGTCTTGGCTCTTGCAAGTAGTAGATCCTTGGTTCGCCTCCCTGTATCTGATTACACATAGAGTTTCGGAATGAGGTAGTAGCCATGTCTCATGGGTAGAAATAAGAAGTTCGGAGAGGAGCGAGTTCACCTTATCTTCAATAGCCTTGGCTCGGGCTCTTGTCATGGGTCCCGGTGGTGTTGAGGGAGATGTAGGCACGTCCGTGGGGATGAGTGGGGGATGCTCCGTATCAAGCGAGTTCACCTTAACTCCGGTAGGTTTGCTTGGGTCTTGATGTGCTATGAAGGTGTACATGGAGATGAATGTGGGATGCTCCGTATCATCTCCTCCCCCTTGGGAAAGATCCGTCCTCGGATCGTAAACTGTATCGCCATGTACACGGTAGGCATGGATGTACCATAGGTCGATGTCGTGGCACTCCTCAACTTGAAGGTCCATAGGGTCCATCTTCAATGTCGGTCCTCCATCCAATAGATGTATCATGTAGACAACAAGAAGGAAACAACAATGAAAGAATGGCCCATCCAATATGCATATTTGAAGATGGCTCAAAGGGAAGGATTTCACCTTTAGGAGATTCTCACAAATGTTGGTGTTGCATCATCATGCACGCCAAGATAACCAAAATGTGTCTTTATGGCACCGCCTTGTGAATCCTTCAAAATGAAAGAACATGATAAACACTCGAAAAAACAAATGATGTTAGTGCAAATGCAAGACCTATCATTCGAGGGATGAGATACCCAACAAGTGTATGCATCAAGCTCATCATAAGAAGGTACAAGGGAGCATTTCATAGTATGGAGGCATATGATGCGAGAACAACCAAATACAATAGGCTCAATCAAATAAGCATGCTTCACAAGTAAAGTGTCCAAGTCTCCAAGATCAATAAGCATAACAAGTTGGTCCTCAATACAAGGTGATATGAGAGATGCACGTAATGGAGACAAGAGACAATGATCGATATAAATCATGTGAGAGGCATGAACATAGGTGCGATCAACCCAAGAAAGCAAGTAATAGTGGAACATGGGTGATGCAACATAGCGGGCTATCATAGCGATCAAGTCAAGCATGCTAGTAGTGCGAAGATGCAACATACTAGAGGGAATCATGGCAAACATGTCATTCGTGCAAATCGTGGGCATGAAAGATTCACATGTCATAGCACAAGCATGAAAGCAAAATATGAGTAGAATGGCATGAATGTATTGGCAAGAGGCCATATGGACATAACAATAGGGCATCATGACTCTCCCAACACAACAAGCGTCAATAGCATGGGGCACATGATAAACATGGCAATAGCAACAAGGATCTCCACCAAGCATGCAAATACACATAGAAGTAGCATAATGATGAAACATGGGTAGATGCAAGCAAGGGTCACAATAGCATGGCAAAGGCATAGAAGCAAGCATAACATGCAAAGTGAACACGGGGAAATGGGCATAAGGTGAGAAGTGGTAAATGGCCCATAGCCGTGTGAGAGCCAAGTAGAAGAGATGCGCGTAGTCCTTGCGCGAAGGGGACGGTGGTAAGGATAGTCCACGGGATCCCAAATCGTCATTGCTCTCAAGAGCTCGTTTCGTCAACTCATGGGATTGAGAAGTTGACGAGAAGACATGAGTACCTACACAAAACAAAGACAAAGGAAAAATTGTGTGTGCGTGGTAGATGTACACATCATCCATCATGATGCATACGTGCTTGTGTTGGTTAGCACCAAATATCCAATGCTCAAATAAATGAGATGCGTGATATAGAAACATGTCATCCATCATGATAGGTTTGTTGTTATGTATAGCATAATGGAGACTTGATGCGGAGCATCCTACGGTCATCACCAGGTCAAGAGTCTGTTTGGTAAGTGACACGTGCGACCTCTACTTCTCATACATAAAGGTGAACCTTCTCCTTTACACGTGTTCACTTGACCCCTTCGAGGATGGTATACTACTTGGCACTCCACTCGTGTGCATGCATAGGTATTGCCGGAGCTTCACGGACGACGAGGAGGAGTGCAAGCGCCAAGGAACACCTACACCATCCGCGAGGGAAGCCTGGAAGAGAAGACGGAAAAAGACGGAGCTGCGGAGTCCCCAGCGGCCGGACGACCGGGAGCCACCGGACGTCCGACACTCTCCAGCGGCCGGACGACCGGCGACCACCGGACGTCCGACAAGTACCAGGAACCGGACGACCGAAGCCGACCAGATGACCGGCACCTCCTGTCTAGAGCCAAAACGTCGGAAGTCCGACGCCCTCCGGACGTCCGGACCCCCGCGAGCGACCGGACGTCCGACCCCGACCGGACGTCCGACACTGCATGTGCGCAGCCGGGCCTTTGGCCTTGTATCCCTCTCCCACTTACCCCTTCGTGGCTTAGACTATAAATAGACCTTCCCCTCATCCTTTCTAGGGTTAGAAAATATGATAGCTCATTCTTAGGTGAGCTTTGCTCCTACCTCTACTCTTGAGAGAGAGAGACTACCACTCCCATGGAGTTCAAGACCTCCATGTGAGAAGATCCTGCGGGATATCATCAAGACCCCCCTCATGGGAAGATCCATCTAGGATATCATCAAGACCTCCTCCTGGAGATGAACTTTACCTTGTATCTTTCCCTTTGTTGTTCATGTACCTTGTGGATCTTGTGTGTTTGATTTGTCTAGTGGATGTGTGATTGGACTTGTTCTTGAGTGTTTCCCTTGTGATTTCTCCCGTTCTTCCCGTGTTCTTCGTGTTCTTGAGGATCCCACTCCAAACGTGAAAGATCGGCCTACACCGGTTAGCCCGTATCATATGGTATCATGAGCCACGTTCATCACGTATTTGGAGTCCCTCCACCGCTTTTCTAGCCTTCTTTTGTTTGATTTCGTCCTAAATTTCGAAAATCCCCACCAAAAATAGCCCCAAATTTTTTTGTGATTTGTTGGTTAGATGAAGTTTTGTTGATTTTGATCCATGGATTTGCTTGGTTTCGAGTGGATCTAGCATTTCCCCAGGTTTCCCCATCTTTCATTCACAAAATCTCGCGAATTTTGACCCCGAAATCCCCAATTTCCGCACAAAATCGCGTCCCGGATCTGAATTTTTGCGTTGACCCCGACCCACCGGACGACCGACGATTTACGGACGTCCGGACCCCCACGAAGCACCGGACGTCCGACCTTTTCCGGACGACCGGAACCCCTAACCCGAACCGAATTTACGGATTTCCGACCTTTCCGGACGTCCGACGCCCCGGACATCCGACCTTTTCCGGACGTCCGTAACCTGTAGTTTCACACTTCGGCTGATTTTTGTTTTGTCCATAACTAATTCATCCGAACTCCGATTTTGACGTTCTTTAGCTCGTTTTGAAGCTATTGACATCTCCCTTCCAACAAAAATACCACCAACACCATTTGACTCCATAAAATTTTCCAAAATTTGGCCAGTTTGCCTAGGCCTTCCACCACATCATCCGCATAGCCACCACCGACTTCCGCAACCTAACCAATTTTGTTACCCATTGTATATGTGGTTGCTTGAGTAGTGATTCGAGTCTCCTAAGGTGTTTCGGCTACTTAGGGACGATTGCTTCTTCTTCAACCACCACCACCACTTCCGCATAGGCTTACCCACCATACACTTCCACCCCAACATAACCCAATTTTGTTTGAGTTTTTTTGAGTTGTGGCTTGTGTCTCCTAAGGTGTTTCGGCTACTTAGGGATGGCAACTTCAACTCCGACATGTGTATAGCCCATCATTCCACTTCCGCATCGCAAAGTGCAAACCACCACCGCTTTCCGCTACCACCATTTGACATTTGTCATTTGAGATTTTGAGTTCGCGGTTTTTCCGTTTCCTAAGGTGTTTCGGCTACTTAGGGACAAGTTTCCATCATCTTGGTATCTACATCAAGAACACCGCCACTCATCATCGCAAAGGACGGTAACCTCGACGACACCATTGTATATTCCCCTTGCCATTGCATTGTTAACCCCTAGCCCATTTTGCGTCACTTGCCTATCGAGACTAGCCATTTGAGTATTGCCGGGCCACGCTACTTGTGCACATTAGTGATCTACACCATCCATTGCATACATACCATATCATATCGGTATCATATCATCCATTGTGTCACAATATCGTTCCCGCATATACACAATAGCTATCTTGGTTTGTGCATTGTGCAAAAGTGGCCATAGAAAAAAAAAAAAAAAAGCTTTTAAGCAAAGAAAAAGAGTGAGCAAAGAGCTTGTAAGCAATAGCCATAGCATCAAAATATATCATATGGTATCATATCCGATCATCTTGGATCATCTTGAGAGAAACACCGGGAACCATACATACATAGCATACTTGGGATAGAAAGTTTATCCATTTTGCATCTTATAGGTTGTGCACAAGTGTCGTATCCGCCTATTGAACAATCGTGCTAGCGTCTCTCTTGAGTTGTGCAACACGAGCGTTTTCCATGGATTCCACATTTTGTGCTCATTCCTTGGTTGCACGACCCCATTTATCTATCCGTGTGTGTGTTTCCGTGTGCCACATATTGCTATTGGTCTACTTGTTTCGCTTATGCAATTTGTGAATCTCTTTCAACATTATTGACTCTTGCTAACATTTTGCATCAAATTTTGTGCCACTATCCTCACCGAGCTCTACCATAAGCTTTACTTGATAGGTGTGAGTGAACAAGTCCGGTACCAATTCCACTATTCTTTCATCTCACATTGAGTGAAACGGGATACATCCTCAACTTTGGGAAAAGGTAACTTGGTATTGTTTATCTCATTTCCTACTCACCTCTACTCGAGTCTTGTGATGGATAGGCAAGGCATTTCACCTTCGGTCTACAACAACAACGACGAGTTCGATGCCTCAAACAACTCCAACGACGCCAAGATGCAAGATCAAATGGAGGAGATCAAAGCCCTCATCGAGTCCTACAAGCGATCTTCCTCATCTTCGAGAAGACGCTCAAGAGCACATGCTTCCGAGCTACCATCTCCGGCAAGATCACATCGGCATCGACACCATCACCACCAAGAACATGAAGGTCAAGAGCTCTACATCAACAACCGCTCAATGACTTCACCATCTCCCTTGGCATCTTCGCCAAGCGACTTCAAGGCATCTTCGCCTACGGACATACGGCATCTTCGCCAACCAGCACCCCAAGACGACGCTCAAGAGAAGCTCCCCAAGCTCAAGTCCGCGACTTCCACGAGCTACTACGACCTCGAAATCGACCACGCGATTCCTTTCTATGGGACTCATGAACCCGAGGAGTATCTCGAGTGGGAGCGCTTAATGGACGACTACCTCAAGCTACATCAAGTTCCTCCCGAAGATCAAGTGAAGTGCGCCACAAGAAACTTCCACGACTACGCCTCGACATGGTGGCTTCACACACCTTCGGAGTACTACGACATGAGTTGGCCCAAGACGAAGAGAGCTTTGCTGCAAGAGTTTGTGCCTCCAACCTACATGGAACAACTTCGACACCAATTGGAGAACACCATCCAAGGATCCAAGTCCATCGACGCGTACTTCAAGGAGATGAAGATTGCCTTGCGACGAGCCGGCGTGGACGACCCCATTTCGATGAAGTTCCACTTAATGATGGGATTGCACAACGACATTTCCAAGACCATCTTCCTCGAGAATTACAAGTCCATCGACGACTACTACATTGGTGCTCTCAAGGCGGAATAAGAACTCAAGAAGGCCAAGGCTTCTCCATCCCAAGCAAACTTCGCGGTGACCAAGCTCTACGACAAGCATGAGGCTAGTACCACCAAGATGTCCAAGCCCGACAAGCTCCAAGACGATGCTCCCAAGTGCGACTTCACCGCCATCCCTCTTTGTGGCATTGATGATGCCGAGTCTACCTTGACTCTTTTTCAAGATGGTGCGGCGACAAGTACGACTACGGAGACCTTCAAGGACCAAGCTTTGGAGGCAAGCGACAAGGTGGCGAGCAAGGATGATGCTTCCATCTTAGGAGGCGAGAGTGATGATGTGCCATCTTCGGCCTTCATCCACGGCGACCACGACGAGATGGTTGAGCATGGGATTTTCCCTTCAACCACGGCGATGTATGATGACTTGAGTGACTTGTGCCACCATATTGAGAGGGAGAGTGACTTCACCACTAGCCCCATATATGATGTGTTGCCCCAATTCCCATGTGAGGAGAGCCACAACCCCCACCACTTGAGTGAGATGAGTGACTCCACCATACGTGAGTTTGAGTGCACCTATTTTGAGGGAGTGAGTGAACCACCACATAGAGAGAGTGAGATAGTTGATAGGTCATGTGAGGCCACTTTCAACACTAAAAACTTGACCTCTACCTCTATTGTGTCTTCTCATTTGGTGCTAGGTCCCATTTATGATGACGCGCCGATCCTCGACGACTTTGTCCTCCCTTTGGACAAGACGATGGCCATGGTGGACTGTGATGCACCCCCACATGGTTCCATCAAGATGAAGATGACCACCATTTGGTCTTTCCCACCTCACCTACACCACTTGAGTGGAATGACTGATAGAGGCAAAGGTGTCCCGATGTTTCGATGAGATGGTGGCTATCGTTTCTGTGGGAGTCGACCTTGACGATCCGACTACTGAACGTCGAGACGTCAGCGCCTTAGCAATCGCTAAACCAACTTCCGAGGGTTATTGACCACGCCGAGCACGATCAACTCCGACCACGAGGGCTGTTTCCTGCGAGCAAACGAAGAACAAGCAAGAAACTGTGATTGCAATCTGGATATTGCGAATATAAGATGAAAGCTTTATTGATCAAGGTGGGGTTCTGTGGCGCTTTTGTCCGGTCGTTGAACACAAACGGCACGCGAAGTTGCAGCTATGGCAAACTTTTAATCTAAACAAAACCCAAGGTCTAAACGGTGCCCTAAGGGCTGTATATATGGAGGAAGAGGGGGAATTTCATGGCCCTTGGTGGAGGGGTCCAAATCAACCCTAACTCTTGTTTCCCCACACATACGGACTCTAAAACAGCCTATACTTAAGTATTTCGAAATTACATGGGCCTGGCCCACTAATAAGGTGACGCAGCACCTAGAATAGCCTCGGACGACATTTATGAAGTAGCGCCTTGTATATTTCGTCCAAGGCTTCATGCACCCATTATGGTGGCTTCAAAGTCCTGAAATCATCACTTGTAACTCCGTTCTTGTTCCCCTTAGCATGGCATTATCTCCATGCTTGTTCTTGCTCCAATGTCCATCCTTCTCCAAGCTAGGGCCTTCATTTGTAAGCAAAACAAATGTATCCAATTTAGGCAGCATCATATTCTCATGAACATTAGAATCATTACCAAGAAACGAAAGTACCTGATAATTTAATTGGCGTGCGCGAGCTCTAGTAATTGGTCCAGTATATGTAGCAGTAGGGGCTGTGGGTGTAACAATGGTATTGATGTCCTCATCAATGACAAAGGTAACAAAGGTGACGGTGATGCTCTCGTCCCACTACTGGACTATTTTGACATTGATTGCTTGCATGATGTTGATCACCCTATTGACATGCTTCATTCTAGTATGATTTCCCCATGTGATGATCTGCCCATTTATGATGAGTACGATGATTCTCATGTGGAGTTTATTAGTTGTGATGCCATGTTACATAGGATTTCTTGTGACAATTCTTTAGGTCACATCATGTTTGCTAATCCGCTTGACTTGTCATCTGCTATGCATGAGATCAACCATATGTCTTATTTGCAATCTCTTCATAGTGACTATGCATATGCCATTAAAATAAACCCAATTTGCACATATGGCATACATGACAAGCCCATGGTTATTGGCATTTGTTTTTCTTGTGATGATATTGATATGCTCCCTTTGCATCATTTATCTCATATGCCATGCCATGCCCACCTAGCTTCGGATATGCATTGTTTTGGATGTTGTCCATTTTCTCCATGTGATGTTTCCAATGTTGTTCATGAGGAGACCCCATAGTTTCCTCATACATTTTAGGAGATTTTGATTCATCCCATTCATTGCATGATCCCAATACTTGTGTGCACCATATGCTCCCCATGAACAAACATGCTATTGATGTGCCATACACTTGCATTGTCAATTTGTGTCCCCATCGTGTCATACATAATAACTATTCTTTCATGATGGATGACATGTTCTTATACCATGCATCAAATTTCTTTGAGCGATGCTTATCTTGTGCTAACTCACACGTGCACATACACATCATGATGGATGATGTGTACATTTACCACGCGCACAATTTCTTTGGTTTGTGTCTCTTTTGTGTAGGTACCCATGAATACTTGTCAAACTCGCAATCCCACGAGTTGACAAAACGAGCTCTAGAGAGCAACGATGATTTGGGATCCCATGGATTGACTTTCCCACTGCTCTCTTCACGCGAAGTCTTCGTGCATATCTTCTACATGGCCCTCACTTGGCTATGGGTTGTTTTCCATTACATATTATATGCCCATCTTGCCATGTTCACTTTGCATGATATGCCAATTCCTATGCCTTTTCCATGCATTTGTGACCCATGCTTTGCTTTACACATGATGATTGACTCTTATGTGTATTTGCAAGCTTGGTGGAGATATTGCTTGTTGTTGCCATGTTCCATTTGTGACCCACCCCTATGATGATACTATGATCTTGCTTTGTGTTCGTGCTTGTGATATGTCATGTGCATTGTCTATGCCCGTTATTTGCTCACATGACATGATTGCCATGATTTCCTCTAGTGTGTTGCATCTTCGCTCCACTAGTTTGCACGACATGATTGATATGCCTGCTTGTGTTGCATCAACCATGATTCATACTTGCTCCTATCACATGTTTGTTATGATGAGGACATCAATTTGGTGTTGTGACCATTGTTACACCCACATTCTCTTGCCCATCTCTACCTCCCATTTACATACTTGTACCCATATATCTTTGATTGTGCTCAATTTACTTAGAGATGAGGACATCAATACCATTGTTACGCGCCAATTAAATTATCGTACTTAAATTATCGCTTTCGTTTCTTGGTAATGATTCTAATGTTCATGAGAATATGATGCTGCTTAAATTGGATACATTTGTTTTGCTTACAAATGAAGGCCCTAGCTTGGAGAAGGATGGACATTGAGCAAGAACAAGCATGGAGATAATGCCATGCTAAGGGGAACAAGAACGGAGTTACAAGTGATGATTTCAGGACTTTGAAGCCACCATAATGGGTGCATGAAGCCTTGGACGAAATATACAAGATGCTACTTCATAAATGTCGCCCCGAGGCTATTCTAGGTGCTCACACACCTTATTAGTGGGCCAGCCCATGTAATTTCGAAATACTTAAGTATAGGCTGTTTTAGAGTCCGTATGTGTGGGAAACAAGAGTTAGGGTTGATTTCGACCCTCCACCAAGGGCCACGAAATTCCCCTCTTCCTCCATATATACAGCCCTTAGGGCACCGCTTAGACCTTGGGTTTTGTTTAGATTAAAAGTTCGCCATAGCTGCAACTTCGCAGCATTTCGCTTGTGTTCAACGACTGCATAAAGGCGCCACGTAACCCCACCTTGATCAATAAAGCTTTCATCTTATATTCGCAATATCCAGATTGCAATCTCAGCTTTCTTGCTTGTTCTTCGCTTGCTCGCAGGAAATGCACCTCGTGGTCGTTGATCGTGTTCGCGTGGTCAATAACCTCTCGGAGTTGGTTTAGCGATTGCTAAGGCGCGACGCCCTCGCACGCTCGTAGTCGGATCGCCAAAGTCGACTTCCTCCAAAGCGAAAACCACATCTCATCGAAAGACGGACACCTTTGCCTCTATCAAGTGGTATCAGATTTTCAGGTTGCTCGGTGAGATTTTACAGCTTTTCGAGATTAGATCGAGTCTGTTCTTCATACCTAAAGTCCACGAAAAAGCCACAAAAAAAAATTAGGTTAGTTCATCATATCCGAACCAATCTGAGCCTTTGCATAATCTTTTTAGGGTTTTGCTTTGTTGAATTTATGCGGTTGCATCGCCGTGTCAAGTTGCTGGTCTTAGAGTCTAGTCTTTAGAGTTTCGAAGTTCTGGTCATAAGTTGTCACGCCGCCGCCGCATCATCATCATCGCCTTGCCATCTACCACCATTGCTTATCCGCCACCGCCTCAATCCGTATCCATATACCACCACCAATCCGTATCCATATACCACCACCAATCCATATATATACCATATACCACCACCGCTGCCATATACCACCACCATATATCCACCACCAATCCGAAGTTCTTCTCATATTAGGTTTGTTTTCGAGATCCATCTAGTTTCCGATTCGTGTTTCCTTGCCGAGTAGGTTTCGAAAAAAAAAAAAGAGTCCGAAACCACCTCCGCTTAGGCCCAAAATTTTCCAAAACGCACTTGTCGAAAAAAATTTTCTCGCTATCCTATTTTAGGTGTTTCTAAGTGGATTGAGACACTCGCCATTATAGAAAGTTTTTTGACCTGCTTCAGCTTTTGGGTCCGGCAAATAAAAAAAAAAATTTTGGTCGAAAAAAATTTCGTGCCCATCCCGCCGTTTGACTTGACCTGGAAGAGTTTTGAGACACTCGCCATTATAGTGATTTTTCGCAAAAAAAAAAAAAAAAAGAGCAGCGCAAAAAAAAAAAAGCAAAAAAAAAAAAAAAAGAGCGAAAAAAAATTCCAGAGTGTGCTTTTCCGTTGTTTCCGCAGCAGCCGTGATTTTGTTAGTGTTCTAGGCTCGCCTCTAGCACGGTTCAGCCTAGGACCAAAGACAAGACTGCTGCTGAGCGCTTATTCAACTTTGCATCTCTGAATTGATTATTGCTAACCATTTTTGCTACCATATTATAAGCCTTCCCAGCTCCACATACATCTACATCGTATGCTTGACTCTCCCCGTAATCGCTTCTATCCAAGCTTTGAGAGTTTTGACTACATCGGTTGCCGATCACCGCCGCTGCTGGGTAAGAACTGGTAAGAATTTGAGATTTGCTTGACGGATTTGTGATCGCCCACCACACCACCACCACCACTTCCTAGTAGTCCGTCAATCATATTCTTGTGTGTTTCTATTGTCTGCTAACCATGGCAGGATCACAAGTCGATTTAGACCGACCGGGAGAACATGACAAACAAAGCGCTACATGATAAGTTTCAACAAATGATGAGTGGGCAGGTGGACGATGTGCTAAATAGATTTGAAGAGGCCATGGAGAAGATAGATGGCATTGAGAAGGCGTCAAACAAAGCTCGATAACAAGTTTAATGAATTGCTCGCTGCTGCCTACCACCACCACCACCGCTGCACCTAACGCACCTCTACTACAACAACATGGACTACCTCCACATCGCGAAACAGCCCTCCGCCGAGCTTCCCGTGTCCCTCTTCACCGCCAAGCTGCCGGTGCTGCTGTTGATACTTCGTGGCTCCTCCTGCTGCGGGGGAGGATGATTATGTGAGAGCTTACGAGGATGAGGTTGATCAACATCGAACTACGTGCAACCACCAAAGACCACAACCACCAGTGTCGCCCACATGCAAATAATGGCAATGTTCGGCTCCCTTCAGTACGAGATCATGACCATCTCCCTAAACTGAAATTGAATATTCCACCATTTGAGGGTAGATATGTTCCTGATATATATCTTACTTGGGAGTTAGAAACTGAACAACGATTTACATGTTTACAATATCCCGAGGAGAGACGTGTTCCTGCTGCTGTTTGTGCTTTCACTAGCTTTGCATGTGTTTGGTGGTCCTAACATTGTAGATTATATCCTGCTCCAGCTACTTGGGCTGCTTTGAAAACTGCTATGCGTATCAAGGTTCCACCATATTATCAACGTGAATTACTTCAAAATTGCAGCGCTTAAGACAAGGAAAAATTCGTAGAAGAATATTATCAGAATTACAAACCGGCTTGATTAGATGTGGTATTGTTGAGGAGAATGAAGCTATGCTTGCACGCTTTCGGGTGGATTAAATAGAGAGATTCAGACCATTCTAGACTACAAGGATTATAATAATATCACCGATTATTCCATCTTGCTTGTAAAGCTGAACGTGAAGTGCAGGATCGATGTGCCTTGGCGCGACTAACTTTTCTCGCAGGTCGACCTTCATCATGGACACCACGTGCATCATCTACTTCCACACGCTCTACTACACCGCACCTCCGCCGGCTGCCACCTCCAACCGTGATACAAGAAAGCAGGCACAACCACCACTATCTCGCCAAGAGTACACCGCTGGGCCTACACAGAGCTCTTCTTCTTCCATGGCGCCAACAGGCACACAAGTGATATTATTTGTCGTCGTTGTAAGGGAAGAGGACATTTTATGAGAGAATGCCAATCTCAGCGCAGATGATTGCTACCGAGGATGGTGGGTATGAGTCTGCTAGTGACTATGATGAAGAGACTTTGGCTCTTATTACACATGAAGAACACGGTGGAGATGATTCTGATCCCGAGACGCAATACATGGCTGTCAAGATGCCGACAGTATGAATGTTTAGTTGCTCAACGTGTTTTGAGTGTGCAGGTTACACAAGCTGAGCAAAATCAGAGGCATAACTTGTTCCATACAAAGGAGTTGTGAAGGAACGTTCTATTCAAGGCCATCATAGATGGAGGGAGCTGCAACAACTTGGCTAGCATGGATATGGTGGAGAAGCTTTCTCACCACAAGACCACATCCACATCCTTACTACATCCAATGGTTCAACAACAGCGCAAGGTTAAGGTAACACGATCGTCGTGTGTATTTTAGTATCTCTACATATGCTGATTATGTTGATTGTGATGTGGTACCTATGCAAGCATGTTCCTTATTACTTGGTAGACCATGGCAATTTGATAAAATTTCTGTACACCATGGTAGAAACAATCAGATACTCTTGTTCACAAGGATAAAAATATTACTTTGCTTCCTATGACTCCTGATTCCATTTTGAAAGATGATATTAATAGAGCTAATAAAGCAAAACAGAGAAAAATAAGAGTGAAAATCAGATTGTGGCAAAAGAATTTGAGCAACAAATGAAGCCTAATAATAAACCATCTAATGTTGCTTCTGAAATTAAACTGAAAAGTGCATGTTTATTTGCCACCAAATCTGATATTGATGAGCTAGATTCTAGCAAATCTGTTTGCTATGCTTTTGTGTGCAAAGAGGCATTATTTTCATTCGAGGACGTGCCTTTCCTCTTTGCCCCCTCGCTGTCACTAACATTTTGCAGAGTTCACCGACGCCTTCCCACAAGACGTGCCACCGGATTACCACCTATTCGAGGGATTGAGCATCAAATTGACTTAATTCCCGTGCATCGCTACCCAACCGCGCACCATACCGCACTCAATCCAGAGGAGACGAAGGAGATTATGCGTCAAGTACAGTGAGCTGCTCGACAAAGGTTATATACGCCAATCTCTTAGTCCTTGTGCTGTTCCTATTATACTAGTGCCTAAAAAGGATGGTACGTCACAGATGTGTGTTGATTGTAGAGGCATTAATAATATTACTATTCGTTATCGCCATCCTATTCCTAGGCTAGATGATATGCTTGATGAATTGAGTGGCTCTACAATATTCTCCAAAGTTGATTTATGAGTGGATACCATCAAATTCGTATGAAATTGGGAGATGAATGGAAAACAGCATTTAAAACTAAGTTTGGATTATATGAGTGGTTAGTCATGCCTTTTGGGTTAACTAATGCACCTAGTACTTTCATGAGATTAATGAACGAAGTTTTACGTGCTTTCATTGGACGATTTGTGGTAGTTTACTTTGATGATATACTGATTTATAGCAAATCTTTGGAAGAACATTTGGAACATTTACGTGTTGTTTTTAATGCTCTACGTGATGCACGCTTGTTTGGTAACCTTGGGAAGTGCACCTTTGCACCGAATTTAGTATCTTTTCTTGGCTATGTTGTTACTCCACAGGAATTGAAGTTGATAAAGCCAAGATTGAAGCTATTGAGAGTTGGCCGCAGCCCAAAACGGTCACACAAGTGAGGAGTTTTCTTGGACTCGCTGGTTTCTATAGGCGCTTTGTGAGAGACTTTAGCACCATTGCTGCACCTCTCAATGAGCTTACAAAGAAGGATGTGCCTTTTGTTTGGGGTACCGCATGTGAAGAAGCCTTCACGGTATTGAAAGATAAGTTGACACATGCCCTTTACTCCAACTTCCTGACTTTAATAAGACTTTTGAGCTTGAATGTGATGCTAGTGGAATTGGATTAGAGGTGTGTTATTACAAGATGGCAAACCTGTTGCATACTTTTCTCTAAAAATTGAGGGGCCTAGTCTGAACTATTCTACTTATGACAAAGAATTATATGCTCTTGTTCGGACTTTAGAGACATGGCAACATTATTTATGGCCCAAAGAATTTGTTATACATTCTGATCATGAATCTTTGAAACATATTAAAAGTCAAGCTAAACTGAATCGTAGACATGCTAAATGGGTTGAATTCATTGAGACTTTCCTTATGTCATTAAACACAAGAAGGGTAAAGAAAATGTTATTGCTGATGCTTTGTCTCGTCGATATACTATGCTTTCACAACTTGACTTCAAAATATTTGGTTTGGAGACCATCAAAGATCAATATGTGCATGATGCTGATTTTAAAGATGTAATGCAGAATTGTAAAGAAGGAAGAACATGGAACAAGTTCGTTATTAATGATGGTTTTGTGTTCCGTACTAACAAGCTATGCATTCCTGCTAGCTCTGTTCGCCTTTTGTTGTTGCAGGAGGCGATGGAGGAGGATTAATGGGACACTTTGGCGCCAAGAAGACGGAGGATATACTTGCTACACATTTCTTTTGGCCAAAGATGAGACGGATGTTGAGCGCTTTGTTGCTCGCTGCACTACATGTCAAAAAGCTAAGTCACGACTCAATCCTCATGGTTTATATATGCCTTTGCTCGTGCCTAGTGTTCCTTGGGAGGATATATCTATGGACTTTGTTTTAGGTTTACCTCTAACAAAGAAGGGAGGGATAGCATATTTGTTGTCGTGGATAGATTCTCAAAATGGCACACTTTATACCATGTCATAAAAGCGATGATGTCATTAATGTTGCTGATTTGTTCTTTCGTGAAATTATTCGCTTGCATGGTGTGCCAAATACTATTGTTTCAGATCGTGATACTAAATTTCTTAGCCACTTTTGGAGATGTTTATGGGCTAAGTTGGGGACTAAACTGCTTTTTAGTACTACTTGTCACCCCCAAACTGATGGACAAACTGAAGTAGTCAATAGAACATTGTCTACTATGCTTAGGGCTGTTTTGAAGAATAATAAGAAAATGTGGGAAGAATGCTTGCCTCATATTGAATTTGCTTATAATCGTTCATTGCATTCTACTACTAAGATGTGCCCTTTTGAAATTGTGTATGGCTTCCTACCTCGTGCACCTATTGATTTGTTGCCTCTTCCATCTTCGGAGAAGGTTAATTTTGATGCTAAAGAACGTGCTGAATTGATTTTAAAAATGCATGAGTGATGAGGACATCAATACCATTGTTACACCCACAGCCCCTACTGCTACATATACTGGACCAATTACTAGAGCTCACAAGACGCCAATTAAATTATCGTACTTTCGCTTTTGGTAATGATTCTAATGTTCATGAGAATATGATGCTGCTTAAATTGGATACATTTGTTTTGCTTACAAATGAAGGCCCTAGCTTGGAGAAGGATGGACATTGAGCAAGAACAAGCATGGAGATAATGCCATGCAAGGGGAACAAGAACGGAGTTACAAGTGATGATTTCAGGACTTTGAAGCCACCATAATGGGTGCATGAAGCCTTGGACGAAATATACAAGATGCTACTTCATAAATGTCGTCCCGAGGCTATTCTAGGTGCTGCACACCTTATTAGTGGGCCAGGCCCATGTAATTTCGAAATACTTAAGTATAGGCTGTTTTAGAGTCCGATGTGTGGGAAACAAGAGTTAGGGTTGATTTCGACCCTCCACCAAGGGCCACGAAATTCCCTCTTCCTCCATATATACAGCCCTTAGGGCACCGCTTAGACCTTGGGTTTTGTTTAGATTAAAAGTTCGCCATAGCTGCAACTTCGCTGCATTTCGCTTGTGTTCAACGACTGCATAAAGGCGCCACAGTAACCCCACCTTGATCAATAAAGCTTTCATCTTATATTCGCAATATCCAGATTGCAATCTCAGCTTCTTGCTTGTTCTTCGCTTGCTCGCAGGAAATGCCCTCGTGGTCGTTGATCGTGTTCGCGTGGTCAATAACCTCTCGGAGTTGGTTTAGCGATTGCTAAGGCGCGACGCCCTCGCACGCTCGTAGTCGGATCGCCAAAGTCGACTTCCCGTAAACGAAAACCACCATCTCATCGAAAGATCGGGACACCTTTGCCTCTATCAAGTGGTATCAGATTTTCAGGTTGCTCGGTGAGATTTTACAGTTTTTCGTAGATTAGATCGAGTCTGTTCTTCATACCTAAAGTCCACGAAAAAGCCACAAAAAAAAATTAGGTTAGTTCATCATATCCAAACCAATCTGAGCCTTTGCATAATCTTTTTAGGTTTTTGCTTTGTTGAATTTATGTTGCATCGTCGTGTCAAGTTGCTGGTCTTAGAGTCTAGTCTTTAGAGTTTCGAAGTTCGGTCATAAGTTGTCACGCCACCGCCGCACCATCATCATCGCTTTGCCATCTACCACCATTGCTTATCCGCCACCGCCTCAATCCGTATCCATATACCACCACCAATCCGTATCCATATACCACCACCGCCATATCCATATACCACCACCGCTACCATATACCACCACCATATACCACCACCATATATCCACCACCAATCCGAAGTTCTTCTATATTAGGTTTGTTTTCGAGATCCATCTAGTTTCCGATTCGTGTTTCCTTGCCGAGTAGGTTTCGAAAAAAAAAAAAAAAGTCCGAAACCACCTCCGCTTAGGCCCAAAATTTTCCAAAACGCACTTGTCAAAAAATTTTCTCGCTATCCTATTTTTAGGTGTTTCTAAGTGGATTGAGACAACAATTATAGAAAGTTTTTTGACCTGCTTCAGCTTTTTGGGTCCGGCAATAAAAAAAAAAATTTTTGGTCGAAAAAAATTTCGTGCCCATCCCGTCATTGACCTGGAAGAGTTTTGAGACACTCGCCATTATAGTGATTTTTCGCAAAAAAAAAAAAAGAGCAGCAGCAAAAAAAAAAAAGCGAAAAAAAAAGCGAAAAAAAAATTCCAGAGTGTGCTTTTCCGTTGTTTCGCAGCAGCGCCGTGATTTTGTTAGTGTTCTAGGCTCGCTGCTCTAGCACGGTTCAGCCTAGGACCAAAGACAAGACTGCTGCTGAGCGCTTATTCAACTTTGCATCTCTGAATTGATTATTGCTAACCTTTTTGCTACCATATTATAAGCCTTCCCAGCTCCACATACATCTACATCGTATGCTTGACTCTCCCCGTAATCGCTTATCCAAGCTTTGAGAGTTTTGACTACATCGGTTGCCGATCACCGCCGCTGGGTAAGAACTGTAAGAATTTGAGATTTGCTTGACGGATTTGTGATCGCCCACCACACCACCACCACCACTTCCTAGTAGTCCGTCAATCATATTCTTGTGTGTTTCTATTGCTGCTAACCATGGCAGGATCACAAGTCGATTTAGACCGACCGGGAGAACATGACAAACAAAGCGCTACATGATAAGTTTCAACAAATGATGAGTGGGCAGGTGGACGATGTGCTAAATAGATTTGAAGAGGCCATGGAGAAGATAGATGGCATTGAGAAGGCGTCAAACAAAGCTCGATAACAAGTTTAATGAATTGCTCGCTGCTCTACCACCACCACCACCGGCTGCACCTAACGCACCTCTACTACAACAACATGGACTACCTCCACATCGCGAAACAGCCCTCCGCCGAGCTTCCCGTGTCCCTCTTCACCGCCAAGCTGCCGGTGCTGCTGTTGATACTTCGTGGCTCCTGCCGCATGCGGGGGGGAGGATGATTATGTGAGAGCTTACGAGGATGAGGTTGATCAACATCGAACTACGCAACCACCAGACCACAACCACCAGTGTCGCCCACATGCAAATAATGGCAATGTTCGCTCCCTTCAGTACGAGATCATGACCATCTCCCTAAACTGAAATTGAATATTCCACCATTTGAGGGTAGATATGTTCCTGATATATATCTTACTTGGGAGTTAGAAACTGAACAACGATTTACATGTTTACAATATCCCGAGGAGAGACGTGTTCCTGCTGCTGTTTGTGCTTTCACTAGCTTTGCATGTGTTTGGTGGTCTGAACATTGTAGATTATATCCTGCTCCAGCTACTTGGGCTGCTTTGAAAACTGCTATGCGATCGTGGGTTCCACCATATTATCAACGTGAATTACTTCAAAATTGCAGCGCTTAAGACAAGGAAAAATTCGTAGAAGAATATTATCGAATTACAAACTGGCTTGATTAGATGTGGTATTGTTGAGGAGAATGAAGCTATGCTTGCACGCTTTCGGGTGGATTAAATAGAGAGATTCAGACCATTCTAGACTACAAGGATTATAATAATATCACCGATTATTCCATCTTGCTTGTAAAGCTGAACGTGAAGTGCAGGATCGATGTGCCTTGGCGCGACTAACTTTTCTCGCAGGTCGACCTTCATCATGGACACCACGCATCATCTACTTCCACACGCTCTACTACACCGCACCTCCGCCGGCTGCCACCTCCAACCGTGATACAAGAAAGCAGTGCACAACCACCACTATCTCGCCAAGAGTACACCGCTGGGCCTACACAGAGCTCTTCTTCTTCCATGGCGCCAACAGGCACACAAGTGATATTATTTGTCGTCGTAAGGGAAGAGGACATTTTATGAGAGAATGCCAATCTCAGCGTGATGATTGCTACCGAGGATGGTGGGTATGAGTCCGCTAGTGACTATGATGAAGAGACTTTGGCTCTTATTACACATGAAGAACACGGTGGAGATGATTCTGATCCTGAGACGCAATACATGGCTGTCAAGATGCCGACAGTATGAATGTTTAGTTGCTCAACGTGTTTTGAGTGTGCAGGTTACACAAGCTGAGCAAAATCAGAGGCATAACTTGTTCCATACAAAGGAGTTGTGAAGGAACGCTCTATTCAAGGCCATCATAGATGGAGGGAGCTGCAACAACTTGGCTAGCATGGATATGGTGGAGAAGCTTTCTCACCACAAGACCACATCCACATCCTTACTACATCCAATGGTTCAACAACAGCGCAAGGTTAAGGTAACACGACTGCTCGTGTGTATTTTAGTATCTCTACATATGCTGATTATGTTGATTGTGATGTGGTACCTATGCAAGCATGTTCCTTATTACTTGGTAGACCATGGCAATTTGATAAAATTCTGTACACCATGGTAGAAACAATCAGATACTCTTGTTCACAAGGATAAAATATTACTTTGCTTCCTATGACTCCTGATTCCATTTTGAAAGATGATATTAATAGAGCTAATAAAGCAAAACAGAGAAAATAAGAGTGAAAATCAGATTGTGGCAAAAGAATTTGAGCAACAAATGAAGCCTAATAATAAACCATCTAATGTTGCTTCTGAAATTAAACTGAAAAGTGCATGTTTATTTGCCACCAAATCTGATATTGATGAGCTAGATTCTAGCAAATCTGTTTGCTATGCTTTTGTGTGCAAAGAGGCATTATTTTCATTCGAGGACGGTTTTCCTTTTTGCCCCTCGCTGTCACTAACATTTTGCAGAGTTCACCGACGCCTTCCCACAAGACGTGCCACCGGATTACCACCTATTCGAGGGATTGAGCATCAAATTGACTTAATTCCCGTGCATCGCTACCCAACCGCGCACCATACCGCACTCAATCCAGAGGAGACGAAGGAGATTATGCGCCAAGCACAGAGCTGCTCGACAAAGGTTATATACGCCAATCTCTTAGTCCTTGTGCTGTTCCTATTATACTAGTGCCTAAAAAGGATGGTACGTCACAGATGTGTGTTGATTGTAGAGGCATTAATAATATTACTATTCGTTATCGCCATCCTATTCCTAGGCTAGATGATATGCTTGATGAATTGAGTGGCTCTACAATATTCTCCAAAGTTGATTTATGAGTGGATACCATCAAATTCGTATGAAATTGGGAGATGAATGGAAAACAGCATTTAAAACTAAGTTTGGATTATATGAGTGGTTAGTCATGCCTTTTGGGTTAACTAATGCACCTAGTACTTTCATGAGATTAATGAACGAAGTTTTACGTGCTTTCATTGGACGATTTGTGGTAGTTTACTTTGATGATATACTGATTTATAGCAAATCTTTGGAAGAACATTTGGAACATTTACGTGTTGTTTTTAATGCTCTACGTGATGCACGCTTGTTTGGTAACCTTGGGAAGTGCACCTTTGCACCGAATTTAGTATCTTTTCTTGGCTATGTTGTTACTCCACAGGAATTGAAGTTGATAAAGCCAAGATTGAAGCTATTGAGAGTTGGCCGCAGCCCAAAACGGTCACACAAGTGAGGAGTTTTCTTGGACTCGCTGGTTTCTATAGGCGCTTTGTGAGAGACTTTAGCACCATTGCTGCACCTCTCAATGAGCTTACAAAGAAGGATGTGCCTTTTGTTTGGGGTACCGCATGTGAAGAAGCCTTCACGGTATTGAAAGATAAGTTGACACATGCCCTTTACTCCAACTTCCCGACTTTAATAAGACTTTTGAGCTTGAATGTGATGCTAGTGGAATTGGATTAGAGGTGTGTTATTACAAGATGGCAAACCTGTTGCATACTTTTCTCAAAAATTGAGGGGCCTAGTCTGAACTATTCTACTTATGACAAAGAATTATATGCTCTTGTTCGACTTTAGAGACATGGCAACATTATTTATGGCCCAAAGAATTTGTTATACATTCTGATCATGAATCTTTGAAACATATTAAAAGTCAAGCTAAACTGAATCGTAGACATGCTAAATGGGTTGAATTCATTGAGACTTTCCTTATGTCATTAAACACAAGAAGGGTAAAGAAAATGTTATTGCTGATGCTTTGTCTCGTCGCTATACTATGCTTTCACAACTTGACTTCAAAATATTTGGTTTGGAGACCATCAAAGATCAATATGTGCATGATGCTGATTTTAAAGATGTAATGCAGAATTGTAAAGAAGGAAGAACATGGAACAAGTTCGTTATTAATGATGGTTTTGTGTTCCGTACAACAAGCTATGCATTCCTCGCTAGCTCTGTTCGCCTTTTGTTGTTGCAGGAGGCGATGGAGGAGGATTAATGGGACACTTTGGCGCCAAGAAGACGGAGGATATACTTGCTACACATTTCTTTTGGCCAAAGATGAGACGGATGTTGAGCGCTTTGTTGCTCGCTGCACTACATGTCAAAAAGCTAAGTCACGACTCAATCCTCATGGTTTATATATGCCTTTGCTCGTGCCTAGTGTTCCTTGGGAGGATATATCTATGGACTTTGTTTTAGGTTTACCTCAAACAAAGAAGGGAGGGATAGCATATTTGTTGTCGTGGATAGATTCTCAAAATGGCACACTTTATACCATGTCATAAAAGCGATGATGTCTGTTAATGTTGCTGATTTGTTCTTTCGTGAAATTATTCGCTTGCATGGTGTGCCAAATACTATTGTTTCAGATCGTGATACTAAATTTCTTAGCCACTTTTGGAGATGTTTATGGGCTAAGTTGGGGACTAAACTGCTTTTTAGTACTACTTGTCACCCCCAAACCGATGGATAAACCAAGTAGTCAATAGAACATTGTCTACTATGCTTAGGGCTGTTTTGAAGAATAATAAGAAAATGTGGGAAGAATGCTTGCCTCATATTGAATTTGCTTATAATCGCTCATTGCATTCTACTACTAAGATGTGCCCTTTGAAATTGTGTATGGCTTCCTACCTCGTGCACCTATTGATTTGTTGCCTCTTCCATCTTCGGAGAAGGTTAATTTTGATGCTAAAGAACGTGTGAATTGATTTTAAAATGCATGAGATAACTAAGGAAAACATTGAGCGATGAATGCTAAATATAAACTTGCTGGAGATAAGGGTAGAAAACATGTTGTCTTTGCACCGGAGATCTTGTTTGGTTACATTTATGTAAGGATAGGTTTCTAATTTGCGCAAATCAAAGCTAATGCCACGTGTGATGGTCCATTTAAGGTGTTAGAGAAAATAAATGATAATGCATATAAACTTGAGCTGCCTGCAGATTTTGGGGTTAGTCCCACTTTTAACATTGCAGATTTGAAGCCTTATTTGGGTGAGGAATATGAGCTCCGTCGAGGACGACTTCATTTCAAGAAGGGAGGATGATGAGGACATCAATACCATTGTTACACCCACAGCCCCTACTGCTACATATACTCGGACCAATTACTAGAGCTCACAAGACGCCAATTAAATTATCGTACTTTCGCTTTCTTGGTAATGATTCTAATGTTCATGAGAATATGATGCTGCTTAAATTGGATACATTTGTTTTGCTTACAAATGAAGGCCCTAGCTTGGAGAAGGATGGACATTGAGCAAGAACAAGCATGGAGATAATGCCATGCTAAGGGGAACAAGAACGGAGTTACAAGTGATGATTTCAGGACTTTGAAGCCACCATAATGGGTGCATGAAGCCTTGGACGAAATATACAAGATGCTACTTCATAAATGTCGTCCCGAGGCTATTCTAGGTGCACACACCTTATTAGTGGGCCAGCCCATGTAATTTCGAAATACTTAAGTATAGGCTGTTTTAGAGTCCGTATGTGTGGGAAACAAGAGTTAGGGTTGATTTCGACCCTCCACCAAGGGCCACGAAATTCCCTCTTCCTCCATATATACAGCCCTTAGGGCACCGCTTAGACCTTGGGTTTTGTTTAGATTAAAAGTTCGCCATAGCTGCAACTTCGCAGCATTTCGCTTGTGTTCAACGACTGCATAAAGGCGCCACAGTAACCCCACCTTGATCAATAAAGCTTTCATCTTATATTCGCAATATCCAGATTGCAATCTCAGTTTCTTGCTTGTTCTTCGCTTGCTCGCAGGAAACAGACCCTCGTGGTCGTTGATCGTGTTCGCGGGTCAATAACCTCTCGGAGTTGGTTTAGCGATTAAGGCGCGGCGCGACGACTCACGCTCAAGGTCGTAGTCGGATCGCCAAAGTCGACTCCTCCCAAGCGAAAACCACATCTCATCGAAAGAATTTTGACACCTTTGCCTCTATCAAGCGATGAATGCTAAATATAAACTTGCTGGAGATAAGGGTAGAAAACATGTTGTCTTTGCACCGGAGATCTTGTTTGGTTACATTTATGTAAGGATAGGTTTCCTAATTTGCGCAAATCAAAGCTAATGCCACGTGCTTGATGGTCCATTTAAGGTGTTAGAGAAAATAAATGACAATGCATATAAACTTGAGCTGCCCGCAGATTTTGGGGTTAGTCCCACTTTTAACATTGCAGATTTGAAGCCTTATTTGGGTGAGGAATATGAGCTTCCGTCGAGGACGACTTCATTTCAAGAAGGGAGGATGATGAGGACATCAATACCATTGTTACACCCACAGCCCCTACTCGCTACATATATCGGACCAATTACTAGAGCTCATGCGCACGCCAATTAAATTATCAGTACTTTCGCTTTCTTGGTAATGATTCTAATGTTCATGAGAATATGATGCTGCCTAAATTGGATACATTTGTTTTGCTTACAAATGAAGGCCCTAGCTTGGAGAAGGATGGACATTGAGCAAGAACAAGCATGGAGATAATGCCATGCTAAGGGGAACAAGAACGGAGTTACAAGTGATGATTTCAGGACTTTGAAGCCACCATAATGGGTGCATGAAGCCTTGGACGAAATATACAAGACGCTACTTCATAAATGTCATCCCGAGGCTATTCTAGGTGCTGCGTCACCTTATTAGTGGGCCAGGCCCATGTAATTTCGAAATACTTAAGTATAGTCTGTTTTAGAGTCCGTAGATGTGTGGGGAAACAAGAGTTAGGGTTGATTTCGACCCTCCACCAAGGGCCACGAAATTCCCCCTCTTCCTCCATATATACAGCCCTTAGGGCACCGCTTAGACCTTGGGTTTTGTTTAGATTAAAAGTTCGCCATAGCTGCAACTTCGCAGCATTTCGCTTGTGTTCAACGACTGCATAAAGGCGCCACGTAACCCCACCTTGATCAATAAAGCTTTCATCTTATATTCGCAATATCCAGATTGCAATCTCCGCTTTCTTGCTTGTTCTTCGCTTGCTCGCAGGAAATGCACCCTCGTGGTCGTTGATCGTGTTCGGCGTGGTCAATAACCTCTCGGAGTTGGTTTAGCGATTGCTAAGGCGCGACGTCCTCGCACGTTCGTAGTCGGATCGTCAAAGTCGACTTCCTCCCAAGCGAAAACCACATCTCATCGAAAGACGGGACACCTTTGCCTCTATCAACAATCCTTTGTCACACCATTTGCTATGCTTGATGACGACACTTGTTTGGTGAATCACCTCTTGAATGCTTGGTTTTGCACTAACGCTAACCACATTTGTTTTTCCAAGTGTTTGTTCCATTTGCTCCTTTTGAAGGAATCACAAGACGGTGCGACATTGGAGAGTGCCCATTTCGAGCTACTAGACAATGAGTGCTTGGTGATCGACCACTTCGACACGGCACCGCCATCTCTTTCCCATGGTGATTTGGTTTTTGATCCGAGGTCGGATCTTTTCCAAGGGGGAGGGGATGATGCGGAGCATCCTACGGTCATCACCATGTCAAGAGTCCGTTTGGCAAGTGACACGTGCGACCTCTACTTCTCATACATAAAGGTGAACCTTCTCCTTTACACGTGTTCACTTGACCCCTTCGAGGATGGTATACTACTTGACACTCCACTCGTGTGCATGCATAGGTATTGCCGGAGCTTCACGGACGACGAGGAGGAGTGCAAGCGCCAAGGAACACCTACACCATCCGCGAGGGAAGCCTGGAATAGAAGACGGAAAAAGACGGAGCTGCGGAGTCCCTAGCGGCCGGACGACCGGAAGCCACCGGACGTCCGACACTCTCCAGCGGCCGGATGACCGACGACCACCGGACGTCCGACAAGTACCAGAACTGCCGACCAAGCCGACTGCAGACGACCGCACCTCCTGTCCAGAGCTAAAACATCGAAGTCCGACGCCCGGACGTCCGGACCCCCGCGAGCGACCGGACGTCCGACCCCGACCGGACGTCCGACACTGCATGTGCGCAGCCGGGCCTTTGGCCTTGTATCCCTCACCCACTTACCCCTTCGTGGCTTAGACTATAAATAGACCTTCCCCTCATCCTTTCTAGGGTTAGAAAATATGATAGCTCATTCTTAGGTGAGCTTTGCTCCTACCTCTACTCTTGAGAGAGAGAGACTACCACACCCATGGAGTTCAAGACCTCCATGTGAGAAGATCCTGCGGGATATCATCAAGACCCCCTGATGTAGGGCGGAACCCTACGTGGGCGATCTTTCACGTTGGAGCGGATCCTACGGGGAAATCACGAAGAACGAGCGGAAGAACACGAGGAAATCACGGGGAGGAACAAGGGAAAACACTCAACCGACAAGAAATCAATCACACAAGCGCTAGATTATCGAACACATAGAGTGGCACAAGGTTCAAGATCAACAAAGGTAAGGATACACGAGTAGCCGTTCTTCTCCGAGAGGAGGTCTTGATGGGGTCCGCCCTAGAAGGGGGTCTTGAATCCGCTTGGGGGATCTTCTCCGTAGAGGTCCTGATCTCCGAGGAGAAGTAGCCAAGTGGATGAGCAAAGGCTCTCACACCAAAATATGAGCTAATCCAAAGCTAACCCTAGAAAGAGGTAGGGGATCAAGTATATATAGTCTCGGGGCGAAGGGGTACAAGGGACAAGTCCCGGAGGCACTGCACGCAGGCAGGGGAGGCCGGACGTCCGGGCGTCGGGCTGGATGTCCGGGCCTTCGCGAGGCACCGGATGTCCAGCCATCAGCCCGGATGTCCGGCTGGGCGACTGCTTCAGCAGAATCGGGAGAGGGGCGCCGGATTTCCGGGCGAGTGGCCGGATATCCGGGGCTTCGGGACGGGCCGGATGTCCGGGCGGGGAGGCCGGATGTCCGGGCTGGCCTGGGTCTTCCAGACGCATTCGGTGATGGAGGGGCCGGATTTCCGGGCGAAGGGGCCGGATATCCGGGGCTTCAGGAAGAGCCGGATGTCCGGGGCATGGTGCCGGATGTCCGGGCTGGGCAGACTTCTCCGGTTCCTCTCGTCGTGTTCCTTCATCCTTGTACTTGGGGACTTGTCCGTCTTCACGTGCACCCTCGGGAGGTTCCCCTTTACACCTAATCATGCATAGCATATCGGACTTAGGTAGTAGCCATGTCTCGAGTGGATCATATGCGATATCAATAAGGAAGGAGGTCACCTCGTTCCTGAGAGCTCTAGCTCTAACTCGTGTCATGGGTCCTCTTGGCTCTTGATGAGACGGTTGTGGATGCATGGGGATGATCGTGGGATGCTTCGCATCATCTCCCCTTGGGAGAGATCCGACCTCGGATCAAAAGCTTCATCTCCATGGAAAGGTGCGAGGTCCTTGACGTTGAAGATGTCGCCACGTTGTACTTGTCTCGAGGTATGTCGATCTTGTAAGCGTTGTCGCTAGAAGCGCATAGCACCTTGAAAGGTCCATCGGCTCGAGGGAGAAGCTTGACTTGCGCTCTTTGGGAAGCGGTCCTCATGCGAAGGTGTAGCCACACTAGATCACCAATGTTGAAGACGATGGGTTGCTTGTTGGCGTTGAGCTTGTTTGCTTGGCGTTGTACTTGGCGCCAATAGTGTGCCTTGTATCTTCGCAGCATCTTCTTGATGTAGCTTGCTCGCTCACTTGCATCCATGTTGGTGCGCCTTGGAGAGGAAGTGGTAGAATGTCCAATGGGGACAAGGGGTTGAAACCGTAGACGACCTCAAGGGGACTTGCCGGTAGTTGAATGTCTTGCACGATTGTAGGCGTACTCGACGATGGGTAGACATGCTTCCCATTCCTTGATGTTCTTCTTGATCAAGACACGAAGTAGAGTGGATAGTGTGCGGTTCGTCACCTCCGTTTGGCCGTCGGTTTGAGGATGGTATGCCGAGGAGAACAAGAGCTTGATTCCGAGCTTGGCACATAGGGTCTTCCAAAAGTAACTCAAGAACTTGACGTCACGATCGGAGACGATTGTCTTTGGTACGCCATGGAGTCGCAAGATTTCCCTACAAAAGAGGTTGTCAACATGTGAAGCATCATCTATCTTGTTGCAAGGTATGAAATGTGCCATCTTAGAAAATCTATCCACAACAACAAAGACGGAATCCTTGCCATTTTGAGTCCTAGGCAAACCGAGTACAAAATCCATACTAACGTCTTCCCATGGTTGATATGGAATAGGAAGGGGCATGTAAAGACCATGAGATTGAGCTTTAGACTTAGCTTTGCGACATGTATAGCATCGGTTGGTGAAGCGTGAGACGTCGCGGAACATCTTGGGCCAAAAGTAGTTGTTGGAGAGTGTGGCGAATGTCTTGTCGCGTCCAAAGTGTCCCATGAGTCCGCCTCCATGAGCCTCTTGCAAAAGGAGCAAACGAAGGGAAGACTCGGGAATGCAAAGTTTGTTAGCTCTCATAAGATAACCATCCTTGATGTAATATTTTTCCCAAGACGTATGCGTCAAACACTTAGTATACGGAGAAGCAAAAGATGGATCATGCTCATACAAGTCTTTTATATGCTCAAACCCAATAACATTCAACTCAAGTTGAGTGACAAGCATGCATATGCGTGAAAGCGCGTCGGCAACTACATTTTCTTTACCCTTAATGTACACATAAGGAAAAGATTCGATGAATTCACTCCATTTGGCATGACGCTTATTCAATTTAGTTTGACCTTTGAGGTACTTAAGCGTTTCATGATCGGTATGGATGACAAACTCATGAGGTCTAAGGTAATGTTCCCATACATGTAGCACACGCACTAAAGCATACAATTCTTTGTCATAGATGGGATAATTAAGTGGAGCACCGGATAGTTTTTCACTAAAATAAGCAATGGCTCGTTTTTCTTGCATCAAAACTCCGCCAATTCCGGTACCACTTGCATCACAACGAACCTCAAAAGTTTTGTCAAAATTGGGCAAAGCAAGAATCGGAGCATGAGTAAGCAAAGACTTGAGCTCATCAAAAGCGGTTGATTGCAAAGTTCCCCAAACAAATGGAGTATTCTTCTTGCTCAAAGCATGCAAAGGAGCGGCAATTGTGCTAAAATCTTTCACAAAGCGATTTATAGAAACCCGCAAGACCAAGAAAACTTCGCACTTGTTGCAAATTGGTGGGTTAGCCAAGTTTTGATTGCTTCAATTTTAGATTCATCAACATGGACACCCTTTGAGGAAACTACAAAACCCAAGAAAACAACTTTGTCAACTCCAAAAGTGCATTTTTCAAGTTTGCATAAAGGCTTTCCTTGTAAGAGTTTGCAACACAGATTTTACATGATTGATGTGCTCTTTCATGGTTTTGCTAAACACAAGAATATCATCAAAGTAAACCACAACAAAGACTCCAATATAAGGACGAAGCACATGATGCATAAGATGCACAAAAGTACCGGGAGCTTCCGAAAGACCCATAGGCATCACTAACCATTCATATAAACCAAATTTGGTTTTGAAAGCAGTTCTCCATTCATCACCCTCTTGTATGCGAATTTGATAATAGCCACTTTCAAGATCAATTTTTGAGAAAAAGTTGGCTCCACTAAGTTCATCAAGCATGTCATCTAAGCGAGGAATGGGATGCCTATATCGAACGGTAATAGCATTGATAGGTCTACAATCGGAACACAAGCGGAAACTTCCATCGGGCTTAGGCACAAGAATAACAGGAACGGCACAAGGGCTTAAGCTTTCACGTACCTGACCGTTGTCGATTAGTTGTTGTACTTGCGGTTGAATCTCCTTGGTTTCTTCCGGATTGACTCGGTATGGAGCTTTGTTTGGTAGCGGCGCTCCGGGAATGAGGTCGATTCGATGCTCAATGCCTCGAAGAGGAGGTAGACCCGGAGGTAGCTCATCGGGGAAAACATCTTGGAATTCCTGCAAAAGAGATTGAAACACCAAAGGAGCTCGTGAATGGTGTTAGTTTTTGGTTCTCCATCCTTGCACACATGGACAAAGTGTATCACACTCGATGGGTTCTCGCACACTTCTCTCATCTCACTTTTGGTGGCAAATAGGATGAGGTTTTTCTCTCTAGACGAAGAGTCGCTCAAATTTGGCTTTTGGCTCTCACTCACTTTTGGGTGGATCACTTTCTCACTCTTGTCTCTATGATGGGTGGCTTGTTTGTCGGCTATCACTTGACTAGGAGACATAGGTCGTAGCACATATTCGTTCCCTTTCATCTTGAAGCTATAGTGATTGGTACGCCCATTGTGTATGACACCACGGTCGAATTGCCATGGTCGACCAAGAAGTAGGTGACAAACGGTCATTGGGACCACATCACATTCCAACGTGTCTTCATAAGCACCGATTTTGAAGGAGACTTGGACCGTATGCTCGACTCGTATAGTGCCGGAGTCACTTAGCCATTGAACCTTGTAAGGGTGCGGGTGCTTCCTCTTGACCAAATGTAGTTTGGAGCATAGTTCTTCACTTGCCAAGTTGTGGCAACTACCTCCATCGATGATGACCTTGATGGACCATACATTGATGCCGGCTTTTGTGTGGAAGATGTGGCATCGTTGGTCTTCTTCTTGTTGATGTTGAAGAGTCAAGACCTTTGAGACAACGAGAGCGGGGCTCGAATCCTCATCACAAAAGACTTGATCATCTTCATCTTCATTTACTTGCCGTGCATGGCCACTTGCTCAAGAGCTTCCATCTCCTCTTCACTCATGGAGTCATATGTGTCGCCGCTCGCTGAGGATCATGGTGCGCTTGTTGGTGCATTCAGATGACTTGTGGCTCGGCCCCGCAAGTGAAACACTTGAAGGAGCTTGTCTTGATGGTCTCATCGGTCGGAGTAGAGGATGAAGCACGGGCTTGAGGTTGCTTGTAGTAGGAGGAGGACGACTTGAACTTGTCGAAGTTTTCTTGTAACTTGACTTGTCGCGCTTTCTTGAATAAGGCTTGGTTGATGTAGATGTTGGAGGAGTCGTTGAAGCTTGGTTGTTGGAGAAGCCAGAGGTCTTGGATGAGTACTTATGCATTTGAAGTCATCTTGCACTTGGCGCCCGCCTTTGTAGCTTGATGGACGAGCTCAATGAGGGATGAGTATGGTTGGAAGTCGGCGATCTTCTTGATGGGATGATTGAGTCCATTCAAGAAACGTGCCATAGTTTGCTCATCGTCTTCCTTTACATTGGCTCGAATCATGGCTATCTCCATTTCCTTGTAGTATTCTTCAACACTCTTTGTTCCTTGCTTGAGTAATTGGAGTTTCTTGAAGAGGTCGCGGTTGTAGTAGGTTGGCACAAAACGTGCTCGCATGACATCCTTCATTTGAGCCCAAGTGGTGATTGGAGGTTCACCTCTTGCTTGTCGTCGCTCAATGATTTGTTCCCACCATATGAGCACATAGTCTTGGAACTCAAGTGATGCCATAGCGATTTTCTTCGCTTCATCATAGTTGTGCAACCAGAAGATTTTGTCAACCTTCAATGCCCATGAGAGGTAGTCTTCGGGGTCATTGCTTCCATTGAACTTGGGCATGGTGAATTTGAGCTTGCCGTAGCTTTGCTCTTCAATGTGTTGTTGGCGATGTTGATGATGACGTCCTTGACGTGGAATGTACTCGTCTTCATGTTGCTCTTGGCGCGGAGGAAGACCATGATCAACTTGCTCTTGTTGAACTTGAGGTTGGGGTGGAGCTTGACGAGCTTGTGGAGGAGCTTGAGGAACTTGACGTTGTACATGAGGTTGGTAGTTCCTCTCTTGGATTTCTTCTCAAGGGCTTCCTCTTGATTGCGCCGTCATGATTGCGGTTGGCGAAGGCTCTACTTGATTCTTGAAGGGCACGTTGCGCCTCAAGAGCTTGCGCTTCACGTTGTTGTTGTTGAAGACGTTGAGCCTTGGCGCCTTGTTCGCCTTTGGTGACGACGTGCTCGTTCTTCCTCTTGTTGGCGACGAAGACGTTGTCGTTCTTGAGCTTGAGCAAAAGCCTCTTGGTTTGATTGAGGACGAGGAACTTGATCATCAACTTGCTCTTGTGAATGCTTGTCATGTAGCGGGTTGCGAGATGCATGACGGTCTTGACGAGCGGCATGAAGAAGAGTGTTCGAAGTAGGTGTACTTGAATCGTAGAAGGTGTCGTCGGAGTGTCGACTCGAGCGGCTCCGTCTTGATGATGAAGAAGTGGAATGATGCCGGTTTCTCATCAAAGCGCGGATCTCGTCCATTCTTGCATCATTCTCTTGCTTGTGAGCCTCGAACTTGTTGTCGAAGTAGTCTCTTGTATGTTGCTCGGAGAGTCGCAAAGTCGGTGGCGAGGTTGTCGATGCGGTCGCCATTGCTTGTTGTTCTTGGTGCAACGCTTCGTTGTACCAAAGAGGTGGCTCTTGGTGACGATGAAGTCATGTCGTCGTCTTGCTCGATGAAGAGTGGGTTGGTAGAAGAACTTGGTGATAGAGGCAAAGGTGTCCCGTCTTTCAATGAGATGTTGGTTTTCGCTTTGAAGGAAGTCGACTTTTGACGATCCGACTACTTAACGTCTTGAGGACGCCGCGCTTTAGCAATCGCTAAACCAACTCCGAGAGGCTATTGACCACGCCGGAGCACGATCAACCTGACCACGAGGGTCTGTTTCCTGCGAGCAAACGAAGAACAAGCAAGAAACTGAGATTGCAATCTGGATATTGCGAATATAAGATGAAAGCTTTATTGATCAAGGTGGGGTTCTGTGGACGCCTTTGTCCGGTCGTTGAACACAAACGGAAATGCACGCCGTTGCAGCTATGGCGAACTTTTAATCTAAACAAAACCCAAGGTCTAAACGGTGCCCTAAGGGCTGTATATATGGAGGAAGAGGGGGAATTTCGTGGCCCTTGGTGGAGGGGTCCAAATCAACCCTAACTCTTGTTTCCCCACACATACGGACTCTAAAAACAGCCTATACTTAAGTATTTCGAAATTACATGGGCCTGGCCCACTAGTAAGGTGACGCAGCACCTAGAGTAGCCTCGGGACGACATTTATGAAGTAGTATCTTGTATATTTCGTCCAAGGCTTCATGCACCCATTATGGTGGCTTCAAAGTCCTGAAATCATCACTTGTAACTCCGTTTGTTCCCTTTATGCATGGCATTATCTCCATGCTTGTTCTTGCTCCAATGTCCATCCTTCTCCAAGCTAGGGCCTTCATTTGTAAGCAAAACAAATGTATCCAATTTAGGCAGCATCATATTCTCATGAACATTAGAATCATTACCAAGAAACGAAAGTACCGATAATTTAATTGGCGTCATGTGAGCTCTAGTAATTGGTCCAGTATATGTAGCAGTAGGGGCTGTGGGTGTAACAATGGTATTGATGTCCTCATCACTTGGCCTATCCATCATTCCAAGCGAAATGTGAGTGGTGGAACGGAAAAGAACTTATACCAATGTACCTTTGACCGATGTTGAAAACGAATCAAGTTCACTCAAATGCGGACGATGAAATAGCACTCTTGGTACCGATTCTTGTCGGTTCTCACACCTACACAAATAAAAGCTTATGGTGGAGCTCGGTTAGGATGGTGGCACAAAATTTGATGCAATTGTAAGTGAGACTCAATAAAGTTGGAAATGATTCACAAATTTGCAAATGCAACAAGTAGACCAATAGCAAGATATGGTACACGGAAACACACGCGCAAATAGATAATATGGGGTTATGCAACCAAGGATAAGCCAAAATGTGGAATTCACCAAGATGCTCTTGTTGCACAACACTAGAGAGACGCTAGCACGATTGCACAATAGGCGGATACGAACTTGTGCACAACCTACTAAGCAAAAATGCAACGACTTCTATCCCAAGTATGCTATATGTATGGTGTTGCGATGTGTTGATCCAAGATGATCAAGTATGACAATCTTAATGTTTTATGATGCTATGGTTCTTGCTCATAAGCTCTTTGCTTATCTTTCTCTCTTTGCTTAAAAGCTTGATTGGCTCTTTCTCTTTTGAGCTCTTTTCTCATGCAGAACTTCACGAACCAAGATAGCAATTGTGTATGCGATGACAACTTTGTGACACACAAGTTGATGCTAAGATATTCACCACTTTGGTATGGTATGTATGCTATGGAGTATGATCACTAATGTGCACAAGTCACGTTGCCGGCAATACTCAATGGCTAGTCTCGATGGGTAAGCAACGCAAAAGATGGGCTATGATGGTTATCAATGCAATTGCAAGAAATGACAAAGGTGTCGACGATGTTACCGTCCGTGGCGAAGATGAGCGGAGGTGATGTTGATGTTGAACCGTACCTAGATAGCCGAAACACAAAAGGATACGGAAAACCCCAACTCAAATTCTCAGGGCAAAAGTTGGCAACATTGTCGGAATTGGTAGTGGGAAAGGCTATGGTGGTGTTATGCGGAAGTGGTGGAGGTAAGTGGAAGTGTATGTGGGCACGGGACAAAATTTGGCGAAAGTTAGGCGGTGATCGGGGTGGTGGAAGGGATTGTTGTTACCAGGGGCCGGAAATCCGGGCTGGAAGCCGGATGTCCGGGGCGCCGGATGTCCGGGCTGATCGGGCCAGATGTCCGGGCTGTTCGGGCCGGACGTCCGGGCACGAAGAACACCAAGGGGAGGGGTCAAACCGACAAATTTGGGCGATTTTGTGGATGAAAATTGTGAAAAGAGGGGAATGCTAGATCTACCTGCAACACACTAAATCCACGGATCAAATCCAACAAAATTTCATCACACTAACAAATCACAAAAAAATTGGGGCTATTTTGTGGGAATTTTCGAAATTAGGACAAAAACAACAAAATCAAGCTAGAAAAAGAGGGGTAGGGGCTCCAATAACGTGATCAACGTGGCTCATGATACCATAGATGATGTAGGGCGGAACCCTACGTGGGCGATCTTTCACGTTGGAGCGGATCCTATGGGGAAATCACGAAGAACGAGCGGAAGAACACGAGGAAATCACGGGGAGGAACAAGGGAAAACACTCAACCGACAAGAAATCAATCACACAAGCGCTAGATTATCGAACACATAGAGTGGCACAAGGTTCAAGATCAACAAAGGTAAGGATACACGAGTAGCCGTTCTTCTCCGAGAGGAGGTCTTGATGGGGTCCGCCCTAGAAGGGGGTCTTGAATCCGCTTGGGGATCTTCTCCAGAGAGTCCTGATCTCCGAGGAGAAGTAGCCAAGTGGATGAGCAAAGGCTCTCACACCAAAATATGAGCTAATCCAAAGCTAACCCTAGAAAGAGGAAGGGGATCAAGTATATATAGTCTCGGGGCGAAGGGGTACAAGGGACAAGGCCCTGGAGGCACTGCGCGCAGGCAGGGGAGGCCGGACGTCAGGCGTCGGGCGGATGTCCGGCCTTTCGCGAGGCGCCGGATGTCCGCCATCAGCCCGGATGTCCGTGGTTGGGCGACTGCTTTCAGCAGAATCGGGAGAGGGGCGCCGGATTTCCGGGCGAGTGGCCGGATAACCGGGGCTTCGGGACGGGCCGGATGTCCGGGCGGGGAGGACGGATGTCCGGGCTGGCATGGGTCTTCCAGACGCATTCGATGATGGAGGGGCCGGATTTCCGGGCGAAGGGGCCGGATATCCGGGGCTTCAGGGAGAGCCGGATGTCCGGGGTATGGTGTCGGATGTCCGGGCTGGGCAGACTTCTCCGGTTCCTCTCGTCGTGTTCCTTCATCCTTGTACTTGGGGACTTGTCCGTCTTCACGTGCACCCTCGGGAGGTTCCCCTTGACACCTAATCATGCATAGCATATCGGACTTAGGTAGTAACCATGTCTCGAGTGGATCATATGCGATATCAATAAGGAAGGAGGTCACCTCATTCCCGAGAGCTCTAGCTCTAGCTCGTGTCATGGGTCCTCTTGGCTCTTGATGAGACGGTTGTGGATGCATGGGGATGATCGTGGGATGATAGAGGCAAAGGTGTCCCGTCTTTCGATGAGATGTGGTTTTCGCTTTGGAGGAAGTCGACTTTGACGATTCGACTACGAACGTGCGAGGACGTCGCGCCTTAGCAATCGCTAAACCAACTCCGAGAGGTTATTGACCACACCGGAGCACGATCAACCTGACCACGAGGGTCTGTTTCCTGCGAGCAAACGAAGAACAAGCAAGAAACTGAGATTGCAATCTGGATATTGCGAATATAAGATGAAAGCTTTATTGATCAAGGTCGGGTTCTGTGGACGCCTTTGTCCGGTCGTTGAACACAAACGGCACGCGGTTGCAGCTATGGCGAACTTTTAATCTAAACAAAACCCAAGGTCTAAACGGTGCCCTAAGGGCTGTATATATGGAGGAAGAGGGGGGAATTTCGTGGCCCTTGGTGGAGGGGTCCGAAATCAACCCTAACTCTTGTTTCCCCACACATACGGACTCTAAAAACAGCCTATACTTAAGTATTTCGAAATTACATGGGCCTGGCCCACTAATAAGGTGACGCAGCACCTAGAATAGCCTCGGGACGACATTTATGAAGTAGCATCTTGTATATTTCGTCCAAGGCTTCATGCATCCATTATGGTGGCTTCAAAGTCCTGAAATCATCACTTGTAACTCCGTTCTTGTTCCCTTTGCGCATGGCATTATCTCCATGCTTGTTCTTGCTCCAATGTCCATCCTTCTCCAACCTAGGGCCTTCATTTGTAAGCAAAACAAATGTATCCAATTTAGGCAGCATCATATTCTCATGAACATTAGAATCATTACCAAGAAATGAAAGTACCTGATAATTTAATTGGCGTGCGCGAGCTCTAGTAATTGGTCCAAGATATGTAGCAAGAGGGGCTGTGGGTGTAACAATGGTATTGATGTCCTCATCATCCTCCCTTCTTGAAATGAAGTCGCCCTCGACGGAAGCTCATATTCCTCACCCAAATAAGGCTTCAAATCTGCAATGTTAAAAGTGGGACTAACCCCAAAATCTGCAGCAGCTCAAGTTTATATGCATTATCATTTATTTTCTAACACCTTAAATGGACCATCAAGACGTGGCATTAGCTTTGATTTATGCAAATTAGGAAACCTATCCTCACGCAAATGTAACCAAACAAGATCTCCAGTGCAAAGACAACATGTTTTCTACCCTTATCTCCAAAGAAGTTTATATTTAGCATTCATACGCCAATGTTTTCCTTAGTTATCTCATGCAATTTTAAAATCAATTCAGCACGTTCTTTAGCATCAAAATTAACCTTCTCCGAAGATGGAAGAGGCAACAAATCAATAGGTGCACGAGGTAGGAAGCCATACTGATGTAGGGCGGAACCCTACGTGGGCGATCTTTCACGTTTGGAGAGAATCCCTACGAGGAACACGAAGAACGAGCGGAAGAACACGAGGGAAAACACGGGAGAACGAGAGAGATCACTCAACCGACAAGGAAACGATCACACAAGTGCTAGATTATCAAACACATAGAGTGGCACAAGATTCAAGGACAACAAAGGGTAGGATACAAGGGTAGCCGTTTTCTCCGCGAGGAGGTCTTGATGGGGTCCACCCTAGGAGGGGGTCTTGAATCCGCTTGGGGATCTTCTCCGAGAGGTCCTGATCTCAAGGAGAAGTAGCCAAGTGGATGAGCAAAGGCTCTCACACTAATATGAGCAAATCCAAAGCTAACCCTCGAAAGGATGAGAGGAGGGTCTATTTATAGTCTAGGTTCTCGAAGGGGTAAGTTGGGGCGAACGAGTACATGGGCCTCGCCCGAACGCTGCACGCAGCAGGGCGGTAGTACTGTGCTTCAGGCGGTAGTACTGCTTTCAGCGGTAGTACCGCTATGATGGGCGGTAGTACCGCCTGGAGCCGCTCGATCTCAAGTTTGTCTGACTTTGCGGAAGTGGAGCGGATGTAGAGCGGTAGTGCCGCCAGATGATAAGCGGTAGTACCGCTGGCCCTGGGCGGTAGTACCGCTTGCTCCCGCTTCTTCTTCCTTCTCCTCTCCATGCTTGGCCTTGGTCCTGGATCCTCCATGGTCGCCCTCGGTTGTACCCGAGTGTATGCAAGGTCCATGCATGAGGTAGTAGCCATGTCTCACATGTGGAAAGTGACGGTTCAAGAGGAGTGAGTTCACCTTGGGTCCAATGGCGATAGTCGAGGTCTCATCTTATGTATCCTTGGGGCTTGGAGAGTGGTTGGAGTGTACATGGGGATGAACGTGGTATGCTCCGCATCATCTCCCTCCCTTGGGAAAGATCCGACCTCGGATCGTGATCCTCATCACCATGGAAACGGTTGTCGAGACGGACTTGTAGTTGGACGGTTGAAGACATGGCGCAATCCAAGTAGTCCACGGTGTCGCCGGGATGGTAGACATGCAAAGAGAGCAAACACAAACGACACTCGAAATACAATGGTTAGCGCACGCAAAGTGTCCATCATGTAAGAATGGGTCCGTAAGGCAAGATTGGTCGTGACAAAACGCATGAAGCTTATCAAGATGATCTAGAATGAGATGCAAAGCATTCATGGGAACAAATGCAATCATTGTGCACTCAATTGTGTTATGAGTATGAGCAATGCAACCACGGTGCAATATGATGTCATAATGGGATGGTGCATCAAAAGCATGAACATAGCAATGGATGCTCAATATGTGAATGTCATCATGCAATTGATGGTAGGCAATGTGATCATTATGTATGAATATGCCATCAAGAAAGATCACAACAAATTTGCTAAGGAAGTGAACAAGCTCAAATATCATGGATGACATGGGAATACAAGATGCAACAAGGCAATCATAATGTGTGTCAATCCATGCATAGGGTGCAAACTTGTGGTGAGAATGATATATCCATCGAGCATGACATGTATGAGCACAATCAACAAATATGGAGATGGTGGTGTACCAATGCTCGATGTCGTGGCATGAGTGGAATTCAAGGTGCATCCCATAAGTGCGAAGCGCCTCAATGTGAAGGTCCATGTAGCCAATCTCCAATGTCGCTCCTCCGTCCAATAGATGTAGCATGTAGACAACAAGAAGGAAACGACAATGAAAGAGTGACCCATCCAATATGCGTATTTGAGGATGGCTCAAAGGGAAGGAGGTCACCTTTAGGAGGTTCTCAAGGATGATGGAGTTGCACATCTTGTATGCCTTCCCATAAGCAAGTTGTCTCGTGATGTTACCGCCTTTGTGAATCCTTCAAAATGAAAGAACATGACAAACACTCGGAAAAACAAATGAGGTTGGCGGAAGTGCAAAACTTATCATTCGTGTGGTAAAATACCCAACAAGTGTTCTCATCATTCTTATCATAAGAAAGGACAAGGTGTGGTATGGTATGGAAGCATAAGATGCAACTACAACCAAAGACAATAGGCGCAATCAAACAAGCATGCATCACAAGTAATATGTCAAAGTCTCCAAGATCAATAAGCATAGTATGGTTGCACTCAATACAAGTGGATATGAGAGAGGCAACTAATGGACACAAGAGACCATGATCAAGATATATCATGTGAGAGGCATGAGCATATATGTCATCAACCCAAGAAAGCAAGTAATAGTGGAACATGGGTGATGCAACATAGCAAGCAATCATATCAATCAAGTGAAGCAAGCTAGTAGTGCAAAGATGCAACGTACTAGAAGGAATCAAGGCAATCATGTCATGGGTGCAAATAGTGTGCATGAATACTTCACATGACATGTCACAAGCATGAAGGCAAGATATGAGCAAAATAGCATCAATAGCATGGGGCACATGATAAACATGGCAAAAGCAACAAGGATCTCCACCAAGCATGCAAATACACATAGGAGTAACGAATGGTGAATCATGGGTATATGCAAGCAAGGGTCACAATTGCATGGCAAAGGCATAGAAGCAAGCATAACATGCAAAGTGAACACGATAGAATGGGCATAAGGTAACAAGTGGTAAATAGCCCAAAGCCGTGTGAGAGCCAAGTAGAAGAGATGCTGTAGTCCTTGCGCAAAAGGAATGGTGGGAATGAAAGTCCACGTGATCCCAAGTCATCGTTGTTCTCAAGAGCTCATTTCACAACTCATGGGATTGAGATGTTGACGAGTGTATGTGGGTACCTACACAAAACAAAGACAAAGAGAAAATTGTGTGCGTGGTAGATGTACACATCATCCATCATGATGCGCACGCATGTGTCGGTTAGCACAAAATATCCAATGCTCAAATAAATGAGATGCGTGATATAGAAACATGTCATCCATCATGATAGGTTTGTTATTATGTATGGCATAATGGAGACTCAAATTGTGTAATGCATCATGAGAAATATCTAGAGCATTGTTATTCATGGAATGCATATGGTGCAAGCAATCATGGAAATCATGCAAAGGATGGGATGAATCAAAATCTCCAAACATGTATGAGGAAACTATGGGGGTCTCCTCATGAGCAAGAGTAGAAATATCATGTGGAGAATATTGACAACATCCACAACAATGCATATTTGGAACAATGTGATCATGGCATGGAATATTAGATGAATTGCATAAATCATGTAAAGGAAGCATGGCAATATCATCACAAGAGAAGCAAAGGCCAATGACCATCATCTCGCCATCTATGCCATAAGTGCAAATGGGATTGATTTTAATGGGGCATGCATAGTTACTATGTTGAGATTGAAATGAGGCAATATGGGAGATCTCACTCATAGCATATGACAAATTCAATGGATTGTCAAACATGAAGTGACCAATAGAATTTTCACAAGATATCCTATGAAGCATAGCATCACAACTAGGCAACTCAACATGCTCATCATCATATTCATCATAAATAGGTAAGTCAAGGCATGAAGAAGTTTCACTAGCATGAAGCATGGTAATAGGTGGGTCAACATCATGGGAGCAATCGAAGTCAAGAGAGTCCACTAGTGGGACAAGAGAAGCACCATCACCTATGTTACCATTGGAGCGTAGCTCATGTGTTGTAGGTGAGGTGTTGAAGATCGCCTCGTGTCATCTTCATCTTGATGGAACCATGTGGGGTGCATCATCGTCCACCATGGCCATCGCTGCCTCAAATGTAGGGATAGACTCACGAGGATAGGCATGTCGTCATGTAGGAGACCTAGCACCAAAGAAGAAAACACACTAGGAGTAGAGGTTAAGTCGTTAGAAATCATAGTGGCCTCATGTGCCGTGGTCAACTACCTCACTCACTAAGTGTTGTGGCTCACTCACTCCCTCAAGGATGCTCTCACTGTATGGTGGGTGGAGTCACCAAATGGCGCCAACCTCACATAGGATGTGTGGCATGCTCTCATGTGTGGGGCTAGTGGTGGTCACACTCATCCTCTCATAGGAAATGCTCTCAATGTCACGTATGGTGGAGTCACCATGTCACTCATGGGGTGGTGGCTCTCCTCACATGGCAAATGGGGCATCTCGACATATGTGGGTGCCGGAGAGATGTAGGTGCAATGTCTCCATGCGCGGTCGCAGTAGCTTGACTCGGAGTATGAGTCCAATGTGGGCGCTGCCTTCATGTTGTTGAAGAGGTTCGCTGTCGCCGTGGTCGAGGGGATGGCCCTTGCTCGACTGCCTTGTCACCGCCTTGGTGTTGGAGGCCCATATGATGTGGCACCTCATAGCTCGCCTCCATGACCGAAGGGAGTTTCCCATGCTCGCCATCTTCCTTGAGGGGCTTCAAGATGGAAGGGTCGCCTCGCTCGTAGGTGGTCGCCTTGGACTTGATGAAGTCGATGTAGGCGCACACGGGAAGTAGGCGAAGATGCCGACGTCCAAAGGCGAAGATGCCTTGAGAACACTTGGCGAAGATGCCAAGTGGTTGATGTAGCCGTAGCGCCGCCTTGGTGGTGGTCGCCTCGCGGTCTTCTCTTGTGCTTATGAAGCTCGACTTGGCATGAAGTAGGGCTTGTTGGGACTCGTGCATTTGCGCTTGGAGCATCTTCATGATGATGATGTCGTTGTCGTGCTTGAGCTCGTAGTAGATGTCGCTCGTCGTCGTCGTGCACATGATGCTTGAGGTGACTTGTCCTTCATGACGATGTTGATCACGAATGTGATGGTGGTCGCCATGTAGATGTGGACGAGGACGATTTGCGCTTGCATCGCTTACGCCCAAGACTTGTGGCTTGAACGTCGCCGCTTTGAAGATGACGAAGGGAAGAAGACTTGATCAAGGCCCAATCTCCTCCATCCTTGCATCTTGCTCCTCTTTATGTGCGGCAAGCTTCTTGTCGGTAGTCCCTTCTCCTTGCTTCGGAGTGATGAATGTCGATGGAGATGTTCTCGGCGCGCCTCGCAATCTTGATTGTGTGCCTTGCACTTGTCGTTGTAGATCAAGAGAGACGCTTTGGTGATGTAGTTGTTCACGCCATCGTTGTTGTCGAAGACCGGAGATGAAATGCCTTGCCTATCCATCACAAGACTCGAGCAAATATGAGTGGGAGAAAGAGAAGAACTTATACCAATGTACCTTGACCGATGTTGAAAATGAATCAAGTTCACTCAAATGCGGACAATGAAATAGCACTATTGGTACCAATCTTGTCGGTTCTCACACCTACACAAGTAAAGCTTATGGAGGAGCTCGGTGAGGATAGTGGCACAAAAATTTAATGCAAAATGTTAGCAAGAGTCAATAATGTTGAAAGAGATTCACAAATTCGCAAGTGAAACAAATGGACCAATAGCAAAGAATGGCACACGGAAACACACACACGGATAGATAAATGGGGTCGTGCAACCAAGGAATGAGCACAAAATGTGGAATCCACGGAAAACGCTCGTGTTGCACAACTCAAGAGAGACGCTAGCACGATTGCTCAATAGGCGGATACGACACTTGTGCACAACCTATAAGATGCAAAATGGATAAACTTCTATCCCAAGTATGCTATGTATGTATGGTTCCCGGTGTTTCTCTCAAGATGATCCAAGATGATCGGATATGATAATTTTATATGCAATGTGGTATGATGCTATGGCACTTGCTTACAAGCTTCTTTGCTCTTTCTCTCTTTTGCTTAAAAGCTTTATTTCTCTTTTTTTTATGGCCACTTTGCACAATGCACAAACCAAGATAGCAATTGTGTATATGCGGGAACAAACTTGAGACACAATGGGTGATATGATACCAATATGATATGGTATGGTATGTAATGGAAGGTATGATCACTAATGTGCACAAGTAACGTTGCCGGCAATACTCAAATGGCTAGTCTCGATAGGCAAGTAACGCAAAAGTAAGGCTAGGGGTTAACAATGCAATGGCAAGGGAATATACAATGGAGGGATACCACGATACAAAGATGATATGGAGGTTACCGTCCGTGATGATGAGTAGCGGTGTTCTTGATGTGGATACCAAGATGATGGAGACGCGTCCCTAAGTAGCCAAACACCTTAGGAAACGGAAAACCGCGAACTCAAAATCTCAACGCCAAATGTCAAAATGGTGGTAGCGGAATGCGGTGGTGGTTTGCACTTGGCAATGCGGAAGTGGAATGATGGGCTATACACGTGTCGGAGTTGAAGTTGCCGTCCCTAAGTAGCCAAACACCTTAGGAGACACATGCCACAACTCAAAAAGCTCAATCAACAATTGGGTTGTTGGGTTGTCAAGTGTATGGTGGGCAAGGTTATGTGGAAGTGGTGGTGGTGGTTGATGAAGAAGCAATCGTCCCTAAGTAGCCAAACACCTTAGGAGACTCGAATCACTACTCAAGCAACCACTAATGCTATGGGGAACAAATTGGTTAGGTTGCGGAAGTCGGTGGTGGTTATGCGGAGGATGTGGCGAAGCCCTAGGCAAAGATGCCAAAGTTCACAAAATTTGATGGAGTCAAATGGTGATGGTAGTATTTTTATGGGAAGGGGATGTCAATAGCTTCAAAACGAGCTAAAGAACGCCAAAATCGGACTCGGATGAATTAGTTATGGCGAAAACGGTGAAAGTCGGAAGGCTGAATCGGCTAGGGCGGTAGTACTGCTCGGGAGGGCGGTAGTATCGCCAGAAGCGGTAGTACCGCTTGAACGGGCGGTAGTACCGCTCGTGTCGGGTTTTTTCGACTATTTGGGCTGAACGGGGCTGGCGGAAGTGTTGTGCTCAGCGGTAGTACCGCTTAGAGGGCGGTAGTACCGCTTAAGCGGTAGTACCGCTTAGAGGGCGGTAGTACCGCCGTCGGGATTTTCCGATTGTTCAACGGGCGCGATTTTGGGGCGGAAATGGATGATTTCGGGTCAAAATTGATGGATTTTGTGGATGGAAAGAGGTGAAACTTGGGGAAATGCTAGATCCACTCGAAACCAAGCAAATCCATGGATCAAAATCAACAAAACATCATCAAAACTAACAAATCACAAAAAAATTTGGGGCTATTTTTGGTGGGGATTTTCGGATTTAGGACTAAATCAACAAAATCAAGCTAGAAAAAGAGGGTAGGGGCTCCAAAACGTGATCAACCTAAGCTCGATCCATAGATGATGTAGGGCGGAACCCTCACGTGGGCGATCTTTCACGCTTGGAGAGAATCCTCACGAGGAACACGAAGAACGAGCGGAAGAACACGAGGAAAAACACGGGAGAACGAGAGAGAGATCACTCAACCGACAAGGAAACGATCACACAAGTGCTAGATTATCAATCACATAGAGTGGCACAAGATTCAAGGACAACAAAGGGTAGGATACAAGGGTAGCCGTTTTCTCCCGTGAGGAGGTCTTGATGGGGTCCACCCTAGGAGGGGGTCTTGAATCCGCTTGGGGGATCTTCTCCGAGAGGTCCTGATCTCAAGGAGAAGTAGCCAAGTGGATGAGCAAAGGCTCTCACACTAAATATGAGCAAATCCAAAGCTAACCCTCGAAAGGATGAGAGGAGGGTCTATTTATAGTCTAGGTTCTCGGGGGGTAAGTTGGGGCGAACGAGTACATGGGCCTCGGCCCAAACATGCAGCACGCAGGCAGGCGGTAGTACTGTGCTTCAGGCGGTAGTACCGCTTTCAGCGCGTAGTACCGCTATGATGGGCGGTAGTACCGCCTCGAGCCGCTCGATCTCAAGTTTGTCGGACTTTATGGAAGTGGAGCGGATGTAGAGCGGTAGTGCCGCCAGATGATAAGCGGTAGTACCGCTGGCTCGGGCGGTAGTACCGCTTGCTCCCAGCTTCTTCTTCCTTCTCCTCTTCCATGCTTGGCCTTGGTCCTGGATCCTCCATGGTCGCCTCGGTTGTACCCGAGTGTATGCAAGGTCCATGCATGAGGTAGTAGCCATGTCTCACATGTGGAAAGTGACGGTTCGAAGAGGAGTGAGTTCACCTTGGGTCCAATGGCGCATAGTCGAGGTCTCATCTTATGTATCCTTGGGGCTTGGAGAGTGGTTGGAGTGTACATGGGGATGAACGTGGTATGCTCCGCATCACATACACAATTTCAAAAGGGCACATCTTAGTTGTAGAATGCAATGAACGATTATAAGCAAATTCAATATGAGGCAAGCATTCTTCCCACATTTTCTTATTATTCTTCAAAACAGCCCTAAGCATAGTAGACAATGTTCTATTGACTACTTCAGTTTGTCCATCAGTTTGGGGGTGACAAGTAGTACTAAAAAGCAGTTTAGTCCCCAACTTAGCCCATAAACATCTCCAAAAGTGGCTAAGAAATTTAGTATCACGATCTGAAACAATAGTATTTGGCACACCATGCAAGCTTAATAATTTCACGAAAGAACAAATCAGCAACATTAACAAAGATCATCGCTTTTATGACATGGTATAAAGTGTGCCATTTTCGAGAATCTATCCACGACAACAAATATGCTATCCTCCCTTCTTTGTTCGAGGTAAACCTAAAACAAAGTCCATAGATATATCCTCCCAAGGAACACTAGGCACAGTAAAGGCATATATAAACCATGAGGATTGAGTCGTGACTTAGCTTTTTGACATGTAGTGCAGCGAGCAACAAAACGCCAACATCCCGCCTCATCTTTGGCCAAAAGAAATGTGTAGCAAGTATATCCTCCGCCTTCTTGACGCCAAAGTGTCCCATTAATCCTCCTCCATGCGCCTCCTGCAACAACAAAAGACTAACAGAGCTAGCAGGAATGCATAGCTTGTTAGCACGAACACAAAACCATCATTAATAACGAACTTGTTCCATGTTCTTCCTTCTTTACAATTCTGCATTACATCTTTAAAATCAGCATCATGCACATATTGATCTTTGATGGTCTCCAAACCAAATATTTTGAAGTCAAGTTGTGAAAGCATAGTATAGCGATTTAGACAAAGCATCAAGAATAACATTTTCTTTACCCTTCTTGTGTTTAATGACATAAGGGAAAGTCTCAATGAATTCAACCCATTTAGCATGTCTACGATTCAGTTTAGCTTGACTTTTAATATGTTTCAAAGATTCATGATCGAATGTATAACAAATTCTTTGGGCCATAAATAATGTTGCCATGTCTCTAAAGTCCTAACAAGAGCATATAATTCTTTGTCATAAGTAGAATAGTTCAGACTAGGCCCACTCAATTTTTCGTAAAAGTATGCAACAGGTTTGCCATCTTGTAATAACACACCTCCTAATCCAATTCCACTAGCATCACATTCAATCTCAAAAGTCTTATTAAAGTCGAAGTTGGAGTAAAGGAGCATGTGTCAACTTATCTTTCAATACCGTGAAGGCTTCTTCCCAAGCGGTACCCCAAACAAAAGGCACATCCTTCTTTGTAAGCTCATTGAGAGGTGCAGCAATGGTGCTAAAGTCTCTCACAAAACGCCTATAGAAACCAGCGAGTCCAAGAAAACTCCTCACTTGTGTGACCGCTTTGGGCTGCGGCCAACTCTCAATAGCTTCAATCTTGGCTTTATCAACTTCAATTCCTCGTGGAGTAACAACATAGCCAAGAAAAGATACTCGGTCGGTGCAAAAGGTGCACTTCCCAAGGTTACCAAACAAACGTGCATCACGAGAGCATTAAAAACAGCACGTAAATGTTCCAAATGTTCTTCCAAAGATTTGCTATAAATCAGTATATCATCAAAGTAAACTACCACAAATCGTCCAATGAAAGCACGTAAAACTTCGCTCATTAATCTCATGAAAGTACTAGGTGCATTAGTTAACCCAAAAGGCATGACTAACCACTCATATAATCCAAACTTAGTTTTAAATGCTGTTTTCCATTCATCTCCCAATTTCATACGAATTTGATGGTATCCACTACGCAAATCAACTTTGGAGAATATTGTAGAGCCACTCAATTCATCAAGCATATCATCTAGCCTAGGAATAGGATGACGATAACTAATAGTAATATTATTAATGCCTCTACAATCAACACACATACGCCGACGCACCATCCTTTTTAGGCACTAGTATAATAGGAACAGACAAGGACTAAGAGATTCGCGATATAACCTTTGTCGAGCAGCTCCTCAGTGATTGACGATAATCTCCTTCGCCTCCTCCGGATTGGTACGGTATGGTGCGCGGTTGGGTAGCGATGCACCGGAATTAAGTCAATTTGATGCTCAATCCTCGAATAGGTGGTAATCCTGGCACGCCTTGTGGGAAGACGCCGGCGAACTCCCGCAAAATGTTAGTGACAGCAGGGGGCAAAGAGGAAGGCACGCCCTCGAATGAAAATAATGCCTCTTTGCACACAAAAGCATAGCAAACAGATTTGCTAGAATCTAGCTCATCAATATCAGATTTGGTGGCAAATAAACATGCACTTTTCAGTTTAATTTCGAAGCAACATTAGATGGTTTATTATTAGGCTTCATTTGTTGCTCAAATTCTTTTGCCACAATCTGATTTTCACTCTTATTTTTCTCCTGTTTTGCTTTATTAGCTCTATTAATATCATCTTTCAAAATGGAATCAGAGTCATAGGAAGCAAAGTAATATTTTTATCCTTGTGAACAAGAGTATACTGATTGTTTCTACCATGGTGTACAGAATTTTATCAAATTGCCATGGTCTACCAAGTAATAAGGAACATGCTTGCATAGGTACCACATCACAATCAACATAATCAGCATATGTAGAGATACTAAAATGCACACGAACAAAGACGTGTTACCTTAACCTTGCCGCTGTTGTTGAACCATTGGATATAGTAAGGATGTGGATGTGGTCTTGTGGTGAGAGAAAGCTTCCACCAAATCCATGCTAGCCAAGTTGTTGCAGCTCCCCCATCTATGATGACGCTAATAGAACGCTCCTTCACAACTCCCTTTGTATGGAACAAGTTATGCCTCTGATTTTGCTCAGCTTGTGTAACCTGCACACTCAAAACACGTTGAGCAACTAAACATTCATACCTGCCAAGATCTTCAGCAGCCATGTATTGCGTCTCAGATCGTAATCATCTCCACCGTGTTCTTCATGTGTAATAAGAGCCAAAGTCTCTTCATCATAGTCACTAGCGGACTCATACCCACCATCCTCGTGAGCAATCATCACACGCTGAGATTGGCATTCTCTCAAAAAATGTCCTCTTCCCTTACAACGACGACAAATAATATCACTTGTGTGCCCTGCTGACGCCATGGAAGAAGAAGAGCTCTGTAGGCCCAACAGTGTACTCTTGGCGATAGTGGTGGTTGTGCCTGCTTTCTTGTATCACGGTTGGAGGTGGCAGCCGACGGAGGTGCCGTGTAGTAGAACGTGGAAGTAGATGATGCACGTGGTGTCCATGATGAAGGTCGACCTGCAGAAAAGTTAGTCCGCGCCAAGGCCTGTCGATCCTGCACTTCACGTTCAGCTTTACAAGCAAGATGGAATAATCGAGTGATATTATTATAATCCTTGTAGTCTAGAATGGTCTGAATCTCTATTTAATCCACCCGTAAAACGTGCAAGCATAGCTTCATTCTCCTCAACAATACCACATCTAATCAAGCCAGTTTGTAATTCCTGATAATATTCTTCTACCGAATTTTTTCCTTGTCTTAAGCGCTGCAATTTTGAAGTAATTCACGTTGATAATATGGTGGAACCCAACGAGTACGCATAGCAGTTTTCAAAGCAGCCCAAGTAGCTGGAACAGGATATAATCTACAATGTTCGACCACCAAACACATGCAAAGCTAGTGAAAGCACAAACAGCAGCAGAACACGCCTCTCCTCGTGATATTGTAAACATGTAAATCGTTGTTCAGTTTCTAATTCCCAAGTAAGATATATATCAGAACATATCTACCCTCAAATGGTGGAATATTCAATTTCAGTTTAGGAGATGGTCATGATCTCGCACTCAAGGGGAGCCCAACATTGCCATTATTTGCATGTGGACGACCTGGTGGTTGTGGTGCTGGTGGTTGCACGTAGTTCGATGTTGATCAACCTCATCCTCGTAAGCTCACATAATCATCCTCCCCACCGCAGCAGCAGGAGCCCTGTATATCAACAAGAGCACCAAAGAGCTTGGCCAGCCAAGAGGTACACGGAAGCTCATGGAGGGCTGTTTCATGATGTGGAGGTAGTCCTTGTTGTTGTAGAGGTGCGTTAGGTGCAGCCGGTGGTGGTGGTGGTAGACGCACGAGCAATTCATTAAACTTGTTATCGAGCTTTGTTTCAACGCCTTCTCAATGCCATCTATCTTCTCCATGGCCTCTTCAAATCTATTTAGCACATCTTCCACCTGCCCACTCATCATTTGTTGAAACTTATCATGTAGCGCTTTGTTTGTCATGTTCTCCCAATCCATTACGCCGGCTTGTGATCCTGCCATGGTTAGCAGCAATAGAAACACACAAGAATATGATTCGACAGACTACTAGGAAGTGGTGGTGGTGGTGTGGTGGACAATCACAACCGTCAAGCAAATCTCAAAGTCTTACCAGTTCTACCCAAAGAAGAAAGGTGATCGGCAACCGATGTAGTCAAAACTCTCAAAGCTTGGATAGAGCGATTACTGTGGAGAGTCAAACGCACGATGTAGATGTATGTGGAGCTGGGAAGGCTTATACTATGGTAGCAAAAAGGGTCAGCAATAATCAATTCAGAGATGCAAAGTTGAATAAACGCCAACGACGGTGATCAGGTCGGGTCCTAGGCTAGACCGTGCTAGAGACGCGAGCCTAGAACACTAACAAAATCACGGCGCCGCACGGAAACAACGGAAAAGCACACTGAATAATTTTTTTCGCTTTTTTTTTGCGCTTTTTTTTTTTTTTGCGCTGCTTTTTTTTTTTTTTTTGCGAAAAATCACTATAATGGCGAGTGTCTCAAAACTCTTCCGAGGTCAAACCGACAGATGGGCACGAATTTTTTTGACCAATTTTTTTTTTTCGATTGCCTGACCCAAAAACTGAAACGGGTCAAAAAACTTTCTATAACGGCGATCGTCTCAATACGCTTAGAAACACTTAAAATAGGATAGCCGAAATTTTTTCGACAAGTGCGTTTTCGAAAATTTTGGGCCTAAACGAAAATGGTTTCAGACTTTTTTTTTTTCAAACCTACTCCGCAAGGAAACACGAATCGGAAACTAGATGGATCTCAAAACAACCCTAATATGCAAGGAACTCGGATTGGTGGTGGATATATGGTGGTGGTATATGGCAGCGGTGGTAGTATATGGATATGGATCGGTGGTGGTATATGGACACGGATTGGTGGTGGTATATGGATACGGATTCAAGCGGTGATGGTAGGTGGTAGGGCGATGATGATGGTGCGGTGGCGGCGTGACAACTTATGACCGTAACTCAAACTCTAAAAGACTAGACGCTAAGACCAGAACTAGACACGACGATGCAACCAAAATTCAACAAAGCAAAACCCTAAAAAGATTATGCAAAGGCTCGATTGGTTCGGATATGATGAACTAACCCTAATTTTTTGTGGCTTTTTCGTGGACTATAGGTATGAAGAACAGACTCGATCTAAACTACGGAAAACTGTAAAATCTCACCGAGCAACCTGGAAATCTGATACCACTTGATAGAGGCAAAGGTGTCCCGCCTTTCGATGACATGTGGTTTTCGCTTTGGAGGAAGTCGACTTTGACGATCCGACTACGAACGCACGAGGACGCCGCGCCTTAGCAATCGCTAAACCAACTCCGAGAGGTTATTGACCACACCGAGCACGATCAACTCGACCACGAGGGTCTGCTTCCGCGAGCAAACGAAGAACAAGCAAGAAACTGAGATTGCAATCTGGATATTGCGAATATAAGATGAAAGCTTTATTGATCAAGGTGGGGTTCTGTGGACGCTTTGTCCGGTCGTTGAACACAAACGGCACGCCGGTTGCAGCTATGGCGAACTTTTAATCTAAACAAAACCCAAGGTCTAAACGGTGCCCTAAGGGCTGTATATATGGAGGAAGAGGGGGGATTTCGTGGCCCTTGGTGGAGGGGTCCAAATCAACCCTAACTCTTGTTTCCCCACACATACGGACTCTAAAAACAGCCTATACTTAAGTATTTCGAAATTACATGGGCCTGGCCCACTAATAAGGTGACGAAGCACCTAGAATAGCCTCGGACGACATTTATGAAGTAGCATCTTGTATATTTCGTCCAAGGCTTCATGCATCCATTATGGTGGCTTCAAAGTCCTGAAATCATCACTTGTAACTCCGTTTGTTCCCTTGCGCATGGCATTATCTCCATGCTTGTTCTTGCTCCAATGTCCATCCTTCTCCAACCTAGGGCCTTCATTTGTAAGCAAAACAAATGTATCCAATTTAGGCAGCATCATATTCTCATGAACATTAGAATCATTACCAAGAAATGAAAGTACCTGATAATTTAATTGGCGTGCGCGAGCTCTAGTAATTGGTCCAGTATATGTAGCAGTAGGGGCTGTGGGTGTAACAATGGTATTGATGTCCTCATCATGGGATGCTCCGCATCACCCCCCCTCGTGGGAAGATCCATCTAGGATATCATCAAGACCTCCTCCTGGAGATGAACTTTACCTTGTATCTTTCCCTTTGTTGTTCATGTACCTTGTGGATCTTGTGTGTTTGATTGTCTAGTGGATGTGTGATTGGACTTGTTCTTGAGTGTTTCCCCTTGTGATTTCTCCCCGTTCTTCCCCGTGTTCTTCGTGCTCTTCGAGGGATCCCACTCCAAACGTGAAAGATCGGCCTACACCGTGTTAGCCCCGTATTAAGACTCAAAAGGTGTAATGCATCATGAGAAATATCGAGAGAATTGTTATTCATGGAATGCATATGGTGCAAGCAATCATGGAAATCATGCAAAGTATGGAATGCATCAAGATCTCCTAATATGTACGAGGAAACTATGGGGGCCTCCTCATGAGCATTAGTGGAAACTTCACATTGAGAATATTGACAACATCCAAAACAATGCATATTTGGAACAATGCGATCATGGCATGTCATAGTAGATGAATTGCGCAAATCATGTAAAGGAAGCATGGCAATATCATCACATCAAAAAACAAAAGCCAATGACCATCATCTCGTCATCTATGCCATAAGTGCAAATGGGATTTATTTTAATGGGGCATGCATAGTTACTATGTTGAGATTGAAATGATGTAATATGGGAGATCTCACTCATAGCATATGACAAGGTCAATGGATTGTCAAACATGATATGACCAATAGAATTTTCACAAGATATCCACAACTAGGCAACTCAACATGCTCATCATCATATTCATCATAAATAGGTAAGTCAAGGCATGAAGAAGTTTCACTAGCATGAGGCATGGTAATAGGTGGGTCAATATCATGGGAGCAATCATTGTCAAGAATGTCCACTAGTAGGACAAGAGAAGCACCATCACCTATGTTACCTTTGGAGAGTTGTTCATGTGTTGTAGGTGAGGTGTTGAAGATCGCCTCATTGTCATCTTCATCTTGATGGAACCATGTGGGGGTGCATCATCGTCCACCATGGCCATCGTCTGCCTCCATTGGAGGTATGGACTCGCCGAGGATATGCATGTCGCCATGTAGGAGACCTAGCACCATAGAAGAAAACACACTAGGAGTAGAGGTTAAGTCGTTAGAAATCATAGTGGTCTCACATGCCGTGTCAACTACCTCACTCACTAAGTGTTGTGGCTCACTCACTCCCTCAAGGATGCTCTCACTGTATTGTTGGTGGAGTCACCAAATGGCTCTCAACCTCACATAGGATGTGTTGCATGCTCTAATGTGTGGGGCTAGTGGTGGTCACACTCATCCTCTCATAGGAAATGCACTCAATGTCATATATGGTGGAGTCACCATCTCACGCATGGGTTGGTGGCTCTCCTCACATGGCACCGGTCATCTCATGATATGTGGGTGTCGGAGAGATGTTGGTGCAAATGTCTCCATGCTCAACTACTATCGTCGCCTTGGTTGAAGGGATAGTCCCGTGCTCAACCTTCTTGTCACCGTCTTGGTGTTGGAGGTCCATACGATGTGGCACCTCGTAGCTCGTCTCCATGACCGAAGGGAATGTCCCATGCACGGCCATCTTCCTTGGGGGGCTTCCGAAGATGGAAGTGTCACCCTCGCTCGTAGGTAGTCGCCTTGGACTTGTTGAAGTCGATGTAGGGGTACTCGTGGGAAGTAGGCGAAGATGCCATATGTCCAAAGGCGAAGATGCCTTGATAGCACTTGGCGAAGATGCCGAAGTGGTTGGTGTAGCCGTAGCGCCGTCTTGGTGGTGGCCGTCGCGCGGTCTTCTTTTGTGCTCTTGAAGCTTGGACTTGGCGTGTAGTAGGGCTTGTTGGGACTTGTCGCGCGACGGGTCTCGGGGGCCCGTCTTGCGGGTCCCCCGGGACCTCCTGTCCAGCTCCAGCTTGGACTCCATCTTCTTCCTTATGGCCTTGGGGTCCTTCTCCTTGATAATATGGTCCCAACCAGTACGCATAGCAGTTTCAAAAGAGCCCAAGTAATGAACATGATATAATCTACAATGTTCACCACCAAACAGACATAAGCTTCCTCGTGAGATATTGTAAATGTAAATCGTTGTTCAGTTTCTAACTCCCAAGTAAGATATATATCAGAAACATATCTACCTCAAATGGTGGAATATTCAATTTCAGTTTAGGAGATGGTCATGATCTCATCTAAGGGGGCCCAAACATTGCCATTATTTGCATGGACACCTGGTTGTGGGCGGTGTTTGCCGAGTTCTATGTTGATCAACCTCATCCTCGTAAGCTTTCATACAATCATCCTCCCCACAGCAGGAGCCATATCAAGAGACCAGCATTTCCAGCCAGAGGGACACAGTCATGGAGGGTCTGCTTCACATGTAGGTAGTCCTGTTGTTGGTAGAGGTGCAAGGTGGTGGTGGTGGTAGACGCATGAGCAATTCATTAAACTTGTTATCGAGCTTTGTTTCAATTTTCCCATGCCATCTTCTCCATGGCTCTTCAAATCTATTTAGCACATCGTCCACCCGCCCACTCATCATTTGTTGAAACTTATCATGTAGCGCTTTGTTTGTCATGTTCTCCCACCAGTCTTGTCCGCTGGATTATAGCATAGAAAACACAAGAATATGATTCCAGACTACTCAAGATGGTGTGTGTTAACAAACTGTCAAAATCTCAAATTCTTACAGCCTTACCCAGAGAAAGCGGTGATCAACCATGTAGTCAAACTCAAAGCTTGATAGAGCTTACCAGGAGAGTCAAACGCATCGATGTAGATGTATGGAGTGGAAGGCTTATAATATGGTAGCAAAAAGGTTTAGCAATAATCAATTCAGAGATGCAGTTGAATAAACCAACGACGGTAGATGCTGGTCCTAGGCTAGACTGCGCTAGAGACGCGAGCCTAGAACACTAACAAAATCACGGGCTGGCACAAACAAGGAAGCACACTGAAATTTTTTTTTTTTTTTTTTTATGCCTTTTTTTTATGCTCTTTTTTTTTGCGAAAATCACTATAAGGTAGTGTCTCAAAATCTCCCCAGTCAAACTCGACTGATGGTCACAAATTTTTCACCAAAAAAATTTTCAACGCTCGACTCAAAAACTGAAACGGGTCAAAAAATTATAACGGCTACATCGCCTCAATACACTTAGAAACACCTAAAATAGGATAGCAGAAAATTTTGACAAGTGCTGGAAAAAATTTACCTAAACGAGGGTGGTTTCAGACTTTTTTTTTTCCGAAACCTACTCCGCAAGGAAACACGAATCGAAACTAGATGGATCTCAAACAACCCTAATATGCAAGGAACTCGGATTGGTGGTGGATATATGGTGGTATATATGGGCGGTGGTGGTATATGGATATGGATTCGTAGCGTATGGCGCAATGGTGGAAGATGGCACGATGATGATGCAGCGGCGGCGGACAACTTATGACCGTAACTCAAACTCTAAAAGACTAGACTCTAAGACCAGAACTTACACGACGATGCAACCGCAATTCAACAAAGCAAAACCCTAAAAGATTATGCAAAGGCTCGATTGGTTCGATATGATGAACTAACCCTAATTTTTTTGTGGCTTTTTCGTGGACAATAGGTATGAAGACTGATCTAAACTACGAAAATGGAAATCTCACCGAGCAACTCGGAAACTGATACCACTTGATAGAGGCAAAGGTGTCCCGCCTTCGATGAGATGTTGGTTTTCTGGAGGTCGACTTTGACGATCCGACCACGAACGGGGAGGACGCCGCGCTTAGCAATCGCTAAACCAACTCCGAGGTTATTGACCACCGGAGCATCATCAACCCGACCACGAGGGTCTTCGAGCAAACGAAGAACAAGCAAGAAACTGAGATTGCAACTGATATTGCGTATAAGATGAAAGCTTTATTGATCAAGGTGGGGTTCTGCGGACGCTTTGTCCGGCGAACACAAACGGCAAGTTGCAGCTACTGAACTTTTAATCTAAACAAAACCTGGTCTAAACGGTGTCTAAGGGCTGTATATATGGAGAAAGAGGGGGAATTTCTGGCCTTGGTGGAGGGGTCCGAAATCAACCCTAACTCTTGTTTCCCAACACATACGGACTCTAAAACAGCCTATACTTAAGTATTTCGAAATTACATGGCCTGGCCCAATAATAAGGTGACGAAGCACCCAGAATAGCCTATGGACTTAATAGTGGCATCTTGTATATTTCTCCAAGGCCTTATGCACTCATTAGGTGGCTTCAAAGTCCCGGAATCATCACTTGTAACTCCGTCTTGTTCTCCTCTAGATGCCAACATCTCCATGCTTGAACTTGCTCCAAGGTTCATCTTTCTTGTCCATGGTAGGCCCTTCATTTGTAAGCAAAACAAATGTATCCAATTTAGGCAGCATCATATTCTCATGAACATTGGAATCACACAAGAAACGAAAGTACCTGATAATTCAATTACGCATGAAATCTAAGATCAATTTTGAGAAAAGTTGGCTCCACTAAGTTCATCAAGCATATCATCTAAGCGAGGAATGGGATGCCTATAGTGAACGGTAATAGCATTTATAGGTCTACAATCGAACACAAGCGGAAACTTCCATCGGCTTAGGCACAAGTATAACGGAACGCACACGGGCTTAGGCTTTCACGCATATGACCGCTGTCGATGAGTTGTTGTACTTGCCGCTGAATCTCCTTGGTTTCTTCAGATTGACTCAAAGGATGTAGGGCGGAACCCTATGGACGATCTTTCACGCTTTGGAGTGGATCCTACGGGAATCACGTAAGAACACGCGGAAGAACAAAGGGAAACACGAAGGAAACGAGAGAGAGAGAGAGAGAGAGAGAGAGAGAGAGAGAGAGAGAGAGAGAGAGAGAGAGATCACTCAACCAACAAGGAATCAATCACACAAGTGCTAGATCACCAACACAAAGAGATACATATGATCCACAATCAACAAAGGTAAGGATACACGAGTAGCCGTTTCTCCTAGAGGAGGTCTTGATGGGGTCCACCCTAGAAGGGGTCTTGAATCCGCTTGGGGATCTTCTCCGAGAGGTCCCGAGCTCCGAGGAGAAGTAACCAAGTGGATGAGCAAGGCTCTCACACAAACATGAGCTAAACCAAAGCTAACCCTAGAAAGTTGGGGAAGAAGGAGTATATATAGTCTAGGGCGAGGGTACAAGGGCTGCGCCCAAACGGTCAACACAAAGCGCCGGACGTCCGGAGGCTCGGACGGTCCGGACGTCCGGACGGGCTCGGGTGTCCAGAGAATCAGCTTCATGATGCTGGCTTGACGTCCGGAGAGGGTCGGTCGTCCCGAGCCAGGACGGTCCGGACGTCCGGAAGTTGTCGGTCGTCCGAGATTCGGTTCAAGGCAGGCTGGTCGGACGTCCGGAGGCTTCGGCCGTCTGTAGTTTTGGTTCGGTGGTGTGCCGGACGTCCGAGAGTCCGGCCGTCCGGGTCCTAGGACTCGCTTGACGTCCCTAAGGCGCTTGGACGCCCCTGTGCCGTGCTCTTCAGCAGATTCTTATTCTTCTTCCATATGCTTGGAGTCCTCGCCGCCTTGGCTCTCGCAAGTAGTTGATCCTTGGCTCACCTCCATGTACCTGATTACACATAGAGTCTCCGAATGAGGTAGTAGCCATGTCCCGTGAGTAGGAAGAGGGAGTTCGGAGAGGAGCGAATTCACTTATCTTCGATAGCCTTAGCTCGTGCTCTTGTCATGGGTCCTAGTGGCGCTGAGGGAGATGTAGGCACGCCCATGGGGATGAGCGAGGATGCCCGCATCATCTCCCCTTGGGAGAGATCCGACTCGGATCAAAAGCTTCATCTCCATGGTATGGTGCGAGGTCCTTGACGCTGAAGATGTCGCCACATTGTACTTGTCTCGAGGTAGGTCGATCTTGTAGGCGTTGTCGCTAGCGCATTAGCACCTTGAAAGGTCCATCGGCTCTAGGAAGAAGCTTGACTTATGCTCTTTGGGGAAGCTGCCTCATGGAAGGTGTAGCCACACTAGATCACCAATGTTGAAGACCATGGGTTGCTTGTTGACGTTGAGCTTGGTCGCTAGTCGCTGTACTTGGCACTGATTATTTGTCTTGTATCCTCATGCATCTTCTTGATGTAGCTTGCCTGCACTCGCATCCATGTTGGAGCGCTTTGTAGAGGAAGAGGTAGAATGTCCAATGGGGACAATGAGTTGAAGCCGAGACGACCTCAAGGGGGACTTGCCGGTAGTCGAATGTCTTGCATGGTTAGTAGGCGTTTTCGAGATGGGTAGACATGCTTCCCACTCCTTGATGTTCCTCTTGATCAAGACACGAAGTAGAGTCGATAGTGTGCGGTTCGTCACCTCCGCTTGGCCGCCTGTTTGAGGATGGTATGCGATGAGAACAATAGCTTGATTCTCGAGCTTGCGATAGGGTCTTCCAAGAGTAACTCAAGAACTTGACGCCACGATCGGAGACGATTGTCTTTGGCACTCCATGGAGTCGCAAGATTTCCTACAAAAGAGATATGCAATATGTGAAGCATCGCTCATCTTGTTGCAAGGAATGAAATGTGCCATCTTAGAAAATCTATCCACAACAACAAACACGAATCCTTTCCATTTTGAGTTCTAGGCAAACCAAGTACAAAGTCCATGCTAATGTCTTCCCAAGGTTGATAAGGAATAGGAAGGCATGTAAAGACCATGGATTGAGCTTTATACTTAGCTTTATGCATGTAGAGCAACGGTTGGTGAAGCGTGAGACATCATGAACATCTTGGGCCAAAAGTAGTTCTTGGAGAGCGTATAATGTCTTGTCTCTTCCAAAGTGTCCCATGAGTCCGCCCATGAGCCTCTTGCAAAAGGAGAAACGAAGAGAAGACTCGGAATGGATAGTTTGTTAGCTCTCATAAGATAAGCATCCTTGATATAATATTGTTCCCAAGAAATACGCGTCAAACACTTAGCATAAGGAATAGCAAAAGATGGATCATGCTCATACAAGTCTTTTATATGCTCAAAACCAATAACATTCAACTCAAGTTGAGTGACAAGCATGCATATGCGTGAAAGCGCCATCGGCAACTACATTTTCTTTACCCTTAATGTCCTTGATCACATAAGGAAAAGATTCAATAAATTCACCCATTTTGCATGACGCTTGTTCAACTTAGTTTGACCTTTGAGGTACTTAAGTGTTTCATGATCGGTATGGATGACAAACTCATGAGGTCTAAGGTAATGTTCCCAAACATGTAGCACACGCACTAAAGCATACAATTCTTTGTCATAGATGGATAATTGTTGAGCACCGGAGAGTTTTTCACTAAAATAAGCAATGGCTCGCTTTTTCTTGCATCAAAACTCCGCCAATTCCGCACCACTTGCATCACAATGAACCTCAAAAGTTTTGTCAAAATTGGGCAAAGCAAGAATCGGAGCATGAGTAAGCAAAGACTTGAGCTCATCAAAACGGTTGATTGTAAAGTTCCCCAAACAAAGGGAGTATTCTTCTTATCAAGGGATGCAAAGGAGCGCAATTGTGCTAAAATCTTTCACAAAGCGACGATAAAAACCTGCAAGACCAAGAAAGCTACGACTTGTTGCAAATTGCGGGTTAGCCAAGTTTTAATTGCTTCAATTTTAGATTCATCAACATGGACACCCTTTGAGGATACTACAAAACCCAAGAAAACCACTTTGTCAACACCAAATGTGCATTTTTTCATGTTTGCATAAAGACTTTCCTTGTAAGGGTTTGCAAAATAGTCCTAACATGATTAAGATGTTCTTTCATGGTTTTGCTAAACACAAGAATACCGTCAAGTAAACCACAACAAAGACTCCAATGTAAGGACGGCACATGATGCATAAGACGTACGAAAGTACCGGGAGCCTCCGATAGACCCATAGGCATCACCAACCACTCATATAAACCAAATTTGGTTTTGAAAGCCGTATCCATTCATCACCCCCTTGTATGCGGATTTGATAATAGCCACTTTTAAGGTCAATTTTTGAGAAAAAGTTGGCTCCACTAAGTTCATCAAGCATATCATCTAAGCGAGGAATGGGATGCCTATAGAGAACGGTAATAGCATTTATAGGTCTACAATCGAACACAAACGGAAACTTCCATCGGGCTTAGGCACAAGTATAACGGAACGCACAAGGGCTTAGGCTTTCACGCATATGACCGTTGTCGATGAGTTGTTGTACTTGCTGCTGAATCTCCTTGATTTCTTCGGGTTGACTCGGTATGGAGCTTTGTTTGGTAGAGGCGCCCGGATGAGGTCGATTCGATGCTCAATGCCTCAAGAGGAGGTAGACCCGAGGTAGGTCATCGGGGAAAATATCTTGGAATTCCTGCAAAGAGATTTAAACACTAAAGGTAGCTCATGTGAGGTGTTAGTTGTTGGCTCTCCATCCTTGCACATAAGGACAAAGTGCATCACACTAGATGGGTTCTCACACACTTCTCTCATCTCACTTTTGGTGGCAAATAGGATGAGGTTTTTCTCTCTAGGCTAAGAGGCGCCAAGTTTGGCTTGTGGCTCTCACTCACTTTTTGGTGGATCACTTTCACTCTTGTCTCTATGATGGGTGGCTTGCTTGTCGGCTAACACTTGACTAGGAGACATAGGTCGTAGCACATATTCCTTCCCTTTCATCTTGAAGCTATAGTGATTGGTACGCCCATTGTGGATGACACCACGGTCGAATTGCCATGGTCGACCAAGAAGGAGGTGGCAAACGGTCATTGGGACCACATCACACTCCAAAGTGTCCTCATATGCACCAATTTTGAAGGAGACTTGGACCGATGTTCGACTCAGATAGTGCCGAGTCACTTAGCCATTGAACCTTGTATGGATGCGGTGCTTCTCTCGACCAATTGAAGCTTGGAGCATAGTTCTTCACTTGTCAAGTTGTGGCAACTACCTCCATCGATGATGACCTTGACGGATCTCCCATTGATGCCGGCCTTTGTGTGGAAGATGTGGCATCTTTGGTCGCCTTCTTGTTGATGTTGAAGAGTCAAGACCTTGAGACAACGAGAGCGGGCTCTAATCCTCATCACAAAAGACTTGATCATCTTCATCTTCTTTCACTCGCCGTGCATGGCCACTTGCTCAAGAGCTTCCATCTCCTCTTCACTCATTGAGTCATACGTGCCATCGCTGTTGAGGATCATGGTGCGCTTGTTGGTGCATTCATAGGACTTGTGGCTCGGCCGCCACAAGTGAAACACTTGAAGGAGCTTGTCTTGACGGTCTCATCGCTTGGAGTAGATGATGAAGCACGCGGCTTGAAGTTGCTTGTAGTAGGAGGAGGACGACTTGAACTTGTCAAGTTTTCTTGTAAGTTGACTTGTCGCCGTTGCTTGTAGAAGGTTTGTTGATGTAGATGTTGGAGGAGGTGTTGAAGATTGATTGTTGGAGAAGTCAGAGGTCTTGGATGAGTACTTGGCGCATTTGAAGTCATCTTGCACTTGACGTTCCGCCTTTGTAGCTTGATGCACGAGCTCAATGAGAGTGGAGTAGGGTTGAAGTCGGCAATCTTCTTGATGGGATGATTGAGTCCATTCAAGAAACGTGCCATTGTTTGCTCATCATCTTCCTTCACATTGGCTCAATCATGGCTATCTCCATTTCCTTGTAGTATTCTTCAACACTCTTTGTTCCTTGCTTGAGAAGTTGGAGTTTCTTGAAGAGGTCGCGGTTGTAGTAGGTTGGCACAAAACGTGATCTCATGACATCCTTCATTTGAGCTAGGTTGGCACAAAACGTGCTCGCATGACATCCTTCATTTGAGCCCAAGTGGTGATTGAGGTTCACCTCTTGCTTGTCGTCGCCAATGATTTGTTCCCACCATATGAGCACATAGTCTTGGAACTCAAGTGAGGCCATAGCGATTTTCTTCTCTTCATCATAGTTGTGCAAACGAAGATTTTGTCAACCTTCAATGCCCATGAGAGGTACTCTTCGGTCATTGCTTCCATTGAACTTGGGCATGGTGAATTTGAGCTTTCCATATCGGTGTTTTCATTTTGTTGTGGTCGAGGATGATGACGCCTTTGACATGGATGACAATCATCTTCTTGTTGCTCTTGGCGTGGAGGAAGTCCATGATCAACTTGCTCTTGTTGAACTTGAGGTTGAGGTGGAGCTTGACGAGCTTGTGGAGGAGCTTGAGGAACTTGACGCTGTCCATGAGGTTGGTAGTTCCTCTCTTGGATTTCTTCTCAAGGGCTTCTCTTGATTGCGCCTGCTCATGATTGCGGTTGGCAAAGGCTCACCTTGAATCTTGAAGGGCACGCTATGCTCAAGAGCTTGCGCTTCACGTTGTTGTTGTTGAAGACGCTGAGCCTGGCGCCTTGTTCGCCTTGGATGTAGACGCGCCGCTCTTCCTCTTGGCGCCTTAGTCGTTGTCGCTCTTGAGCTTGGGCAAAAGCGCTTTGGTTTGATTGAGGACGAGGACTTGTTCATCGACTTGTTCTTGTGAATGCTTGTCATGTAGCGGGTTGCTCTTGAGATGCTGGTTCATGACGGTCTTGACGACGATATGTAGATATATCACATGTCTAGTTTTTTTTTCATTATTCTTGTTCAAAACATGTATTTTAGTGTTCAAAGCTTCAACATAACACTTCTAGGTGTACTTGAGTCGAGAAGTATGCATGTCGTGCATGACTTTGAGTGTCCATACTTATTTCACTACTATTTAATAAAGAGTTATCTACATATCATGCTATATCGGTGGACATATCGGGCTAGATATCAGCCATTCGATATTACGGATGAAAATGATATTTATAAATGATGGAATGATAGAGCCCTGTAAGTGATATATCATCATAGGATTTAAAAGCTTGGTCTTGATCTCGCCCGGTGTATTCTGTCGCCGGATCATTCTCTTGATGATGACTTGTGAGCGCCGAACTTGTTGTCGCCGAAGTCTCTTGTACGCTGCTCGGAGAGTCGCAAGTCGGTGGCGAGGTTGTCGATGCGGTCGCCATTGCTTGTTGTTCTTGATGTAACGCTTCGCACCAAAGAGGTGGCTCTTGGTGACGATGAAGACATGTCGCCATCTTGCTCGATGAAGAGTGGGTTGGTAGAGGTACTTGGCCTATCCATCATTCCAAGCAAAATATGTGAGTTGTAGAAGGAGAAGAACTTATACTAATGTACCTTTGACCGATGTTGATGATGAATCAAGTTCACCCAAATGCGACAATGAAATAGCACTATTGGTACCAATCGCTGTCGGTTCTCACACCTACACAAATGAAAGCTTATGGTGGAGCTTGGTGAGGATGGTGGCACAAAATTTGATGCAATTGTAAGTGAGATTCAATAATGTTGGAAAAGATTCACAAATTTGCAAATGCAACAAGTAGACCAAGCAAGTAGGTGTACACGGAAACACACGCAAATAGATAAGTGGATTGTGCAAACCAAAAGTGAGCCAAAATGTGGAATCCACGAAAATGCTCTTGTTGCACAATACTAGAGAGACGCTAGCACGATTGCATAATAGGCGGATACGAACTTGTGCACAACCTACTAGGCAAAAATGCAACTATCTCTATCCCACGATGCTATATGTATGGTATTTCGCACTATGATCCAAGATGATCCAATATGACAATCTTAATGTAGTATGATGCTATGGTTCTTGCTCATAAGCTCTTTGCTTATCTTTCCTCTTTGCTTAAAAGCTTGTGTGGCTCTTTCACTTTTGAGCTCTTTTCTCATGCAAAACTTCACGGACCAAGATAGCACTTGTGTATGCTATGACAACTTTGTGACACACAAATGGATCCCAAGATATGCACCACGGTGGTATGGTATGTATGCTATGGAGTATGATCACTAATGTGCACAAGTCACGCTGTTCGCAATACTCAATGGCTAGTCTCGATGGGTAAGCAACGCAAAAGATGGCTATGATGTTTATCAATGCAATGGCAATGTTTGACAAAGATGTCGCCGGATTACGCTCCTTGCTTATGATGAGAGGTTCCAAACGAGCTGCGAATGATGAAATCGAACGCATGATGTGATGCACAAGGGATTCAAGACGTTGTCAAAATGCCAAGGACCGTGGTCGGAGTATTGGGAAGATGGGGTCATGTGGTTTTGCGCGATGTTTTGGAAGGTGGCCGAAGTTCCGGCAAGACAAAGGTCCGGTTCCGAAGTTCTTGACGCGGGCTTTAGGTCCGGGGCCGGAAGTTCCGTGGTCGGATTCGTCCAAGAACAGGACTTCGGCTTGAGGGTTTGCGGAAAATTGGGGAAAAGGAAATTCGAGGTCGAAAAGAAGGATTTGGAAGATTGAAGAGGGGGAGGAGGGAAAAGCTAGATCCACTCAAGCAAAGCAAATCCATGGACCAAATCCAACAAAATCTCAACTCACCAACAAATCACAAAAAAATTGGGGCTATTTTTGGTGGGGAATTTTCGATTTAGGACGAAAACAACAAAATCAAGCTAGAAAACACGGGTAGGGGCTCCAAAACGGATCAACGTGGCTCATGATACCAAGATGATGTAGGGCGGAACCCTAATGGAGATCTTTCACGCTTGAGGGGATCCTAGGGGAAAACGAATGAACACGCGAAGAACACAAGGAAACACACACACAAGAGGAACACTAAACCAACAAGGAATCATTCACACAAGTGCTAGATCACCGAACACAAAGAGGTAGCACAAGATTCAAAATCAACAAAGGAAAGATACACGAGTAGCCGATCTTCTCCGAGAGGAGGTCTTGATGGGGTCCACCCTAGAAGGGGTCTTGAATCATTGGGGATCTTCTCCAAGAGGTCGAACCCCGAGGAGAAGTAACCAAGTGGATGAGCAAGGCTCACACCAAACATGAGCTAAACCAATGCTAACCCTAACTAGGAGGAGAAGGGAGAGTATTTATAGTCTACGGGCGAGGGGTACAAGGGCTCGCCCAAACGGTCAACACAGCGCCGGACGTTCGTAAGGCGCCGGACGTCCGGAGGCTCGGAGGTCCGCCCGGACGGGGTCCGCGTCCGAGAATCAGTTGGCGCTGGTGGACGTCCGGAGAGGGTCGGCTTCCGGAGCCGGACGGTCCGGAGGTCCGGAAGTTCCGTCTGTGAGATGGGTTCCGCAGGCTGGTCGGAGTTGAGGCACGCCTGTAGTTTTGGTCGGTCGCAAAGTGCCGGCCGCCGAGAGTCCGGCCGTCCGGTCTCGTTCCGGCTGTCCGTAAGGCGCTTGACGCCTGGTGCTCGTGCTTTCTTCTTCTTCTTCCATATGCTTGGTTCGCTTGGCTTGAACGTTGATCCTGGCTCACCTCCATGTACGATAGAGTCTCCAACTTAGGTAGTAGCCATGTCTCACCGTAGGAAAAGGGAGTTCGAGAGGATCGAATAGGAGCCTGATGTCACCTAGGATTGAATATGCATGCAGCCCATGGGGATGAGCTTGCATGGGTTGATAGAGGCAAAGGTGTCCTGCCTTCGATGAGATGTTGGTTTTCGCTTGGAGGAAGTCGACTTTTGACGATCCGACTACGAACGGCGAGGACGCCGCGCTTTAGCAATCGCTAAACCAACTCCGAGAGGTTATTGACCACGCCGAGCACGATCAACCTGACCACGAGGGTCTGCTTCCGCGAGCAAACGAAGAACAAGCAAGAAACTGAGATTGCAATCTGGATATTGCGAATATAAGATGAAAGCTTTATTGATCAAGGTGGGGTTCTGTGGACGCTTTGTCCGGTCGTTGAACACAAACGGCACGCCAAGTTGCAGCTATGGCGAACTTTTAATCTAAACAAAACCTAAGGTCTAAACGGTGCCCTAAGGGCTGTATATATGGAGGAAGAGGGGGAATTTCGTGGCCCTTGGTGGAGGGGTCCAAATCAACCCTAACTCTTGTTTCCCCACACATACGGACTCTAAAAACAGCCTATACTTAAGTATTTCGAAATTACATGGGCCTGGCCCAATAATAAGGTGACGCAGCACCTAGAATAGCCTATGGACTAATATTATGAAGTGGCATCTTGTATATTTCGTCCAAGGCCTTCATGCACTCATTAGGGTGGCTTCAAAGTCCTGAATCATCACTTGTAACTCCGTTTGTTCTCCTTGCGCATGCCAACATCTCCATGCTTGAACTTGCTCCAATGTTCATCTTTCTTGTCCATGGTAGGCCCTTCATTTGTAAGCAAAACAAATGTATCCAATTTAGGCAGCATCATATTCTCATGAACATTGGAATCATTACCAAGAAACGAAAGTACCGATAATTCAATTGGCATGCGCGAGCTCTAGTAATTGGTCCAAGATATGTAGCAAGAGGGGCTGTGGGTGTAACAATGGTATTGATGTCCTCATCATCCTCCCTTCTTGAAATGAAGTCGCCCTCGACGAAGCTCATCTTCCTCACCCAAATAAGGCTTCAAATCTGCAATGTTAAAAGTGGACTAACCCCAAAATCTGCAGCAGCTCAAGTTTATATGCATTATCATTTATTTTCTAACACCTTAAATGGACCATCAAGACGTGGTATTAGCTTTGATTTATGCAAATTAGGAAACCTATCTCACGCAAATGTAACCAAACAAGATCTCCAGTGCAAAGACAACATGTTTTCTACCCTTATCTCCAACAAGTTTATATTTAGCATTCATACGCTTAATGTTTTCCTTAGTTAACTCATGCATTTTTAAAATCAATTCAGCACGCTCTTTAGCATCAAAATTAACCTTCTCCAAGATGGAAGAGGCAACAAATCAATAGGTGCACGAGGTAGGAAGCCATACACAATTTCAAAAGGGCACATCTTAGTAGTAGAATGCAATGAACGATTATAAGCAAATTCAATATGAGGCAAGCATTCTTCCCACATTTTCTTATTATTCTTCAAAACAGCCCTAAGCATAGTAGACAATGTTCTATTGACTACTTCAGTTTGTCCATCAGTTTGGGGTGACAAGTAGTACTAAAAAGCAGTTTAGTCCCCAACTTAGCCCATAAACATCTCCAAAAGTGGCTAAGAAATTTAGTATCACGATCTGAAACAATAGTATTTGGCACACCATGCAAGCTTAATAATTTCACGAAAGAACAAATCAGCAACATTAACAAAGATCATCGCTTTTATGACATGGTATAAAGTGTGCCATTTTCGAGAATCTATCCACGACAACAAATATGCTATCCTCCCTTCTTTGTTCGAGGTAAACCTAAAACAAAGTCCATAGATATATCCTCCCAAGGAACACTAGGCACAGCAAAGGCATATATAAACCATGAGGATTGAGTCGTGACTTAGCTTTTTGACATGTAGTGCAATGAGCAACAAAACGCCAACATCCCGCCTCATCTTTGGCCAAAAGAAATGTGTAGCAAGTATATCCTCCGCCTTCTTGACGCCAAAGTGTCCCATTAATCCTCCTCCATGCGCCTCCTGCAACAACAAAAGACTAACAGAGCTAGCAGGAATGCATAGCTTGTTAGCACGAACACAAAACCATCATTAATAACGAACTTGTTCCATGTTCTTCCTTCTTTACAATTCTGCATTACATCTTTAAAATCAGCATCATGCACATATTGATCTTTGATGGTCTCCAAACCAAATATTTTGAAGTCAAGTTGTGAAAGCATAGTATAGCGATTTAGACAAAGCATCAAGAATAACATTTTCTTTACCCTTCTTGTGTTTAATGACATAAGGGAAAGTCTCAATGAATTCAACCCATTTAGCATGTCTACGATTCAGTTTAGCTTGACTTTTAATATGTTTCAAAGATTCATGATCAGAATGTATAACAAATTCTTTGGGCCATAAATAATGTTGCCATGTCTCTAAAGTCCTAACAAGAGCATATAATTCTTTGTCATAAGTAGAATAGTTCAGACTAGGCCCACTCAATTTTTCGTAAAAGTATGCAACAGGTTTGCCATCTTGTAATAACACACCTCCTAATCCAATTCCACTAGCATCACATTCAAGCTCAAAAGTCTTATTAAAGTCGAAGTTGGAGTAAAGGAGCATGTGTCAACTTATCTTTCAATACCGTGAAGGCTTCTTCCCGTGCGGTACCCCAAACAAAAGGCACATCCTTCTTTGTAAGCTCATTGAGAGGTGCAGCAATGGTGCTAAAGTCTCTCACAAAACGCCTATAGAAACCAGCGAGTCCAAGAAAACTCCTCACTTGTGTGACCGCTTTGGCTGCGCCAACTCTCAATAGCTTCAATCTTGGCTTTATCAACTTCAATTCCCTGTGGAGTAACAACATAGCCAAGAAAAGATACTCGGTCGGTGCAAAAGGTGCACTTCCCAAGGTTACCAAACAAACGCATCACGAGAGCATTAAAACAGCACGAATGTTCCAAATGTTCTTCCAAAGATTTGCTATAAATCAGTATATCATCAAAGTAAACTACCACAAATCGTCCAATGAAAGCACGAAACTTCGCTCATTAATCTCATGAAAGTACTAGGTGCATTAGTTAACCCAAAAGGCATGACTAACCACTCATATAATCCAAACTTAGTTTTAAATGTTGTTTTCCATTCATCTCCCAATTTCATATGAATTTGATGGTATCCACTACGCAAATCAACTTTGGAGAATATTGTAGAGCCACTCAATTCATCAAGCATATCATCTAGCCTAGGAATAGGATGACGATAACTAATAGTAATATTATTAATGCCTCTACAATCAACACACATACGCCGACGCACCATCCTTTTTAGGCACTAGTATAATAGGAACAGCACAAGGACTAAGAGATTCGCAGATATAACCTTTGTCGAGCAGCTCCTCAGATTTGACGATAATCTCCTTCGCCTCCTCCGGATTGGTACGGTATGGTGCACGGTTGGTAGCGATGCACCGAATTAAGTCAATTTGATGCTCAATCCTCGAATAGGTGGTAATCCCGTGGCACGCCTTGTGGGAAGACGCCGAACTCCCGCAAAATGTTAGTGACAGCAGGGGCAAAGAGGAAGGCACGCCCTCGAATGAAAATAATGCCTCTTTGCACACAAAAGCATAGCAAACAGATTTGCTAGAATCTAGCTCATCAATATCAGATTTGGTGGCAAATAAACATGCACTTTTCAGTTTAATTTCGAAGCAACATTAGATGGTTTATTATTAGGCTTCATTTGTTGCTCAAATTCTTTTGCCACAATCTGATTTTCACTCTTATTTTCTCCTGTTTTGCTTTATTAGCTCTATTAATATCATCTTTCAAAATGGAATCAGAGTCATAGGAAGCAAAGTAATATTTTTATCCTTGTGAACAAGAGTATACTGATTGTTTCTACCATGGTGTACAGAATTTTTATCAAATTGCCATGGTCTACCAAGTAATAAGGAACATGCTTGCATAGGTACCACATCACAATCAACATAATCAGCATATGTAGAGATACTAAAATGCACACTAACAAGACGTGTTACCTTAACCTTGCCGCTGTTGTTGAACCATTGGATGTAGTAAGGATGTGGATGTGGTCTTGTGGTGAGAGAAAGCTTCCACCATATCCATGCTAGCCAAGTTGTTGCAGCTCCTCCATCTATGATGACGCTAATAGAACGCTCCTTCACAACTCCCTTTGTATGGAACAAGTTATGCCTCTGATTTTGCTCAGCTTGTGTAACCTGCACACTCAAAACACGTTGAGCAACTAAACATTCATACCTGTCAAGATCTTCAAAGAGCCATGTATTGCGCCTCAAGATCGTAATCATCTCCACCGTGTTCTTCATGTGTAATAAGAGCCAAAGTCTCTTCATCATAGTCACTAGCGCACTCATACCCACCATCCTCAAGAGCAATCATCACACGCTGAGATTGGCATTCTCTCAAGAAATGTCCTCTTCCTTACAACGACGACAAATAATATCACTTGTGTGCCCTGCTGACGCCATGGAAGAAGAAGAGCTCGTGTAGGCCCAAAGCAGTGTACTCTTGGCGATAGTGGTGGTTGTGCCTGCTTTCTTGTATCACGGTTGAGGTGGCAGCCACGGAGGTGCCGTGTAGTAGAACGTGGAAGTAGATGATGCACGTGGTGTCCATGATGAAGGTCGACCTGCAGAAAAGTTAGTCCGCGCCAAGGCCCGCCGATCCTGACTTCACGCTCAGCTTTACAAGCAAGATGGAATAATCGAGTGATATTATTATAATCCTTGTAGTCTAGAATGGTCTGAATCTCTATTTAATCCACCCAGAAAACGTGCAAGCATAGCTTCATTCTCCTCAACAATACCACATCTAATCAAGCCAGTTTGTAATTCCCGATAATATTCTTCACCGAATTTTTTCCTTGTCTTAAGCGCTGCAATTTTGAAGTAATTCACGTTGATAATATGGTGGAACCCAACGAGTACGCATAGCAGTTTTCAAAGCAGCCCAAGTAGCTGGAACATGATATAATCTACAATGTTCGACCACCAAACACATGCAAAGCTAGTGAAAGCACAAACAGCAAAGCAGAACACGCCTCTCCTCGTGATATTGTAAACATGTAAATCGTTGTTCAGTTTCTAACTCCCAAGTAAGATATATATCGTGAACATATCTACCCTCAAATGGTGGAATATTCAATTTCAGTTTAGGGAGATGGTCATGATCTCGCACTCAAGGGGAGCCCAACATTGCCATTATTTGCATGTGGACGACCGGTGGTTGTGGTGCTGGTGGTTGCACGTAGTTCGATGTTGATCAACCTCATCCTCGTAAGCTCTTACATAATCATCCTCCCCACCGCAGCAGCAGGAGCCATGTATATCAACAAAGAGCACCAAAGAGCTTGGCCAGCTGAAGAGGGACACGGAAGCTCATGGAGGGCTGTTTCACATGTGGAGGTAGTCCGTGTTGTTGTAGTAGAGGTGCGTTAGGTGCAGCCGGTGGTGGTGGTGGTAGACGCGCGAGCAATTCATTAAACTTGTTATCGAGCTTTGTTTCAACGCCTTCTCAATGCCATCTATCTTCTCCATGGCCTCTTCAAATCTATTTAGCACATCGTCCACCTGCCCACTCATCATTTGTTGAAACTTATCATGTAGCGCTTTGTTTGTCATGTTCTCCCAATACCCTCGCCGGCTTGTGATCCTGCCATGGTTAGCAGCAATAGAAACACACAAGAATATGATTCGGCTGACTACTAGGAAGTGGTGGTGGTGGTGTGGTGGACAACACAACCACAGCAAATCTCAAATTCTTACCAGCCTACCCAAGAAGAAAGCGTGATCGCAACCGATGTAGTCAAAACTCTCAAAGCTTGATAGAGCGATTACTGTGGAGAGTCAAACGCACGATGTAGATGTATGTGGAGCTGGAAGGCTTATAATATGGTAGCAAAAAGGTTAGCAATAATCAATTCAGAGATGCAAAGTTGAATAAACGCCAACGACGGTATCGATGCTGGTCCTAGGCTAGACCGCTAGAGACGCGAGCCTAGAACACTAACAAAATCACGGCGCTGCACGTAAACAAGGGAAAAGCACACTGAAATTTTTTTTTTTTTTTTTTTGCGCTGCTTTTTTTTTTGCGCTTTTTTTTTTTTGCGAAAAATCACTATAATGGCGAGTGTCTCAAAACTCTTCCGAGGTCAAACCGACCGATGGTCACGAAATTTTTTCACCAAAAAAATTTTTTTTCGATCGCCTGACCAAAAACTGGAAACGGGTCAAAAAAACTTTCTATAACGGCGATCGTCTCAATACACTTAGAAACACCTAAAATAGGATAGCCGTAAAATTTTTTGACAAGTGCTGCTGAAAAATTTGGGCCTAAACGGAGGGTGGTTTCAGACTTTTTTTTTCCAAACCTACTCCGCAAGGAAACACGAATCGGAAACTAGATGGATCTCAAAACAACCCTAATATGCAAGGAACTCGGATTGGTGGTGGATATATGGTGGTGGATATATGGCAGCGGTGGTGGTATATGGATATGGATTCGAGCGGTGGCGGAAAAGCAATGGTGGAAGATGGCAAGGCGATGATGATGGTGCGGGCGGCGGCGTGACAACTTATGACCGTAACTCAAACTCTAAAAGACTAGACTCTAAGACCAGCAACTTGACACGACGATGCAACCGCAAATTCAACAAAGCAAAACCCTAAAAAGATTATGCAAAGGCTCGATTGGTTCGGATATGATGAACTAACCCTAATTTTTTTGTGGCTTTTTCGTGGACAATAGGTATGAAGAATGACTCGATCTAAACTACGAAAACTGGAAAATCTCACCGAGCAACCTGGAAATCTGATACCACTTGATAGAGGCAAAGGTGTCCCGCCTTCGATGAGATGTTGGTTTTCGCTTTGGAGGAAGTCGACTTTGACGATCCGACTACGAACGCAGAGGACGCCGCGCTTTAGCAATCGCTAAACCAACTCCGAGAGGTTATTGACCACGCCGAGCACGATCAACCCGACCACGAGGGTCTGCTTCCGCGAGCAAACGAAGAACAAGCAAGAAACTGAGATTGCAATCTGGATATTGCGAATATAAGATGAAAGCTTTATTGATCAAGGTGGGGTTCTGTGACGCTTTGTCCGGTCGCTGAACACAAACGGCACGCGGTTGCAGCTATGGCGAACTTTTAATCTAAACAAAACCTAAGGTCTAAACGGTGCCCTAAGGGCTGTATATATGGAGAAAGAGGGGGAATTTCGTGGCCCTTGGTGGAGGGGTCCAAATCAACCCTAACTCTTGTTTCCCCACACATACGGACTCTAAAACAGCCTATACTTAAGTATTTCGAAATTACATGGGCCTGGCCCAATAATAAGGTGACGCAGCACCTAGAATAGCCTATGGACGAATATTATGAAGTGGCATCTTGTATATTTCGTCCAAGGCCTTATGCACTCATTAGGGTGGCTTCAAAGTCCTGAATCATCACTTGTAACTCCGTTTGTTCTCTCTTGCGCATGCCAACATCTCCATGCTTGAACTTGCTCCAAGGTTCATCTTTCTTGTCCATGGTAGGCCCTTCATTTGTAAGCAAAACAAATGTATCCAATTTAGGCAGCATCATATTCTCATGAACATTGGAATCGTTACCAAGAAACGAAAGTACCTGATAATTCAATTGGCGTGCGCGAGCTCTAGTAATTGGTCCAGTATGTATAGCAGCAGGGGCTGTGGGTGTAACAATGGTATTGATGTCCTCATCAGCATCACTCGGTATGGAGCTTTGTTTGGGAGAGGTGCTTCGGGGATGACGTCGATTCGATGCTCAATGCCTCGAAGAGGAGGTAGACCCGGAGGTAGCTCATCGGGGAAAACATCTTGGAATTCCGGCAAAAGAGATTTAAACACTAAAGGTACCTCATGAGAGGTGTTAGTTGTTGGCTCTCCATCCTTGCACACAAGGACAAAGTGCATCACACTAGATGGGTTCTCACACACTTCTCTCATCTCACTTTTGGTGGCAAATAGGATGAGGGTTTTCTCTAGGCTAAGAGGCGCCAAGTTTGGCTTGTGGCTCTCACTCACTTTTTGGTGGATAACTTTCGACTCTTGTCTCTATGATGGTGGCTTGCTTGTCGGCTATCACTTGACTAGGAGACATAGGTCTTAGCACATATTCCTTCCCTTTCATCTTGAAGCTATAGTGATTGGTGCGCCTGCTGTAGTAGACACCACGGTCGAATTGCCATGGTCGCACCAAGAAGGAGGTGGCAAACCGTCATTGGGACCACATCACATTCCAAAGTGTCTTCATATGCACCAATTTTGAAGGAGACTTGGACCGATGTTCAACTCAGATAGTGCCGGAGTCACTTAGCCATTGCACCTTGTAGGATTCGGGTGCTTCCTCTTGACCAATTGAAGCTTGGAGCATAGTTCTTCACTTGCTGTTGTGACAACTACCTCCATCAATGATGACCTTGATGGACCGTCCGCTGATGCCGGCCTTTGTGTGGAAGATGTAGCATCTTTGGTTGTCTTCTTGTTGATGTTGAAGAGTCAAGACCTCGGAGACGACGAGCGGGCTCAATCCTCATCACAAAAGACTTGGTCATCTTCATCTTCGCTCACTCGCCGGCATGGCCACTTGCTCAAGAGCTTCCATCTCCTCATCACTCATTGAGTCATAGGTGCCGCTGCGTTGAGGATCATGGTGCGCTTGTTGGTGCATTCGTAGGACTTGTGGTTCGGCCGCCGCAAGTGAAACACTTGACGGAGCTTGTCTTGATGGTCTCATCGGTCGGAGTAGATGACGGCACGCGCTTGAAGTTGCTTGTAGTAGGAGGAGGACAACTTGAACTTGTCGAATTTTTCTTGTAACTCGCATGTCGTCGTTGTTTGTAGAAGGTTTGTTGATGTAGATGTTGGAGGAGGTGTTGAAGCTTGGTTGTTGGAGAAGCCGAGGTCTTGGACCAGCACTTCATGACTTAAAGTCATATTGCACTTGACGCCCGCCTTTGTAGCTTGATGCACGAGCTCAATGAGGGTGGAGTATGGTTGGAAGTCGGCATCTTCTTGATGGGATGATTGAGTCCATTCAAGAAACGTGCCATAGTTTGCTCATCATCTTCCTTTCATTGATGATGCACATCATTTTTACGGACTTGGTTGATCCTGATGTTGGAATAGATTTCAGATTTCCAACCCAATTGAATCATTTTCAATTATTCAGATTGCATTATCATATTCACTGCTTGTTGCTTCGATTTTAGGAATAGACCTTCGTTTTTTCGCTTGTCGCTTGCGATCGCTTTTCCGCATCGCCAATAACCTCGTGAGATTGGTTTAGCGATTGCAAGGCGCAACGCCGCACGCTTGTAGTGGATCGCCAAAGTTGATAGAGGCGTAGGTGTCCCGATCTTCGATGAGATGATAACTATCGATTTGGTGGAGACGACTTTGACGATCCGACTACAAACGCAGCACGACGCTATGCCTTTAGCAATCGCTAAACCAATCTCCCGAGGTTACCGACGATGCCGAAGCACGATCAGCCTGACCACGAAGGTCTATTCCTGCACGCAATCAAGAACAAGCAAGAATATGATAATGCAATCTGAATATTGCGAATATATATGAAGTATTGATAAACGGGGGATCCGTAAGCGGTCTTGGCCTGGTCGTTGGACACAAACGGCACACGGTTGCAATGGCTAACTTTAACTAAACAAATCCCAAGGAAAAAGCTACTAGATGGATCTACTTATATAGGAGCAAGGCGTGACGGCCAAGGAGGTGGAGGACGTCCCAAGGCAGCCTAAAACTAACCCTAGGTCGCATAAGGCCAATGGGCCCAAGCGGAGGTGACGAACACCTTTGGACTTGTAGTTTGACTCGGATTCTGCTGCAAAGATCAGATTGTTTCGTCCATAACTCCACGCCCGGACGGATTTTAAGGTGATTCCAATTGGGTTGGAAAATGCACGAAATCTATTTTCCAACAAAAAAGAATCAACCAATTTGGAGTCCGTATGAAAAGTTATTGACGCTTTGAGTCGGTATGTCTGCAGTAGTCCGAATCTGAGTCCGTAACGTGAGAGACTTGGACTCTATCTTCTCTGGGCCAAAAGTGACGTGAGAGAACTTTTGAACAGCAGGTAAACATCTCTTTATCCCTTATCTTCATATGTGGATTGTACAAATGTCCCATACACCTGCAATTAGACATGGCACAAAAGTTTGTGAAGTATTTTGTCCCGATGACATAAATAAATTATTGCATAGTTTGCATTAGAAATCACCTCACAAATATACATGTATGCAATATTTTGGTCGTATCCAAGGTAATCATGTCCTCATCATCCTCCCTTCTTGAAAACAAAGCCGCCCCTCATGCTGTTTAGTCTGAAATATGGCTAACAAAAGAGACAAGGTGTACATGTTGTATATGTATATGTCATCCATTTTACTTCCCTTGATTTTGCACATATGACACATGAATAGATGAGTAACTTGCATAGTTCATAAAATCTAAAGCCAAAACATTATCACAAGAAGTAGAAGGCATGAAAATATTACAACTCAGTTTGCACATATAAGTGAAGCTCTTATTCATTTCAAAAGATTGACAATGTTCATCATTAAACCATCCCAACATTGGTGAATAAACATTACTTGCATCAAGGTTACATGCTACAACATGCTTAAATAAGCAAACATGCAATAAGTTATTCGACAAAGAATCATCACCAAGATTAGAGGTCATATCAAAATGATTAAACATTGATTCTTTGCATCAACAATTAATTCAATGGGCGACTCAAAATTGTTGGTATTTCAGTTGTTTGATCACATGATGCATTCATGATAGTAACATGATTCTCTAAAATAGGTGGCGGCTCAAATCAACAGGTAACTCAACACATGATGTATTTAAGTTAATTAGGCATGCATCATTCCTATGTGAAGTTATATCATCAATACCTTTATCGTTACCTTGTCGCAAAGACGAGCTGATGTAGGTATGGACAATGACAATGTATCATACACTTGAGATGATGTCGCGCTTACGATCGGAGGTGTGGCTGCTCTAGTAGGTGCAACGGTGGAGGAATCAACCGATGGTAGTGAGCATGAATTGAATAGTAGTTGTTGTAGTCACCCAATGCATCCTCCTGATTCTGCTCTCAAAGGTACAAGCGCGAACATACATACCAGTAATGCAACGAGGAATATAGTGAAATCTTGCACGGATATCATGGTTCAAACCACCAAAAAATCTATTCATTTTATCATCCTCAGATTCTTCTATGTCACAATGATGCATATAAGATTTGAACTCTTGGTAGTAAGCATGAACAGTGTTACGCTTTGTTTTAATTGTTCCAATTTATGTAAGCAATTCACGATTTATAGTAAGGAGGGAAAAATTGTTGTCTCATTACATCTTTCATATCTTTCCAAGTAGTGGGTTGGTTATCATTGTTTTTCTTACAATGCACACTCCACCAAATGAAGCAAAACCAGAATGCTCTAGTGGCAGCTCGTATCGCCAAGTTCAGAAAAGTCATGGTGACTAAAACCTTGTTCAACTTCAAGCTCCCAAGCAAGATAAATAGCAGGATTGAATCTACCTCAAATGACGGTAAAGAGATAACCTGACCATGTGCTTGTGTGTGTTGTCCCAACTCGTGATGGTGGAGATGTGTCCGTCATCCAAGAACTTCTATCTCCGAACTTGTCATGATTAGCAGAAACAAGAAACAAAATTCGAGAATAATGTTCCTATGAACTACTAGGATGTGGTTGTAAAGTGCTCACAAGAAAGCAAATATCAATATCTTACAAGTTCTTACCATGCGGCAGGTGGTGACAGCAACCAGCAATGTCAAATAACTCAAGATTGTGTAAAGCAATTGCCGGGGAACGACGATACACGGTGTAGAAATATGTGGAGCTGGGTTGGCTATATATGGTAGCAAAAGATTAGCAATAATCAATTCAGAGATGCAAAATTGAATAAACGCCAACGACGGAACTGTGCTGGTCCTAGGCTAGACCGACTAGAGACGCGAGCCTAGAACACTAATGAGGTCACGTAGCACAACTAGCATCAATGAAGGATAATAAGTAGCTCGACAGCAAGATATAAGTGAAGATCACAACGGCAGAAAGATAATGATGAAAACAACTGCCAAGCAGATATACAACAACTCTCTCCAATTTTCCTCTTGAAAAGTTTGAGCCAATTTTCTGATAACTTTTTCAAAGAATGCTACTAACTCAAGCTTTCCAATGCAAAAAGAATCACTCAATACTGAGTTGATATGAGGAGTCAAAAATTCTAAAACTGGTTTGAAAACTGGAATAAGCTGTGTTCACGAACTTCGAGGGCAAAAGGACCTATTTAGAAGCCGATTTTGAGGTGCCAAATATTGAACTAGCTTCTGCAACTATTTAGATGCGGCTCGCCTCTAGCTTTAATTTGAGTACTCATGAGCCAAAACGGACTTCGTATGAGGAAGTTATGCCTGTTTTACTGAACAGTGCACAAAACAGATTCCAATCCGAATTCAGCTACGAGATTGAGTCTAGATAGATCCGAACTTTGTTTTTTTTCTTCTTTTTTCTCACACTTTTTCTTTTATTTCTCTTTTTTTCTCTGACTTTTTTTACTTTTTCTCTTTTTTCTCTCTCCTTTCCAAACAAACTAGATAAGATGCAGATTGGATCAAGTGAAGATGTGAACGATCTCAACTATGATTATGACAATGAACGTGGGTAGCACGTGGTGGAAATTGATGGATGGATGGTGGTCAACAGAAGAGATAACGATGCAGCGGCGGCGTGACTAATGTGAACAGAACTCGAAACTCTAAACGAACTAGACACTAAGACCAGCAACTCGACACGACGATGCAACCGATAATTCAATAACGCAAACAACGAAAAGAAACTGCAAAGGCTCAGACTGGCTTGGACAAAGGATGAATAGATCTAACTTTTGTTTGTCGCTTTTTCTTGGACAATAGGTAAGAAAATAAATCTAATCTAGGGATAATTGGAAATTCTCACCGAGCAACCTGAAAACTGATACCACTTGATAGAGGCGAGGGTGTCCCGATCTTCGATGAGATGATAACTATCGATTTGGTGGAGACGACTTTGACGATCCGACTACAAACGTAACGACGCTGCGCTTTAACAATCGCTAAACCAATCTCCTCGAGGTTACCGACGATGCCGGAAGCACGATCACCGACCACGAAGGTCTATTCCTGCACGTAATCGAAGAACAAGCAAGAATATGATAATGCAATCTGAATATTGCGAATATATATGAAGTATTGATAAACGGGGATCCGTAAGCGTCTTGGCCTGGTCGTTGGACACAAACGGCACACGGTTGCAATGGCTAACTTTAACTAAACAAATCCCAAGGAAAAGCTACTAGATGGATCTACTTATATAGGAGCAAGGCGTGACGGCCAAGGAGGTGGGAGGACGTCCCAAGGCAGCCTAAAACTAACCTAGGTCGTATAAGGCCAATGGGCCCAAGCGGAGGTGACGAACACCTTTGGACTTGTAGTTTGACTCGGATTCTGCTACAAGATCAGATTGTTTCGTCCATAACTCCACGCCCGGACGGATTTTAAGGTGATTCCAATTGGGTTGGAAAATGCACGAAATCTATTTTCCAACAAAAAAGAATCAACCAATTTGGAGTCCGTATGAAAAGTTATTGACGCTTTGAGTTAGGTATGTCTGCAGCAGTCCTAATCTGAGTCCGTAACGTGAGAGACTTGGACTCTATCTTCTCTTGGGCCAAAAGTGACGTGAGAGAACTTTTGAACAGCAGGTAAACATCTCTTTATCCCTTATCTTCATATGTGGATTGTACAAATGTCCCATACACCTGCAATTAGACATGGCACAAAAGTTTGTGAAGTATTTTGTCCCGGATGACATAAATAAATTATTGCATAGTTTGCATTAGAAATCACCTCACAAATATACATGTATGCAATATTTTGGTCGATCCAAGGTAATCATGTCCTCATCATTCACATTGGCTCGAATCTTGGCTATCTCCATTTCCTTGTAGTATTCTTCAACAATCTTTGTTCCTTGCTTGAGGAGTTGGAGTTTTTGAAGAGGTCGCGGTTGTAGTAGGTTGGCACAAAACGTGTTCTCATGACATCTTTCATTTGAGCCCAAGTGGTGATTGAGGTTCACCTCTTGCTTGTCGCTTCTCAAGGACTTGTTCCCACCATATGAGCACATAGTCTTGGAACTCAAGTGATGCCATAACGATCTTCTTCTCTTCCTCATAGTTGTGCAAATGAAAGATTTTGTCGACCTTCAATGCCCATGAGAGGTACTCTTCGGGTCATTGCTTCCATTGAACTTGGGCAAGGTGAATTTGAGCTTTCCATAGCGTTGTTTTCATTGTGTTGTTGGCGATGGTGATGATGACGCCTTGACGTGGATTGCAATCGCCTTCATGTTGCTCTAGGCGGAGGAATACCATGATCAACTTGCTCTTGTTGAACTTGAGGTTGAGGTGGAGCTTGACGAGCTTGTGGAGGAGCTTGAGGAACTTGACGTTGTACATGGGGTTGGTAGTTCCTCTCTTGGATTTCTTCTCAAGGGCTTCTCTTTATTTCGCCGCTCACGATTGCGGTTGGTGATGGCTCGACTTGATTCTTGAAGGGCACGTTGCGCCTCAAGAGCTTGCGCTTCACGTTGTTGTCGTTGAAGACGCTCCGCCTCGGCGCCTTGTTCTTCTTGGTGTAGACGCGCCGCTCTTCCTCTTGGTAACGAGTTGTTGTCGTTTTGAGCTTGGGCAAAAGCGCTTGGTTTGATTGAGGACGAGGGACTTGCTCATTGACTTGCTCTTGTGAATGCTTCTCATGTAGTGGGTTGCGAGATGCATGATGGTCTTGACGCGCCGACTCGTCAAGAGTGTTCGATGACGGTGTACTTGAGTCATAGAAGGTGTCGCCGAGTGTCTACCGAGCGGCTCTGCCTTGAGGATGAAGAAGTGGAATGATGCCGTTCCTCATCAAGGCGCGGATCTCGCCCATTCTTGCATCATTCTCTTGCTTGTGAGCGCCGAACTTGTTGTCGAAGTAGTCTCTTGTACGCTGTTCGAGAGTCGCAAGTCGGTGGCGAGGTTGTCGGCGCGGTCGCCATTGCTTGTTGCTCTTGGTTCAACGCCGCTTTGCACCAAAGAGGTGGCTCTTGGTGACGATGAGGACACGCCGTCATCTCGCTCGATGAAGAGTGGGTTTGTAGAAGTACTTGGCCTATCCATCATTCCAAGCAAAATGTGAGTGGTACAAGGAGAAGAACTTATACCAATGTACCTTTGACCGATGTTGATGATGAATCAAGTTCACTCAAATGCGGACAATGAAATAGCACTATTGGTACCAATCCTTGTCGGTTCTCACACCTACACAAATAAAAGCTTATGGTGGAGCTTGGTAAGGATGGTGGCACAAAATTTGATGCAATTGTAAGTGAGCGTCAATAATGTTGGAAAAGGTTCACAAATTTGCAAATGCAACAAGTAGACCAAGCAAATAATGGTACACGGAAACACACACGCAAATAGATAAGTGGGATTGTGCAAACCAAAAGTGAGCTAAAATGTGGAATCCATGAAAATGCTCTTGTTGCACAATACTAGAGAGACGCTAGCACGATTGCACAATAGGCGGATACGGAACTTGTGCACAACATACTAGGCAAAAATGCAACTATCTCTATCCCACGTATGCTATATGTATGGTATTTCGGTGCTATGATCCGAGATGATCCAATATGACAATCTTAATGTAATATGATGCTATGGTTCTTGCTCATAAGCTCTTTGCTTATCTTTCCTCTTTGCTTAAAAGCTTGGGTGGCTCTTTCACTTTTGAGCTCTTTTCTCATGCAAAACTTCACGAACCAAGATAGCAATTGTGTATGCTATGACAACTTTGTGACACACAAATGGATCCCAATATATGCACCACGGTGGTATGGTATGTATGCTATGGAGTATTATCACTAATGTGCACAAGTCACGTTGCCGGCAATACTCAATGGCTAGTCTCGATGGGTAAGCTACGCAAAAGTAAGGCCATGTGGGTATCAATGCAATTGCAAGGTATGACAAAGATGTCGACGATGTTACCGCCCTGGCGATGATGTAACCCTTGTGAAGATGAGCCGAGGTGATGATGTAGTCGAACTGCACTCTAGATAGTCAAACACAATAGGACACGGAACCACAACTCAAAATCTCAAGGACCAAAATGTGGCAAAATCGCCATAGGATGTGTTGGGGAGGATGGTGGTGTATGTGGTTTTGGAAGATGTGGTGGAAGGTGGGTGGTGGTAGTGGTTAAACTGAAGAATTTCAGTTGGGTCCGATCGCTCATAAATTTGAATCGACAGGGGTTTCGGCCGTCCGAAAGGTCGGACGTCCGCTGGTCGGGTCAACGCAGTTGGGCCGGGGCGATTTTGAGGTGGAAGAAGATGGCAAGGTCAAAATGGAGCGGATTGATGGATGGAAAAGGGTGGGGACGCTGGGAAAAGCTAGATCCACACGTAGCAACTCAAATCCATGGACCAAATCCAATAAAATCTCAACTCACCAACAAACTACAAAAACAATTGGGGCTATTTTTGGTGAGGAATTTTTGGATTTAGGACAAAACAACAAAATCAAGCTAGAAAACACGGGGTAGGGGCTCCAAAAACGTGATCAACGTGGCCCATGATACCAAGATGATGTAGGGCGGAGCCCTAGTCGGAGATCTTTCACGTTTGGAGATGATCCTACGAGGAGAACACGACGAACAAGCGGAAGAACACAAAGAAAAACACACAAGAGGAACACTAAACCGACAAGTATCGATCACACAAGGGCTAGATCACCGAACACATAAGGTAGCACAAGATTCAAAATCAACAAACGAAAGATACACTAGTAGCCGTTCTTCTCCGTGAGGAGGTCTTGATGGGGGGTTGATGTAGGGCGGAACCCTACGTGGGTGATCTTTCACGTTGGAGCGGATCCTACGGTGAATCACGATGAACACGCGGAAGAACAAGAGGGAAAACACGGGGAAAACGAGAGAGAGTTCACTCAACCGACAAGAAAACAATCACACAAGTGCTAGATTATCAAACACATAGAGTGGCACAAGATTCGAGATCAACAAAGGTAAGGATACACGAGTAGCCGTTCTTCTCCGAGAGGAGGTCTTGATGGGGTCCACCCTAGAGGGGTCTTGAATCCGCTTGGGGCATCTTCTCCGAGAGGTCCTGATCTCAAAGGAGAAGTAGCCAAGTGGATGAGGAAAGGCTCTCACACCGAAATATGAGCTAATCCAAAGCTAACCTTAACTAGGAGGAGGGGAGGAGAATATATAGTCATGGGCCACGAAGAAGTAAGTGAAGGGGTACATGGGCTGCGCCCAACACACTGCAGGCGCAGATAGCGCCGGACGTCCGAGGGTTCCGGCCGTCCGAGGCTCGAAGGTCCGGACGTCCGGTGCTCTTCGACGTCCGTAGATTCGCTCGGCATGCTTCGTCGAACGTCCGGAGGGGGGTCGGTCGTCCGGAGGCTCATGGGTCCCGGACGTCCGTGATCTTCGGATGTCCGCAGATTTGTTCGGTGGTCGCTGGCACGGACGTCCGGAAGGGGCCGGCCGTCCGGAGCTCGGGAGTCGCTTGGATGTCCGGTCCTGGTCGGACGTCCGCCGCCAGAAGCCGCCAGCTTCCTCTTGGTCCTTGTACTTGGTGTCCTCGCCGCCTTGTCCATGGTCTTCCTCCTTGTTCTTGGTCATGCCTAGCACATATATTTGAGGTAGTAACCATGTCTCACATGTGGGAAGTGAAGGTTCGGAGAGGAGCGAGTTCACCTTGTGTCCAATGGCGCTTGTTCGAGGTCTCGCCATATGCCCACTTGGGGTTTGGAGAGTAGTCGGAGTGTACATGGTGATGAACGGGATGCTCCGCATCATCTCCCTCCCTTGGGAAAGATCCGACCGGATCGTGATCCTCATCACCATGGAAACGGTTGTCGGGACGGACTTGTTGTTGGACGGTTGAAGACATGGCGCAATCCAAGTAGTCCAAGGTGTCACGAGTGATAGACATGCAAAAGAGCAAACACAAGCAACACCCGAATACAATGGTTAGCGCACACAAAGTGTCCATCATGTAAGAATGAGTCCGTGAGGCAAGATTGTTCATGACAAAGTACATGAAGCTTAGCAAGATGATATGGAATGAGATGTAAAGCATTCATGGGAGCAAAAGCATTCAATGTGCACACAATTGTGTTATGAGTATGAGCAATGCAACCACGGTGCAATATGATGTCATAATGGGATGGTGCATCAAAAGCATGAACATAGCAATGGATGCTCAATATATGAATGTCATCATGCAATTGATGGTAGGCAATGTGATCATTATGTATGAATATGCCATCAAGAAAGATCACAACAAATTTGCTAAGGAAGTGAATAAGCTCAAATATCATGGATGACATGGGAATATAATGTGTCAATCCATGCATAGGGTGCAAACTTGTGGTGAGAATGGTATGTCCATCGAGCATGACATGTATGAGCACAATCAACAAATATGGAGATGGTGGTGTACCAATGCTCGATGTCGTGGCATGAGTGGAATTCAAGGTGCATCCAAGTCCAAGCGCCTCAATGTAAAGGTCCATAGAGCCAATCTCCAATGTCGCCCTCCGTCTGTGAGATGTATCATGTAGACAACAAGAAGGAAACAACAATGAAAGAGTGACCCATCCAATATGCAAACTTGAGGATGGCTCAAAGGGAAGGAGTTCACCTCAAGAAAGTTCCCAAAGATGTTGGAGTCAGACATCCTGATGTCTTCACATATCCAATATGTCGATAATGGCACCGCCTTGTGAAACCTCCAAAGTGAAAGAACATGACAAACACTGAAAAACAAATGAGGTTAGCGGAAATGCAAAACCTATCATTCGTGTGGTAAGATACCCAACAAGTGTATGCATCATGCTCATCATAAGAAAGTACAAGGAGCATTTCATAGTATGGAGGCATATGATGCTAGAACAACCAAATACAATAGGCTCAAGGAAACAAGCATGCATCACAAGTAAAGTGTCAAAGTTTCCAAGATCAATAAGCATAGTATGGTTGCACTCAATACATATGAGAGAGGCGACTAATGGACACAAGAGACAATGATCAAGATATATCATGTGAGAGGCATGCATATATGTCATCAACCCAAGAAAGCAAGTGATAGTGGAACATGGGTGATGCAACATAGCAAGCAATCATAGCGATCAAATCAAGCAAGCTAGTAAAAGCGAAGATGCAACGATTAGAAGGAATCATGGCAAGCATGTCATTGGTGCAAATAGTGTTCATGAATATTTCACATGACATAGCACAAGCATGAAAGCAAGATATGAGCAAAATAACATCAATAGCATGGGGCACATGATAAACATGGCAAAAGCAACAAGGATCTCCACCAAGCATGCAAATACACATAGAAGTAGCATAATGGTGAATCATGGGTATATGCAAGCAAGGGTCACAATGGCATGGCAAAGGCATAGGAGCAAGCATAACATGCAAAGTGAACACGGGAAAATGAGCATAAGGTGACAAGTGGTAAATAGCCCATAGCCGCAGGAGAGCCAAGTAGAAGAGGTGCGTAGTCCTTGCGCCAAGGGAACGGTGGGAATGATAATCCTCGATCCCAAATCATCGCTGTTCTCAAGAGCTCGCTTCCACAACTCTGGGATTGAGAAGTTGACGAGTATACATGAGTACCTACACAAAACAAAGACAAAGGAAAATTGTGTGTGGTGGTAGATGTACACATCATCCATCATGATGCGCACATGCATGTGTCGGTTAGCACAAAATATCCAATGCTCAAATAAATGAGATGCGTGATATAGAAACATGTCATCCATCATGATAGGTTTGTTGTTATGTATAGCATAATGGAGACTCAAATTGTGTAATGCATCATAAGCAATATCTAGAGCATTGTTATTCATGGAATGCATATGGTGCAAGCAATCATGGAAATCATGCAAAGGATGGGATGAATCAAAATCTCCAAACATGTATGAAGACACTATGGGGGTCTCCTCATGAGCAAGAGTAGAAACATCACGTGGAGAATATTGACAACATCCAAAACAATGCATATTTGGAACAATGTGATCATGGCATGGAATAGTAGATGAATTATGCAAATCATGTAAAGGAAGCATGGCAATATCATCACAAGAGAAGCAAAAGCCAATGACCATCATCTCGCCATCTATGCCATGAGTGCAAATGGGATTGATTTTAATGGGGCATGCATAGTTACTATGTTGAGATTGAAATGATGCAATATGGGAGATCTCACTCATAGCATATGACAAGTTCAATGGATTGTCAAACATGATGTGACCAAAAGAATTTTCACAAGATATCCTATGGAGCATAGCATCACAACTAGGTAACTCAACATGCTCATCATCATATTCATCATAAATAGGTAAGTCAAGGCATGAAGAAGTCGCACTAGCATGCAGCATGGGAATAGGTGGGTCAATATCATGGGAGCAATCGATGGTAAGAGAGTCCACTAGTGGGACAAGAGAAGCACCATCACCTATGTTACCTTTGGAGCGCCGCCATGTGTTGTAGGTGAGGTGTTGAAGATCCACTGTTGTCAACTTCATCTTGATGGAACCATGTGGGGTGCATCATCGCCCACGATGGCCATCGCTGCTCCAATGTAGGGATGGACTCATCAAGGATAGGCATGTCGTCATGTAGGAGACCTAGCACCAAAGAAGAAAACACACTAGGAGTAGAGGTTAAGTCGTTAGAAATCATAGTGGCCTCATGTGCCGTGGTCAACTACCTCACTCACTAAGTGTTGTGGCTCACTCACCCCTCAAGGATGCTCTCACCTGATGGTGGGTGGAGTCACTCAAATGGCGCCAACCTCACATAGGATGTGTGCATGCTCTCATGTGTGGGGCTAGTGGTGGTCACACTCATCATCTCATAGGAAATGCTCTGTCACGTATGGTGGAGTCACCATGTCACTCATGGGGTGGTGGCTCTCCTCACATGGCAATTGGGGCATCTCGACATATGTGGGTGCCGAGAGATGTAGGTGCAATGTTCCATGCGCGGTCGCAGAGCTTGACTCGGAGTATGAGTCCAATGTGGGCGCTGCCTTCGTGTTGTTGAAGAGGTTCGCGCCGCCGTGGGTCAAGGGGATGGCCTTGCTCAACCGCCTTGTCACCGCCTTAGTGTTGGAGGCCCATATGATGTGGCACCTGTAGCTCGCCTCCATGACCAAGGGAGTTTCCCATGCTCGCCATCTTCCTTGAGGGGCTTCAAGATGGAAGTGTCGCCTCGTCAGAGGTGGTCGCTTTGGACTTGATGAAGTCGAGGTAGGCGACGCGGGAAGTAGGCGAAGATGCCGACGTCCAAAGGCGAAGATGCCTTGAGAACACTTGGTGAAGATGCCAAGTGGTTGATGTAGCCGTAGCGCCGCCTTGGTGGTGCTCGCCTCGCGTCTTCTCTTGTGCTTATGAAGCTCGACTTGGCGGTTGGGACTTGTGCATTTGCGCCAGGAGCATCTTCATGACGATGGTGTCGTTGTCGCACTTGGGCTCGTAGTAGATGTCGCTCGTCGTCGTGCAGCACATGATACTTGAGGTGACTTGCCCTTCATGACGATGTTGATCACGAACGTGATGGTGATCGCCATGTAGATGTGGACGAGGACGATTTGCGCTTGCATCGCTTACGCCCAAGACTTGTGGCTTGAACGTCGCCGCCTTGAAGATGACGAAGGGAAGAAGACTTGATCAAGGTCTAATCTCCTCCATCCTTGCATCTTGCTCCTCTTTATATGCGGCAAGCTTCTTGTCGGTAGTCCCTTCTCCTTGCTTCGGAGTGATGAATGTCGATGGAGATGTTCTCGGCGCGCCTCGCAATCTTGATTGTGTGCCTTGCACTTGTCGCTGTAGATCAAGAGAGACGCTTTGGTGATGTAGTTGTTCATGCCGCCGTTGTTGTCGAAGACCGGAGATGAAATGCCTTGCCTATCCATCACAAGACTCGAGCAAATATGAGGGGAGAAAGAGAAGAACTTATACCAATGTACCTTGACCGATGTTGAAAATGAATCAAGTTCACTCAAATGCGGACAATGAAATAGCACTATTGGTACCAATCTTGTCGGTTCTCACACCTACACAAGTAAAGCTTATGGAGGAGCTCGTGAGGATAGTGGCACAAAATTTAATGCAAAATGTTAGCAAGAGTCAATAATGTTGAAAGAGATTCACAAATTGCAAGTGAAACAAATGGACCAATAGCAATGAATGGCACACGGAAACGCACACACGGATAGATAAATGGGGCTGCAACCAAGGAATGAGCTCAAATGTGGAATCCACCAAAACGCCGTGTTGCACAACTCAAGAGAGACGCTAGCACGATTGCTCAATAGGCGGATACGACACTTGTGCACAACCTATAAGATGCAAAATGGATAAACTATCCCAAGTATGCTATGTATGTATGGTTCCCGGTGTTTCTCAAGATGATCCAAGATGATCGGATATGAAAATCTTATATGCAATGTGGTTATGATGCTATGGCACTTGCTTACAAGCTCTTTGCTCTCTTTCTTTTGCTTAAAAGCTTGTTCTCTCTTTTTTTTTCTATGGCCACTTTGCACAATGCACAAACCAAGATAGCAATTGTGTATATGCGGGAACAAACTTGTGACACAAGATATGATACCAATATGATATGGTGTGTATGCAATGGATGGTGTAGATCACTAATGTGCACAAGTAACGTGGCCCAGAATACTCAAATGGCTAGTCTCGATAGGCAAGTGACGCAAATGGGCTAGGGTTAACAATGCAATTGCAAGGGAATATACAATGGTGTCGCCGAGGTTACCGCCCTCATGATGATGAGTGGCGGTGTTCTTGATGTAGATACCAAGATGATGGAGACTCTTCCTAAGTAGTCAAACACCTTAGGAAACGGAAAACCGCGAACTCATCTCAAATGACAAATGTCAAATGGTGGTAGCGGAAAGCGGTGGTGGTTTGCACTTGGCATGTGGAAGTGAAATGATGGGCTATACACGTGTCGGAGTTGAAGTCGCCATCCCTAAGTAGCCAAACACCTTAGGAGACACAAGCCACAACTCAAAAAGCTCAAACAAAATTGGGTTGTTGGGTGGAAGTGTATGTTGTGTGTTTCATGCGAAGTGGCGGTGGTGGTTGATGAAGGAGCAACCGTCCCTAAGTAGCCAAACACCTTAGGAGACTCGAATCACAACTCAAACAACCATGAGGAACAAAATTGGTTAGGTTATGGAAGTCGGTGGTGGAGTAGCGAGGATGTGGTGGAAGCTCTAGGCAAAGATGCCAAAGATCACAAAATTTGATGGAGTCAAATGATGTTGGTGGTATTTTGTTGGAAGGGGATGTCAATAACTTCAAAACGAGCTAAAGAACGCTAAAATCGGAGTTCGGATGAATTAGTTATGGACAAAACAAAAATCAGCCAAGTGGAATTATAGGTTACGGACGTCCGGAAATGGTCGGACATCCGTAAATTCAGTTCGGTTAGGGGTTCCGTCGTCCGAAAAGGTCGGACGTCCGTCGTTTCAGGGCCCGGACGTCCAGAAACTCCGGCCGTCCGTGGGTCGTGGTCAACTCGAAAATTGAGATCCGGGACGCGATTTTGGGCGGAATTTTGGGATTTTGGGGTCAAAATTGAAGAGATTTTGTGGATGGAAAGTGGGGAAACTTGGGGAGATGCTAGATCCACTCGAAACCAAGCAAATCCATGGATCAAAATCAACAAAACATCATCAAACAAGCAAATCACAAAAAAAATTGGGGCTATTTTTGGTGGGGATTTTCGAATTTGGGGAAGAACACAACAAAATCAAGCTAGAAAACACGGGGTAGGGGCTCCAAAACGTGATCAACGTGGCTCATGATACCATAATGATGTAGGGCGGAACCCTACGTGGGCGATCTTTCACGTTGGAGCGGATCCTACGGTGAATCACGATGAACACGCGGAAGAACAAGAGGGAAAACACGGGGAAAACGAGAGAGAGTTCACTCAACCGACAAGAAAACGATCACACAAGTGCTAGATTATCAAACACATAGAGTGGCACAAGATTCGAGATCAACAAAGGTAAGGATACACGAGTAGCCGTTCTTCTCCGAGAGTTGGTCTTGATGGGGTCCACCCTAGGAGGGGGTCTTGAATCCGCTTGGGGGATCTTCTCCGTAGAGGTCCTGATCTCAAAGGAGAAGTAGCCAAGTGGATGAGCAAAGGCTCTCACACCGAAATATGAGCTAATCCAAAGCTAACCTTAACTAGGAGGAGGGGGAGGAGAATATATAGTCATGGGCCACGAAGAAGTAAGTGAAGGGGCATGGGCTGCGCCCAACACACTGTGGCGCAGACAGCGCCGGACATCCGGAGCGCTCCGGTCGTCCGGAGGCTCGGGAAGGTCCGGACGTCCGGTGCTCTTCGGACGTCCGTAGATTCGGCTCGGGCATGCTTCGGTCGGACGTCCGGAGGGGGTCGGTCGTCCGGAGGCTCGCGGGGTCCCGGACGTCCGTGATCTTCGGATGTCCGCAGATTTGTTCGTGGTCGCTGCACGGACGTCCGGAGGGGGCCGGCCGTCCGAGCTCGGGAGTCGCTTGACGTCCGGTCCTGGTCGGACGTCCGCCGCCAGAAGCTTCGCCAGCTTCCTCTCTTGGTCCTTGTACTTGGTGTCCTCGCTGCCTTGTCCATGGTCTTCCTCCTTGTTCCTGGTCATGCCTAGCACATATATTTGAGGTAGTAACCATGTCTCACATGTGGGAAGTGAAGGTTCGAGAGGAGCGAGTTCACCTTGTGTCCAATGGCGCTTGTTCGAGGTCTCGCCATATGCCCACTTGGGGTTTGGAGAGTAGTCGGAGGTACATGGTGATGAACGGGATGCTCCGCATCGTGGGTCCACCCTAGAAGGGGGTCTTGAATCCTCTTGGAAGGATCTTCTCGAGGAGGCGCGATCTCCGAGGAGAAGGTAACCAAGTGGATGAGCAAAGCTCTCACACAAATATGAGCTAATCTTTGCTAACCCTAACTAGGAGGAGGAGGAGGTCTATTTATAGTCTTATTGCAAATGGGGCGGCGAATGGGTACAAGGGCTCCAGCCATGGTCGCGCCACACAGGTATCGGACGTCCGGAAGGCGCTTGGACGTCCGGGCTTCGGACGCCCAGACGTCCGGGCTGGACGCCCGGACGTCCGAGGTCGTCAAGCGTCCAGAATCCGCTCGGTGCTGGTCGCTCGGTCGTCCGGAGACTTCGTCTTCCGTAGATTTGGCTCGATCAAAGGTGCGCTTGACGTCCGGAGGATGAGGACATCAATACCATTGTTACACCCACAGCCCCTGCTGCTATACATACCGGACCAATTACTAGAGCTCAAGACGCCAATTGAATTATCGTGTCTGTTCTTCATACCTAAAGTCCACGAAAAAGCCAAAAAAATTAGGGTTAGTTCATCATATCCGAACCAATCTGAGCCTTTGCATAATCTTTTTAGGTTTTTGCTTTGTTGAATTTATGGTTGCATCGCCGTGTCAAGTTGCTGGTCTTAGAGTCTAGTCTTTTAGAGTTTCGAAGTTCTGGTCATAAGTTGTCACGCCAAGCAGCCGCACCATCATCCGTATCCATATACCACCACCAATCCGTATCCAAATACCACCACCAATCCAGATCCATATACCACCACCGCCGCCATATACCACCACCATATATCCACCACCAATCCGAAGTTCTTCTCATATTAGGTTTGTTTTCGAGATCCATCTAAATTCGATTCGTGTTTCCTTGCTCGCGAGGTTTCGGAAAAAAATTCTGGCTATCCTATTTTTAGGTGTTTCTAAGCGATTGAGACAGTCGCCATTATAGAAAGTTTTTTTGACCTGCTTCAGCTTTTGGGTCCGGCAATGAAAAAAATTTTTTTGGTCGGAAAATTTCGTGCCCATCCCGCCGGGCTTGACTGGAAGAGTTTTGAGACACTCGCCATTATAGTGATTTTTCGCAGTGGAAGAGCAGCAAAAAAAAAAGAGTGCGAAAAATAATTCCAGAGTGTGCTTTTCCGCTGTTTCCGCAGCAGCCGTGATTTTGTTAGTGTTCTAGGCTCGCTGCCTCTAGCACGGTTCAGCCTAGGACCAAAGACAAGACTGCAAGCTGAGCGCTTATTCAACTTTGCATCTCTGAATTGATTATTGCTAACCTTTTTTTTGCTACCATATTATAAGCCTTCCCAGCTCCACATACATCTACATCGTATGCTTGACTCTCCCCGTAATCACTCTATCCAAGCTTTGAGAGTTTTGACTACATCGGTTGCCGATCACCGCCGCTGGGTAAGAACTGTAAGAATTTGAGATTTGCTTGACGGATTTGTGACCGTCCACCACACCATCACCACCACTTCCTAGTAGTCCGTCAATCATATTCTTGTGTGTTTCTATTGCTGCTAACCATGGCAGGATCACAAGTCGATTTAGACCGACCGGGAGAACATGACAAACAAAGCGCTACATGATAAGTTTCAACAAATGATGAGTGGCAGGTGGACGATGTGCTAAATAGATTTGAAGAGGCCATGGAGAAGATAGATGGCATTGAGAAGGCGTCAAACAAAGCTCGATAACAAGTTTAATGAATTGCTCAAGCCCTACCACCACCACCACCGATAGAGGCAAAGGTGTCCCGATGTTTCGATGAGATGGTGGCTATCGCTTCGTGGAGTCGACTTTTGACGATCCGACTACTTAACGCATAGACGTCGCGCTTTAGCAATCGCTAAACCAACTTCCGAGGGTTATTGACCACGCCGGAGCACGATCAACTCGACCACGAGGGCCTGCTTCCCGCGAGCAAACGAAGAACAAGCAAGAAACTGAGATTGCAATCTGGATATTGCGAATATAAGATGAAAGCTTTATTGATCAAGGTGGGGTTCTGTGACGCTTTGTCCGGTCGCTGAACACAAACGGCACGCCAAGTTGCAGCTATGGCGTAACTTTAATCTAAACAAAACCTAAGGTCTAAACGGTGCCCTAAGGGCTGTATATATGGAGGAAGAGGGGGAATTTCGTGGCCTTGGTGGAGGGGTCCAAATCAACCCTAACTCTTGTTTCCCCACACATACGGACTCCAAAAACAGCTTATACTTAAGTATTTGAAATTACATGGGCCTGGCCCACTAATAAGGTGACGCAGCACCTAGAATAGCCTCGACGACATTTATGAAGTAGCATCTTGTATATTTCGTCCAAGGCTTCATGCACCCATTATGGTGGCTTCAAAGTCCTGAAATCATCACTTGTAACTCCGTTTGTTCCTTATGCATGGC
>CM038681.1:321364633-321643262 GCA_021605205.1 Aegilops longissima | reverse complement strand
ATCCGTATCCATATACCACCACCAATCCGTGTCCATATACCACCACCGATCCATATCCATATACTACCACCGCCCATATACCACCACCATATATCCACCAGCAATCCGAGTTCCTTGCTTATTAGGTTTGTTTTCGAGATCCATCTAGTTTCCGATTCGTGTTTCCTTGCGGAGTAGGTTTGGGAAAAAAAAAATTCCGTTTAGGCCCAAAATTTTCCGAAAACGCACTTGTCGAAAAAATTTCTGGCTATCCTATTTTTAGGTGTTTCTAAGTGTATTGAGACGATCGCCGTTATAGAAAGTTTTTTGACCCGTTTCTAGTTTTTGGAGTGCAGGCGTCGAAAAAAAAAATTTTTTTGGTCGAAAAATTTCGTGCCCATCTGTCGATTTGACACAGGAAGAGTTTTGAGACACTCGCCATTATAGTGATTTTTCGCCAAGAAAAAAAAAGAGCAGCGCAAAAAAAAAAGCGAAAAAAAAAAATTCTAGAGTGTGCTTTTCCGTTGTTTCCGTGCAGCGCCGTGATTTTGTTAGTGTTCTAGGCTCGCGTCTCTAGCACGGTCTAGCCTATGACCAAAGACAAGATCCGTCGTTGAGCGTTTATTCAACTTTGCATCTCTCAATTGATTATTGCTGACCCTTTTGCTACCATATTATAAGCCTTCCAGCTCCACATACATCTACATCGTGCGTTTGACTCTCCACAGTAATCGCTCTATCCAAGCTTTGAGAGTTTTGACTACATCGGTTGCGATCACCTTTCTTCTTGGGTAAGAACTGGTAAGAATTTGAGATTTGCTTGACGGATTTGTGACATCCACCACACCACCACCACCACTTCCTAGTAGTCTGTCAATCATATTCTTATGTGTTTCTATTGCTGCTAACCATGGCAGGATCACAAGCCGGCCGAGACCGGCCGGGAGAACATGACAAACAAAGCGCTACATGATAAGTTTCAACAAATGATGAGTGGGCGGGTGGACGATGTGCTAAATAGATTTGAAGAGGCCATGGAGAAGATAGATGGCATTGAGAAGGCATTGAAACAAAGCTCGATAACAAGTTTAATGAATTGCTCATGCGTCTACCACCACCACCACCGGCTGCACCTAACGCACCTCTACTACAACAACAAGGACTACCTCCACATCGCGAAACAGCCCTCCGCCGAGCTTCTCGTGTCCCTCTTGACTGGCCAAGCTGCTTTGTGCTGCTTTGATACTATACATGGCTCCTGCTGCTGCGGTGGGGAGGATGATTATGTGAGAGATTACGAGGATGAGGTTGATCAACATCGAAACTACGGGCAACCACCAAAGACCACAACCACCGGGTCGTCCACATGCAAATAATGGCAATGTTAGGGCTCCCCTTGAGTGCGAGATCATGACCATCTCCCTAAACTGAAATTGAATATTCCACCATTTGAGGGTAGATATGTTCCTGATATATATCTTACTTGGGAGTTAGAAACTGAACAACGATTTACATGTTTACAATATCACGAGGAGAGACGTGTTCTGCTGCTGTTTGTGCTTTCACTAGCTTTGCATGTGTTTGGTGGTGCGAACATTGTAGATTATATCCTGTTCCAGCTACTTGGGCTGCTTTGAAAACTGCTATGCGTACTCGTTGGGTTCCACCATATTATCAACGTGAATTACTTCAAAATTGCAGCGCTTAAGACAAGGAAAAATTCGGTGAAGAATATTATCGGGAATTACAAACTGGCTTGATTAGATGTGGTATTGTTGAGGAGAATGAAGCTATGCTTGCACGTTTTCTGGGTGGATTAAATAGAGATTCAGACCATTCTAGACTACAAGGACTATAATAATATCACTCGATTATTCCATCTTGCTTGTAAAGCTGAGCGTGAAGTGCAGGATCGGCCAGTGCCTTGGCGCGGACTAACTTTTCTGCAGGTCGACCTTCCTCATGGACACCACGTGCATCATCTACTTCCACACGTTCTACTACACGGCACCTCCGTCGGCTGCCACCTCCAACCGTGATACAAGAAAGCGGCACAACCACCACTATCTCGCTAAGAGTACACCTGCTGGCATACACAGAGCTCTTCTTCTTCCATGGCGTCAGCAGGGCACACAAGTGATATTATTTGTCGTCGCGTTGTAAGGGAAGAGGACATTTTCGAGAGAATGCCAATCGCAGCGTGTGATTATTGCTCTTGAGGATGGTGGGTATGAGTCTGCTAGTGACTATGATGAAGAGACTTTGGCTCTTATTACACATGAAGAACACGGTGGAGATGATTACGATCATGAGGCGCAATACATGGCTGCTGAATATCTTTGACAGGTATGAATGTTTAGTTGCTCAACGTGTTTTGAGTGTGCAGGTTACACAAGCTGAGCAAAATCAGAGGCATAACTTGTTCCATACAAAGGGAGTTGTGAAGGAACGTTCTATTCGCGTCATCATAGATGGAGGGAGCTGCAACAACTTGATGAGGACATCAATACCATTGTTACACCCACAGCCCCTACTGCTACATATACTGGACCAATTACTAGAGCTCGCGCACGCCAATTAAATTATTAGGTACTTTCGTTTCTTGGTAATGATTCTAATGTTCATGAGAATATGATGCTGCCTAAATTGGATACATTTGTTTTGCTTATAAATGAAGGCCCTAGCTTGGAGAAGGATGGACATTGGAGCAAGAACAAGCATGGAGATAATGCCATGCGCAAGGGAACAAACGGAGTTACAAGTGATGATTTCAGGACTTTAAAGCCACCATAATGGGTGCATGAAGCCTTGGACGAAATATACAAGATGCTACTTCATAAATGTCGTCCCGAGGCTATTCTAGGTGCTCGTCACCTTATTAGTGGGCCAGGCCCTTGTAATTTCGAAATACACAAGTATAGGCTATTTTTAGAGTCCATATGTGTGGGAAACAAGAGATAGGGTTGAATTGGACCCCTCCACCAAGGGCCACGAAATTCCCCTCTTCCTCCATATATACAGCCCTTAGGGCACCGTTTAGACCTTGGGTTTTGTTTAGATTAAAAGTTCGCCATAGCTGCAACCCGCGTGCCGTTTGTGTTCAACGACCAGACAAAGCGTCACAGAACCCCACCTTGATCAATAAAGCTTTCATCTTATATTCGCAATATCCAGATTGCAATCTCGGTTTCTTGCTTGTTCTTCGTTTGCTCGCGGAAGCAGACCCTCGTGGTCGAGTTGATCGTGCTCGGCGTGGTCAATAACCTCTCGGAGTGGGTTTAGCGATTGCTAAAGCGCGGCGTCCTCGCGTGCGTTAAGTGTCGGATCGTCAAAGTCGACTTCCTCCAAAGCGAAAACCACATCTCATCGAAAGACGGGACACCTTTGCCTCTATCAACTTCCTAGTAGTCTGTCGAATCATATTCTTGTGTGTTTCTATTGCTGCTAACCATGGCAGGATCACAAGCCGACGTGACTGACTGGGAGAACATGAAAAACAAAGCGCTACATGATAAGTTTCAACAAATGATGAGTGGGCAGGTGGAAGATGTGCTAAATATATTTGAAGAGGCCATGGAGAAGATAGATGGCATTGAGAACGCGTTCGAAACAAAGCTCGATAACAAGTTTAATGAATTGCTCGCGCGTCTATCACCACCACCACCGGCGGCACCTAACGCACCTCTACTACAACAACAAGGACTACCTCCACATTGCGAAACAGCCCTCCGCCGAGCTTCCGTGTCCCTCTTGACTGGCCAAGCTGCTGGTGCTGCTTTGTTGATACTTCGTGGCTCCTGCTGCTGCGGTGGGGAGGATGATTATGTGAGAGATTACGAGGATGAGGTTGATCAACATCGAACTACGTGCAACCACCAGCACCACAACCACCGTGTCGTCCACATGCAAATAATGGCAATGTTCGGGCTCCTCTTGGTGCGAGATCATGACCATCTCCTAAACTGAAATTGAATATTCCACCATTTAAGGATAGATATGTTCCGATATATATCTTACTTGGGAGTTAGAAACTGAACAACGATTTACATGTTTACAATATCACGAGGAGAGACGTGTTCCTGCTGCTTTGTTTGTGCTTTCACTAGCTTTGCATGTGTTTGGTGGTCGAACATTGTAGATTATATCCTGTTCCAGCTACTTGGGCTGCTTTGAAAACTGCTATGCGTACTCGTTGGGTTCCACCATATTATCAGCGTGAATTACTTCAAAATTGCAGCGCTTAAGACAAGGAAAAATTCGGTGAAGAATATTATCGGGAATTACAAACTGGCTTGATTAGATGTGGTATTGTTGAGGAGAATGAAGCTATGCTTGCACGTTTTACGGGTGGATTAAATAGAGATTCAAACCATTCTAGACTACAAGGATTATAATAATATCACTCGATTATTCCATCTTGCTTGTAAAGCTGAGCGTGAAGTCTGCAGGATCGGCAGGCGTTGGCGCGGACTAACTTTTCTGCAGTCGACCTTCATCATGGACACCACGTGCATCATCTACTTCCACACGTTCTACTACACGGCACCTCCGTGGCTGCCACCTCCAACCGTGATACAAGAAAGCAGCACAACCACCACTATCTCGCCAAGAGCACACCTGCTGGGCCTACAGAGCTCTTCTTCTTCCATGGCGTCAACAGGGCACACAAGTGATATTATTTGTCGTCGTTGTAAGGGAAGAGGACATTTTGCGAGAGAATGCCAATCTCAGCGTGTGATGATTGCTCTTGAGGATGGTGGGTATGAGTCCGCTAGTGACTATGATGAAGAGACTTTGGCTCTTATTACACATGAAGAACACGGTGGAGATGATTCGATCATGAGGCGCAATACATGGCTCTTTGAAGATCTTGACAGGTATGAATGTTTAGTTGCTCAACGTGTTTTGAGTGTGCAGGTTACACAAGCTGAGCAAAATCAGAGGCATAACTTGTTCCATACAAAGGGAGTTGTGAAGGAGCGTTTTATTAGCGTCATCATAGATGGAGGGAGCTGCAACAACTTGGCTAGCATGGATATGGTGGAGAAGCTTTCTCTCACCACAAGACCACATCCACATCCTTACTACATCCAATGGTTCAACAACAGCGGCAAGGTTAAGGTAACACGTCTTTGTTAGTGTGTATTTTAGTATCTCTACATATGCTGATTATGTTGATTGTGATGTGGTACCTATGCAAGCATGTTCCTTATTACTTGGTAGACCATGGCAATTTGATAAAATTCTGTACACCATGGTAGAAACAATCAATATACTCTTGTTCACAAGGATAAAAATATTACTTTGCTTCCTATGACTCCTGATTCCATTTTGAAAGATGATATTAATAGAGCTAATAAAGCAAAACAGGAGAAAAATAAGAGTGAAAATCAGATTGTGGCAAAAGAATTTGAGCAACAAATGAAGCCTAATAATAAACCATCTAATGTTGCTTCTGAAATTAAACTGAAAAGTGCATGTTTATTTGCCACCAAATCTGATGTTGATGTGCTAGATTCTAGCAAATTTGTTTGCTATGCTTTTGTGTGCAAAGAGGCATTATTTTCATTCGAGGACGTGCCTTCCTCTTTGCCCCTCTTGTCACTAACATTTTGCAGAGTTTGCCGGCGTCTTCCCACAAGGCGTGCCACCGGATTACCACCTATTCGAGGAATTGAGCATCAAATTGACTTAATTCCGGTGCATCGCTACCAACCGCGCACCATACGGTACCAATCCGGAGGAGACGAAGGAGATTATCGTCAAGTACGGGAGCTGCTCGACAAAGGTTATATCGCGAATCTCTTAGTCCTTGTGTTGTTCCTATTATACTAGTGCCTAAAAAGGATGGTACGTCGGCGTATGTGTGTTGATTGTAGAGGCATTAATAATATTACTATTAGTTATCGTCATCCTATTCCTAGGCTAGATGATATGCTTGATGAATTGAGTGGCTCTACAATATTCTCCAAAGTTGATTTGCGTAGTGGATACCATCAAATTCGTATGAAATTGGGAGATGAATGGAAAACAGCATTTAAAACTAAGTTTGGATTATATGAGTGGTTAGTCATGCCTTTTGGGTTAACTAATGCACCTAGTACTTTCATGAGATTAATGAATGAAGTTTCGTGCTTTCATTGGACGATTTGTGGTAGTTTACTTTGATGATATACTGATTTATAGCAAATCTTTGGAAGAACATTTGGAACATTTACGTGCTGTTTTTAATGCTCTCGTGATGCACGTTTGTTTGGTAACCTTGGGAAGTGCACCTTTTGCACCGACCGAGTATCTTTTCTTGGCTATGTTGTTACTCCACGAGAATTAAAGTTGATAAAGCCAAGATTGAAGCTATTGAGAGTTGGCGCCCAAAACGGTCACACAAGTGAGGAGTTTTCTTGGACTCGCTGGTTTCTATAGGCGTTTTGTGAGAGACTTTAGCACCATTGCTGCACCTCTCAATGAGCTTACAAAGAAGGATGTGCCTTTTGTTTGGGGTACCGCATACGGAAGAAGCCTTCACGGTATTGAAAGATAAGTTGACACATGCTCCTTTACTCCAACTTCCCGACTTTAATAAGACTTTTGAGCTTGAATGTGATGCTAGTGGAATTGGATTAGGAGGTGTGTTATTACAAGATAACAAACATGTTGCATACTTTTTTGAAAAATTGAGTGGGCCTAGTCTGAACTATTCTACTTATGACAAAGAATTATATGCTCTTGTTAGGACTTTAGAGACATGGCAACATTATTTATGGCCCAAAGAATTTGTTATACATTCTGATCATGAATCTTTGAAACATATTAAAAGTCAAGCTAAACTGAATCGTAGACATGCTAAATGGGTTGAATTCATTGAGACTTTCCCTTATGTCATTAAACACAAGAAGGGTAAAGAAAATGTTATTCTGATGCTTTGTCTCGTCGATATACTATGCTTTCACAACTTGACTTCAAAATATTTGGTTTGGAGACCATCAAAGATCAATATGTGCATGATGCTGATTTTAAAGATGTAATGCAGAATTGTAAAGAGGGAAGAACATGGAACAAGTTCGTTATTAATGATGGTTTTGTGTTCGTGCTAACAAGCTATGCATTCCTGCTAGCTCTGTTAGTCTTTTGTTGTTGCAGGAGGCGCATGGAGGAGGATTAATGGGACACTTTGGCGTGAAGAAGGCGGAGGATATACTTGCTACACATTTCTTTTGGCCAAAGTTAAGGCGGGATGTTGAGCGTTTTGTAGCTCGCTGCACTACATGTCAAAAAGCTAAGTCACGACTCAATCCTCATGGTTTATATATGCCTTTGCACGTGCCTAGTGTTCCTTGGGAGGATATATCTATGGACTTTGTTTTAGGTTTACCTCGAACAAAGAAGGGAGGATAGCATATTTGTTGTCGTGGATAGATTCTCGAAAATGGCACACTTTATACCATGTCATAAAAGCGATGATCTTTGTTAATGTTGCTGATTTGTTCTTTCGTGAAATTATTAAGCTTGCATGGTGTGCCAAATACTATTGTTTCAGATCGTGATACTAAATTTCTTAGCCACTTTTGGAGATGTTTATGGGCTAAGTTGGGGACTAAACTGCTTTTAGTACTACTTGTCACCCCCAAACGATGGACAAACTGAAGTAGTCAATAGAACATTGTCTACTATGCTTAGGGCTGTTTTGAAGAATAATAAGAAAATGTGGGAAGAATGCTTGCCTCATATTGAATTTGCTTATAATCGTTCATTGCATTCTACTACTAAGATGTGCCCTTTTGAAATTGTGTATGGCTTCCTACCTCGTGCACCTATTGATTTGTTGCCTCTTCCATCTTGGAGAAGGTTAATTTTGATGCTAAAGAACGTGCTGAATTAATTTTAAAAATGCATGAGTTAACTAAGGAAAACATTGAGCGTATGAATGCTAAATATAAACTTCTTTGGAGATAAGGGTAGAAAACATGTTGTCTTTGCACTGGAGATCTTGTTTGGTTACATTTGCGTGAGGATAGGTTTCTAATTTGCATAAATCAAAGCTAATGCCACGTCTTGATGGTCCATTTAAGGTGTTAGAGAAAATAAATGATAATGCATATAAACGTGAGCTGCTGCAGATTTTGGGGTTAGTCCCACTTTTAACATTGCAGATTTGAAGCCTTATTTGGGTGAGGAAGATGAGCTTCCGTCGAGGGCGACTTCATTTCAAGAAGGGAGGATGATGAGGACATCAATACCATTGTTACACCCACAGCCCTGCTGCTATACATCTTGGACCAATTACTAGAGCTCGCGCGCCAATTGAATTATCGGTACTTCCGTTTCTTGGTAACGGTTCCAATGTTCATGAGAATATGATGCTGCCTAAATTGGATACATTTGTTTTGCTTACAAATGAAGGGCCTACCATGGACAAGAAAGATGAACCTTGGAGCAAGTTCAAGCATGGAGATGTTGGCATGCGCAAGGAGAACAAACGGAGTTACAAGTGATGATTCGAGGACTTTGAAGCCACCCTAATGAGTGCATAAGGCCTTGGACGAAATATACAAGATGCCACTTCATAATATTCGTCCATAGGCTATTCTAGGTGCTTCGTCACCTTATTATTGGGCCAGGCCCATGTAATTTCGAAATACTTAAGTATAGGCTGTTTTTAGAGTCCGTGCGTGTGGGGAAACAGGAGTTAGGGTTGATTTGGACCCCTCCACCAAGGGCCACGAAATTCCCCCTCTTTCTCCATATATACAGCCCTTAGGGCACCATTTAGACCTTGGGATTTGTTTAGATTAAAAGTTCGCCATAGCTGCAACTTCGCGTACTTCGTTTGTGTTCATCGACCAGACAAAGGCGTCACAGAACCTGATTGAGGCGAGGGTCCCGATCTTTCGATGAGATGATAACTATCGATTTGGTGGAGTAGACTTTGACGATCCGACTACAAACGTGTACGACGTTGCGCCTTAGCAATCGCTAAACCAAGTCCGAGAGGTTCTTGGCGATCTTTGGAAGCACGATCAGCTCGACCACGAAGGTCTATTCCTGCAAGCAATCGAAGAACAAGCAAGAATATGATAAAGCAATCTGAATATTGCGAGTATATATGAAGTATAGATGAAAGTGGGGTTTCATAAGCGGTCTTGGTCTGGTCGTTGGACACAAACGAAGTACGAAGTTGCAACGATGGCTAACTTTTAACTAAATAAAACCCAAGTCTAAACGATGCCTTAAGGGCTATATTTATAGGGAAAAGAGAGGGGATTTTGTCCACCCTTGGCAAGGTGGGACTAAAACACCTCCTAAGTTGTTTTCCCTACAATTTGGACTCTAAAGATATATTACATGGGCCTGGCCCAAAATAAGGTGGCGCAACACCAATAATAAGCTATGGACGAAATTTATGAAAGGCCATCTTGTATATTTAAATCCATCGTCTTGTATGTCATCATGGTGGCTTCAAAGTCCGAAATCTCCACTTGAACCTCGGTTCTTGTTCTCTTCATACGCACCTTCATCTCCGTGCTTGATGATGCTCAATGTTCATCCTTCTTGTCCGTTCTAGGCCCTTCAATTGCAAGCAACACAAATGTATCTAAGTTAGGCAGCATCATATTCTCATGAACACTAGAAAGATTACCAAGAAACAAAAGTACGATAATTTAATTGGCGTATCGAGCTCTAGCAATTGTTCCAAGATGTAAAACAGCAGGGATATGGGTGTAACTGTGGTAGCCATGTCCTCATCATCCTCCCTTCTTGAAAACAAAGCCGTCCTCGGCGGTGCTTAGTCTGAAATGTGGCCAACAAAAGAGACAAGGTGTACACGTTGTATATGTATGTGTCATCCATTTTACTGATCTCGGTTAGGGGTACATGTGACATGGTTATACAAGAGCACCCTTCAAAAGTCGTGAAATATAAAGCCAATATATTATCACAAGAAGTCAAAGGCATGAAAATATTGCAACTCAGTTTGCACATATAAGTGAAGCTCTTATTCATGTCAAAAGATTGACAATGCTTATCATTAAACCATCCCAACATTGATGAACCATCACCAAGATTAGAGGTCATATCAAAATGATTAAACATTGGCACAATTATTTTCAAACATATTTGATCCAAATATGATTTATTCCCTGATTCACATGATTCTTTTGCATCAATATTTAATTCAATGGGTTCACTCAAAATTGTTTGATCACATGGCAAAGTCAAATCATCAACATAATCCTCTAAAATAACTGGTGTGATCAAAGTAGTGGGTAGCTCATTCCATGGTGCATTTAAATTGACAAGGCAAGCATCATACACATGTGGAGGTGGAAGATCGGTACCTTTGTCATTACCTATTACGATCGACTCAGATGATGTAGGCACTCTCAAAGGTGATGTGTCACATGGTGGAGGTGATGTAGTCCTCACACAAATGGATGTGGTTGTCATAGTACGCCTAGCAGTGGAAGGAACAACCGTATCATCGCTTGGAATGTGCTCCTTGCTCTTGTTCTCCTTGTGGGCAACACGTCGTTGTATTTCTGTTCAGCTTTGCAAGCAAGGCGAAACACACGGTCCATAGGATAACACTCTTCATGAATTAGTATCTCCTGAATATCACGGTTTAATCCGCCCCAAAATCTATCCATAAAATCATCTTGATTTAGTCTAAAAGGAGTGCAACAAGGTAGTTTGTAAATCATCATAATATTTTGTTACATGTTGCTACCTTGTTTTAAATGTTGTAGTTTTTAAGCATGCCACGAGTATAATAAACATCGATTTAATCTATCTCTCATGACAAGTTTTAAATCATGCCAAGTAATAGGTATATAATCAGGGTGTAACCTACAATATTCGCTCCACCAAACTAAAGCATAACCGGTGAAAGTACCAACATGACCTTAACTTTTTCATGCTCGGAAAAATTATGGGAAGCAAATATAACATTTATTTCAAACTCCCATTCAATATATAAATCAGGCTTAAAACGACCATGAAAAGGTGGCATGGAAACAAGAACCTGTTTGTGTGCATTATGATGTCTTTGTAACTCTTGTGATGGTGGTTGCATTTTACGAGGTGATGACCGTCTCCCACGATCGATGAAGCCCAACTGACTCTGGAACCTGCCATGATTAGTAGAAACAAGAAACAAAATCCAAGAATAATGTTCCTATGAACTCTTTGGGATGTGGTGGTAAAGCGGCCACATATAGCAAATCAAAGTCTTACAAATTCTTACCATGCAAAGCGGTGGTGACCAGCAACCAGCGGTGTCAAATAACTTCAAGAGTTGGGTAAAGCGATTGCCGGTGAGCGTATGTATGCGATGTAGAAATATGTGGAGCTGGGTTGGCTTTATATATGTGGGAAAAATGCTACAACCACGTTAATTAATGCAAGCTGAAAATTCGTTCAAAGTGGTCGAGTGCTGGTCCTAGGCTAGACTGTACTAGAGACGCGAGCCTAAGACACAGATGAAAATTCACACTGCGACGGAGGAGAATAATGAAGTGAGATAAATCGCATTCAAATAGTATGATGCGCTCCAAAGCAAACGACCAAAAAAAATTTCTCTCTCCAAAAGCACTCTAGATTCAGCAATCAAAAATGTGTGTGACACAAAGACCAATGAGGCAGCCCATAAAACTTGTGCGTTGTTGTTTTCCGAACGAAGTCAAACACTTGGTCTTTTTTTTTGAAGAGGCACAAGTACTAGTCACGCGGCTCCACAAGGAAATGCCCCTCTTTTTTTTGGCACACCAGAATAGTCAAAATGAAATTGGTAGTTGTACGCTCACGTATTCCAAAGAAAACAATCCAAACAAGGCAAGAATCGTACTCTTTAAATTCTCCCTTTTTTTTCTTCCACAAAACGAGCAAGGAAAATCAGATTTTCCTTTTAAATCTCCATGGATTTGGCCCCCCCTTTTTTTTTGCTGCGATCTTCAATACTCCCGTAAGGAAACTCCTCCTTAAAAACAAATCAAACGTGCCACACTAGGACGCAAAATCAGCCACAAACCAAACCGATTGGCGGTTTCCTTCTTTTTAATCTCTCACTTTCCTTCAACGATGAGGAATCTTTCCAAGTAGTACTCGGCTCTTTTTTCGTTTCCTTTTATTTGGACGAAACTAACATTCCAAAATATCAGCAGATTTTTTTCTTTTGCGCTGGTCACTTTCCAAAGATGGGGCGAAATCCTTTATCTCCTCCTTGTTCTCTCTTTCCAAACAAACTACCAGTCCAAAAGGAAATAGATCCGAACCTTCCAAATAAGCAAATTTACTTTCCTTGTAGTACGTGGCAACAGATCTGAACGCGCTCCTCTCCCCTTTTCCGGCACAAAAGTTACAAGGCAACCTTTTTTTTAAAGCACAATCTTCAAAACTAGAAAAAAAAAGAGAGGAGCCTTGCCAAATAAACAAACCAATCCACACTTTCCTTCTCTCTTTGCGTGGAGAGACCAAAGTGCAGTTTTTTTCTCCTTCCTTTTCAATCTGGCGATCCACTTTTTTTTTTCCCAAAATCCAACGTGGCTGACTAGTACTTTCCAAATAACCCAACCAACGTGGGAGGAATCACGTCCCAATCCCAACCGATCTGTTCCTCGTTTTTTTTAACTGATTCGGTCTCTTTCCTTTCCAACTGATCCGAGCTTTCTCTAGCTTCTTCCAATTTTTTTTAAAGGAACCGTGAGAGATTGCAACCAGCGATGGATGTGTGCACCTAACCTTTTTTTTGGCTTCGGTTCCTACTTGCAAAACGAATCTGCTCTCTTTTTCTTGTAGGATCTTTCCTCAACTTTTTCTCTCCACGAGACGAATAATGCTCCAAGACGGCGACGAACAATGATAATGGATGGATGGTGGTGGTGGCGGTGAACAAAATAGGTGGCAGCGGATGATGACAAGGAAGTGGATGATGGTGGTTGTGGAGACAGCGTGAACAAAACGTGACTAGAACCCGAAACTCTAAAAGTCTATACACTAAAAACCAGCAACTCGACACACAATGCAATCGAAAATTCAACAATGCAAAAACTAAGTGATAATAGCGAAAAGGCTCAAACTGTTTGGGACACGGATGAACTAATCTACCTTTTTTTGGCTTTTCGTGGACTGTAGGTATGAATGACAGATGCGATCTAAACTATGAAAAACTGTAAAATCTCACCGAGCAACCTGAAAACTGATACCACTTGATAGAGGCGAGGGTCCCGATCTTTCGATGAGATGATAACTATCGATTTGGTGGAGTAGACTTTGACGATCCGACTACAAACGTGTACGACGTTGCGCCTTAGCAATCGCTAAACCAAGTCCGAGAGGTTACTGACGATGCTGGAAGCACGATCAGCCTGACCACGAAGGTCTATTCCTGCAAGCAATCGAAGAACAAGCAAGAATATGATAAAGCAATCTGAATATTGCGAGTATATATGAAGTATAGATGAAAGTGGGGTTTCATAAGCGGTCTTGGTCTGGTCGTTGGACACAAACGAAGTACACGAAGTTGCAACGATGGCTAACTTTTAACTAAATAAAACCCAAGTCTAAACGATGCCTTAAGGGCTATATTTATAGGGAAAAGAGAGGGGATTTTGTCCACCCTTGGCAAGGTGGGACTAAAACACCTCCTAAGTTGTTTTCCCTACAATTTGGACTCTAAAGATATATTACATGGGCCTGGCCCAAAATAAGGTGGCACAACACCAATAATAAGCTATGGACGAAATTTATGAAAGGCCATCTTGTATATTTCAATCCATCGTCTTGTATGTCATCATGGTGGCTTCAAAGTCCGAAATCTCCACTTGAACCTCGGTTCTTGTTCTCTTCATACGCACCTTCATCTCCGTGCTTGATGATGCTCAATGTTCATCCTTCTTGTCCGTTCTAGGCCCTTCAATTGCAAGCAACACAAATGTATCTAAGTTAGGCAGCATCATATTCTCATGAACACTAGAAAGATTACCAAGAAACAAAAGTACGATAATTTAATTGGCGTATCGAGCTCTAGCAATTGTTCCAAGATGTAAAACAGCAGGGATATGGGTGTAACTGTGGTAGCCATGTCCTCATCGAACCCCACCTTGATCAATAAAGCTTTCATCTTATATTCGCAATATCAGATTGCAATCTCAGTTTCTTGCTTGTTCTTCGTTTGCTCGCGAGGAAACAGGCCCTCGTGGTCGAGTTGATCGTGCTCGGCGTGGTCAATAACCCTCGAATTTGGTTTAGCGATTGCTAAGCGCGACGTCCCAAGCGTTAAGTAGTCGGATCGTCAAGGTCGACTCCCACAGAAACGATAGCCACCATCTCATCGAAACATCGGGACACCTTTGCCTCTATCACACCCACAGCCCCTGCTGCTATACATACTGGACCAATTACTAGAGCTCGCGCACGCCAATTGAATTATCAGGTACTTTCGTTTCTTGGTAACGATTCCAATGTTCATGAGAATATGATGCTGCCTAAATTGGATACATTTGTTTTGCTTACAAATGAAGGGCCTACCATGGACAAGAAAGATGAACCTTGGAGCAAGTTCAAGCATGGAGATGTTGGCATGCGCAAGGGGAACAAGAACGAGTTCTGGTGATGATTCCAGACTTTGAAGCCACCCTAATGAGTGCATGAGGCCTTGGACGAAATATACAAGATGCCACTTCATAATATTCGTCCATAGGCTATTCTAGGTGCTGCGTCACCTTATTATTGGGCCATGCCCATGTAATTTCGAAATACTTAAGTATAGGCTGTTTTAGAGTCCGTATGTGTGGGAAACAAGAGTTAGGGTTGATTTGGACCCCTCCACCAAGGGCCACGAAATTCCCCCTCTTCCTCCATATATACAGCCCTTAGGGCACCGTTTAGACCAGGGGTTTTGTTTAGATTAAAAGTTCGCCATAGCTGCAACTTCGCGTGCTTCGTTTGTGTTCAACGACTGCACAAAGGCGTCACAGAACCCCACCTTGATCAATAAAGCTTTCATCTTATATTCGCAATATCCAGATTGCAATCTCAGTTTCTTGCTTGTTCTTCGTTTGCTCATAAATCAACTTTGGAGAATATTGTAGAGCCACTCAATTCATCAAGCATATCATCTAGCCTAGGAATAGGATGGCGATAACGAATAGTAATATTATTAATGCCTCTACAATCAACACACATACGCCGACGTACCATCCTTTTTAGGCACTAGTATAATAGGAACAGCACAAGGACTAAGAGATTCGCGTATATAACCTTTGTCGAGCAGCTCACATACTTGACGCATAATCTCCTTCGTCTCCTCTGGATTGGTACGGTATGGTGCACGGTTGGGTAGCGATGCACCGGAATTAAGTCAATTTGATGCTCAATCCCTCGAATAGGTGGTAGTCCCGGTGGCACGTCTTGTGGGAAGACGTCAGCGAACTCCTGCAAAATGTTAGTGACAGCAGGGGGCAAAGAGGAAAACACGTCCTCGAATGAAAATAATGCCTCTTTGCACACAAAAGCGTAGCAAACAGATTTGCTAGAATCTAGCTCATCAATATCAGATTTGGTGGCAAATAAACATGCACTTTTCAGTTTAATTTCGAAGCAACATTAGATGGTTTATTATTAGGCTTCATTTGTTGCTCAAATTCTTTTGCCACAATCTGATTTTCACTCTTATTTTTCTCCTGTTTTGCTTTATTAGCTCTATTAATATCATCTTTCAAAATGGAATCGGAGTCATAGGAAGCAAAGTAATATTTTATCCTTGTGAACAAGAGTATACTGATTGTTTCTACCATGGTGTACAGAATTTTTATCAAATTGCCATGGTCTACCAAGTAATAAGGAACATGCTTGCATAGATACCACATCACAATCAACATAATCAGCATATGTAGAGATACTAAAATACACACTAACAGACGTGTTACCTTAACCTTGCCGCTGTTGTTGAACCATTGGATGTAGTAAGGATGTGGATGTGGTCTTGTGGTGAGAAAAGCTTCTCCACCATATCCATGCTAGCCAAGTTGTTGCAGCTCCCTCCATCTATGATGGCCTTGAATAGAACGTTCCTTCACAACTCCCTTTGTATGGAACAAGTTATGCCTCTGATTTTGCTCAGCTTGTGTAACCTGCACACTCAAAACACGTTGAGCAACTAAACATTCATACCTGTCGGCATCTTGGCAGAGCCATGAATTGCGTCTCAAGATCGTAATCATCTCCACCATGTTCTTCATGTGTAATAAGAGCCAAAGTCTCTTCATCATAGTCACTAGCGGACTCATACCCACCATCCTCGGTAGCAATCATCACACGCTGAGATTGGCATTCTCTCAAAAATGTCCTCTTCCCTTACAACGACGACAAATAATATCACTTGTGTGCCCTGTTGACGCCATGGAAGAAGAAGAGCTCTGTGTAGGCCCAGCGGTGTGCTCTTGGCGATAGTGGTGGTTGTGCCTGCTTTCTTGTATCACGGTTGGAGGTGGCAGCCGGCGGAGGTGCCGGTGTAGTAGAACGTGTGGGCGTAGATGATGCACGTGGTGTCCATGATGAAGGTCGACCTGCGAGAAAAGTTAGTCCGCGCCAAGGCACATCGATCCTGCACTTCACGTTCAGCTTTACAAGCAAGATGGAATAATCGGTGATATTATTATAATCCTTGTAGTCTAGAATGGTCTGAATCTCTATTTAATCCACCCGAAAACGTGCAAGCATAGCTTCATTCTCCTCAACAATACCACATCTAATCAAGCCAGTTTGTAATTCCCGATAATATTCTTCTACGAATTTTTCCTTGTCTTAAGCGCTGCAATTTTTGAAGTAATTCACGTTGATAATATGGTGGAACCCAACGAGTACGCATAGCAGTTTTCAAAGCAGCCCAAGTGATGTAGGGCGGAACCCTATGTTGACGATCTTTCACGCTTGGAGAGAATCCCTACGAGGAACACGAAGAACGAGCGGAAGAACACGAGGGAAAACACGGTGAAAACGAGGGAGAGGTCACTCAACCGACAAGAAACCAATTACACAAGTGCTAGATTATCGAATACATAGAGTGGCACAAGATTCAAGGACAACAAAGGTAAGGATACAAGGGTAGCCGTTCTTCTCCGCGAGGAGGTCTTGAGGGGTCCACCCTAGGAGGGGGTCTTGAATCCGCTTGGGGGATCTTCTCCGTAGAGGTCCTGATCTCGAAGGAGAAGTGGCCAAGTGGATGAGAAAAGGCTCTCACCCCGAAATATGAGCAAATCCAAAGCTAACCCTGACTAGGAGATGGAAGGGTCCTATTTATAGTCTTAGTGCAAATGGAAGTCAAAACGAAGGGGTACATGGGCTTCAGCCCGCATCATCGTCAGACGTCCGGAAGGCGTCGGACGTCCGGAGGCTCGGGAGGTCCGGTCGTCCGGACGCGTTCGGACGTCCGTCTATTCTTCTCTCGCCGTGGGTGTGTCGGTCGTCCGTGGCGGGCGGTCGTCCGGGGCTTCGAGAGGTCCGGCGTCCGGAGGCTGTCGATCGTCCGTAGTTCCGCTCGGGTGATGGTCGTCCGGACGCCTTGTCAGCTCCGGTCGTCCGTAGGTTTGATTCGGGTGACGGAGTTCCGGACGTCCGGAGGGCGTCGGACGTCCGCGGGTCTGATTCGGGTGACGAAGTTCCGGACGTCCGGGCGTCGGACGTCCGTGTCTGGGAATCGTCGGACGTCCGGAAGGGTCGAGACGTCCGTGCCACAGTAGCTTCAGCTGCACCTTCTTCCTCTTCGACATACTTGGGGTTCTCGCCGTCTTGGCTCTTGCAAGTAGTAGATCCTTGGTTAGCCTCCATATACCTGATTACACATAGAGTTTACGAATGAGGTAGTAGCCATGTCTCATGGGTAGAAATAAGAAGTTCGGAGAGGAGCGAGTTCACCTTATCTTCAATAGCCTTAGCTCGGGCTCTTGTCATGGGTCCCGGTGGTGTTGAGGGAGATGTAGGCGCGTCCGTGGGGATGAGTGAGGGCTGCTCCGCATCATCTCCCCTTGGGAGAGATCCGACCTCGGATCAAAACTTCATCTCCATGGACAGGTGCAAGGTCCTTGGCGTTGAAGATGTCGCTCACGTTGTACTTGTCGCGAGGTATGTCGATTTTGTAAGCGTTGTCGTTGTAGCGTGCGAGCACTTTGAAAGGGCCATCGGCGCGAGGGAGAAGTTTGGACTTGCGTTCTTTGGGGAAGCGGTCCTTGCGAAGGTGTAGCCACACTTGATCGCCAATGTTGAAGATGATAGGTTGCTTGTTGGCGTTGAGCTTGTTTGCTTGGCGTTGTACTTGGCGCTCAATTGTGTGCCTTGTATCTTCGTGCATCTTCTTTATGTAGCTCGCTCGTTCACTTGCATCCATGTTGGTGCGCTCTTGGAGAGGGAGTGGTAGAATGTCCAATGGGGACAACGGGTTGAAACCGTAGACGACCTCGAAGGGGGACTTGCCGGTAGTTGAATGTCTTGCACGATTATAGGCGTACTCGGCGATGGGTAGACATGCTTCCCACTCCTTGATGTTCTTCTTGACCAAGACACGAAGTAGAGTGGACCCAGAAACTGGAAACGGGTCAAAAAAACTTTCTATAACGGCGACTGTCTCAATACACTTCGAAACACCTAAAAATAGGATAGCCAGAAAATTTTTCGACAAGTATGTTTTCGGAAAATTTTGGGCCTAAACGGAGGGTGGTTTCCAGACTCTTTTTTTTTCCGAAACCTACTCCGGCAAGGAAACACGAACCGGGAACTAGATGGATCTCGAAAACAAACCTAATATGCAAGGAACTCGGATTGGTGGTGGATATATGGTGGTGGTATATGGCAGCGGTGGTGGTAGCGGTGGTAGTATATGGATATGGATCAGTGGTGGTATATGGACACGGATTCGGAGCGGTGGTGGTAGGTGGCAGGGGCGATGATGATGGTGCCTCGGCGGCGTGACAACTTGTGACCGAACTCGAAACTCTAAAAGACTAGACTCTAAGACCAGCAACTAGACACGACGATGCACCAAAATTCAACAAAGCAAAACCCTAAAAAGATTATGCAAAGGCTCGATTGGTTCGGATATGATGAACTAACCCTAAATTTTTTTGGCTTTTTCATGGACAATAGGTATGAAGAACAGACTCGATCTAAACTACTTAAAACTGTAAAATCTCACCGAGCAACCGGAAATCTGATACCACTTGATAGAGGCGAGGTGTCCCGATCTTCGATGAGATGATAACTATAGATTTGGTGGAGCGACTTTGACGATCCGACTACAAGCGTGCCTGACGTTGCGCCTTAGCAATCGCTAAACCAATCTCCACGAGGTTCTTGGCGATGCGGAAGCACGATCAGCGACCACGAAGGTCTATTCCTGCACGCAATCGAAGAACAAGCAAGAATATGATAATGCAATCTAAATATTGCGAATATATATGAAGTATTGATAAACGTGGGGATCCGTAAGCGGTCTTGGCCTGGTCGTTGGACACAAACGAAGTACACGAAGTTGCAATGGCTAACTTTTAACTAAACAAATCCCAAGGTCTAAACGGTGCCCTAAGGGCTGTATATATGGAGGAAGAGGGGGGAATTTCGTGGCCCTTGGTGGAGGGGTCCGAATTCAACCCTATCTCTTGTTTCCCCACACATACAGACTCTAAAAATAGCCTATACTTGTGTATTTCGAAATTACAAGGGCCTGGCCCATTAATAAGGTGACGCAGCACCTAGAATAGCCTCGGGACGACATTTACGAAGTAGCATCTTGTATATTTCGTCCAAGGCTTCATGCACCCATTATGGTGGCTTCAAAGTCCTGAAATCATCACTTGTAACTCCGTTCTTGTTCCCCTTGCGCATGGCATTATCTCCATGCTTGTTCTTGCTCCAATGTCCATCCTTCTCCAAGCTAGGGCCTTCATTTGTAAGCAAAACAAATGTATCCAATTTAGGCAGCATCATATTCTCATGAACATTAGAATCATTACCAAGAAACGAAAGTACCTGATAATTTAATTGGCGTGCGCGAGCTCTAGTAATTGGTCCAGTATATGTAGCAGTAGGGGCTGTGGGTGTAACAATGGTATTGATGTCCTCATCAACATGTTGCAAAACTCTTTTGTAGGGAAAATTTGCGACTCCATGGAGTACCAAAGACAATCGTCTCCGATCGTGACGTCAAGTTCTTGAGTTACTTTTGGAAGACCCTATGCGCCAAGCTCGGAATCAAGCTCTTGTTCTCATCCGCATACCATCCTCAAACTGACGGCCAAACGGAGGTGACGAACCGGAGACTCTCCACTCTACTTCGCGTTTTTATCAAGAAGAACATCAAGGAGTGGGAGGCGTGTCTACCCGTCGCCGAGTACGCCTACAACCGTGCAAGACATTCGACTACCGGCAAGTCCCCCTTCGAGGTCGTCTACGGCTTCAACCCGTTGTCCCCATTGGACATTCTCCCTCTTCCTCTACAAGAGCGCACAAACATGGATGCAAGTGCTCGGGCAAGCTACATCAAGAGGATGCATGAGGATACAAGGCACACCATCGAGCGCGAAGTACAACGACTAGCGACCAAGCTCAACGTCGACAAGCAACCCATGGTCTTCAACATTGGTGATCTAGTGTGGCTACACCTTCGCAAGGACCACTTCCCCAATGAACGCAAGTCCAAGCTTCTCCCTCGAGCCGATGGACCTTTCAGGGTGCTAGCACACTACAACGACAATGCCTACAAGATCGACCTACCACGAGACAAGTACAATGTGAGCGACATCTTCAACGTCAAAGATCTCGCGCCATACCATGGAGATGAAGCTTTTGATCCAAGGTCGGATCTCTCCCATGGGAGGGGAGATGATGCGGAGCATCCTTCCATCATCCGCATGGACTCTACACCGACACATCAAGCCCCACGTGGACCTATGACAAGAGCAAGAGCACGTGCTTTGGAAACCAAGGTGAATTCCTTCCTACTAGATTTGCATATGGACACGAATGGAACATGTTTACTACCTCACCAAAATGTGCTATGCCGCCTTAGGTATGAAGAGGAACATCACCAAGACGCTCAGGAGCATCACCAAGGAGTGGGAGGACCACCCCGAGGCCACGCAAGCCAAGAAGAAGGCCAACAAAGCGGCACAGACAGAAGCTTGGTGACCCGTGCGCCACGGGCCCCGAGACCCCGTGCCCACGGGCTACTCAGGGAGTTGGCGCTGGAGCACCCCGTGCGCACGGGCTGATGCGGAGCATCCTATGGACATCACCATGTCAAGAGCCCGTTCGGTGAGTGACACGTGCGACATCTACTTCACATACACAAAGGTGAATCATCTCCTTTACGTGCTCACTTGACCCCTTCGAGGATGGTATACTATTTGACACTCCACTCGTGTGCTGCATAGGTATTGTCGAACACTAAGGGCGGCGAGGAGGAGTGCAAGCGCCAAGGAACAACTACACCATCCGCGAGGGAAGCACGGAAGTGAAGACGGAAGAAGACCGGGAAGAGCGGTACTACCGCCCCGTAAGCGGTACTACCGCTAACCAGCGATACTACCGCCCCACTGCCGCCGCCACTACCGCTCAACCCGACAAGTACTAGTGTTACGCGATCCGGGCCCGTACTACCGCTCAGCCCAAGCGGCACTACCGCTTGAGCGGTACTACCGCCCTTGCCCGTACTACCGCCACATCTTGCAGAGTCGGGCCGAGGCCCATGTATCCCTCCTCACTTACCCCTTCGTGGACATATGCTATATAAACTCCCCACCTCCTCCTAGCTAGGGTTAGCTTTGGATTTGCTCATATTTGGTGTGAGAGCCTTTGCTCATCCACTTGGCTACTTCTCCTTGAGATCAGGACCTCTCGGAGAAGATCCCCAAGCGGATTCAAGACCCCCCTAGGGTGGACCCCATCAAGACCTCCTCATGGAGAAGAACGGCTACCCTTGTATCCTACCCTTTGTTGTCCTTGAATCTTGTGCCACTCTATGTGTTTGATAATCTAGCACTTGTGTGATCGTTTTCTTGTCGGTTGAGTGATCTCTCTCGTTCTCCCGTGTTTTCCCTCGTGTTCTTCCGCTCGTTCTTCGTGTTCCTCGTGGGATTCTCTCAAGCGTGAAAGATCGCCCACGTGGGGTTCCGCCCTACATCATCTATGGTATCATGAGCCACGTTGATCACGTTTTGGAGCCCCTACCCTCTTTTCTAGCTTGATTTTGTTGATTTCGTCCTAAATCCGAAAATCCCCACCAAAAATAGCCCCAAATTTTTTTTGTGATTTGTTAGTTTTGATGATGTTTTGTTGATTTTGATCCATGGATTTGCTTGGTTTCAAGTGGATCTAGCATTTCCCCAAGTTTCACCTCTTTCCATCCACAAAATCCATCGAATTTTGACCCCGAAATCACCCATTTCCGCCCCAAAATCGCGCAACCGTTCGAACAATCAGGAAAATCCCGACACGAGCGGTACTACCGCCCTCCTAGCGGTACTACCGCTTAGAGCGGTACTACCGCCCTCCTAGCGGTACTACCGCTGAGCACGGCACTTCCGCCAGCCCCCGTTCAGCCCAAATAGTCGAAAAAACCCGACACGAGCGGTACTACCGCCCGTTCCAAGCGGTACTACCGCTTACGAGCGGTACTACCGCCCTCCCGAGCGGTACTACCGCCCTAGCCAGTTTCAGCCTTCCGACTTTCACCGTTTCGGCCATAACTAATTCATCCGGAGTCCGATTTTGACGTTCTTTAGCTCGTTTTGAAGCTATTGACATCCCCCTTCCCATAAAAATACTACCATCACCATTTGACTCCATCAAATTTTGTGAACTTTGGCATCTTTGCCTAGGGCTTCCGCCACATCCTCCGCATAACCACCACCGACTTCCGCAACCTAACCAATTTGTTCCCCATAGCATTAGTGGTTGCTTGAGTAGTGATTCGAGTCTCCTAAGGTGTTTGACTACTTAGGGACGATTGCTTCTTCATCAACCACCACCACCACTTCCACATAACCTTGCCCACCATACACTTCCGACAACCCAACTTAAACCAATTGTTGATTGAGCTTTTTGAGTTGTGGCATGTGTCTCCTAAGGTGTTTGACTACTTAGGGACGGCAACTTCAACTCCGACACGTGTATAGCCCATCATTCCACTTCCGCATTGCGAAGTGCAAACCACCACCGCATTCCCGCTACCACCATTTTGACATTTGACGTTGAGATTTTGAGTTCGCGGTTTTCCGTTTCCTAAGGTGTTTGACTACTTAGGGACGCGTCTCCATCATCTTGGTATCTACATCAAGAACACCGCCACTCATCATCGCCAAGGACGGTAACCTCCATATCATATTGGTATCGTGGTATCCATCCATTGTATATTCCCCTTGCCATTGCATTGTTAACCCCTAGCCTTACTTTTGCGTTACTTGCCTATCGAGACTAGCCATTTGAGTATTGCCGCAGCGTTACTTGTGCACATTAGTGATCATACCTTCCATTACATACCATACCATATCATATTGGTATCATATCATCCATTGTGTCTCAAGTTTGTTCCGCATATACACAATTGCTATCTTGGTTTGTGCATTGTGCAAAGTGGCCATAGAAAAAAAAGAAATAAAGCTTTTAAGCAAAAGAAAGAGAGCAAAGAGCTTGTAAGCAAGTGCCATAGCATCATACCATATTGCACATAAGATTGTCATATCCGATCATCTTGGATCATCTTGAGAGAAACACCGGGAACCATACATACATAGCATACTTGGGATAGAAGTTTATCCATTTTGCATCTTATAGGTTGTGCACAAGTGTCGTATCCGCCTATTGAGCAATCGTGCTAGCGTCTCTCTTGAGTTGTGCAACACGGCGTTTTCGTGGATTACACATTTTGTGCTCATTCCTTGGTTGCACGACCCCATTTATCTATCCGTGTGTGTGTTTCCGTGTGCCATTCTTTGCTATTGGTCCATTTGTTTCACTTGCGAATTTGTGAATCTCTTTCAACATTATTGACTCTTGCTAACATTTTGCATTAAATTTTTGTGCCACTATCCTCACCGAGCTCCTCCATAAGCTTTACTTGTGTAGGTGTGAGAACCGACAAGGATTGGTACCAATAGTGCTATTTCATTGTCCGCATTTGAGTGAACTTGATTCATTTTCAACATCGGTCAAGGTACATTGGTATAAGTTCTTCTCTTTCTCCCACTCATATTTGCTCGAGTCTTGTGATGGATAGGCAAGGCATTTCATCTCCGGTCTTCGACAACAACGACGGCGTGAACAACTACATCACCAAAGCGTCTCTCTTCAATCTACAACGACAAGTGCAAGGCACACAATCAAGATTGCGAGAGCGCATCGAGAACATCTCCATCGACATTCATCACTCCGAAGCAAGGAGAAGGGACTACTTGACAAGAAGCTTGCCGCACATAAAGAGGAGCAAGATGCAAGGATGGAGGAGATTCGGCCTTGATCAAGTCTTCTTCCCTTCGTCATCTTCAAGGCGGCGACGTTCAAGCCACAAGTCTTGGGCGCCTAAGCGATGCAAGTGCAAATCGTCCTCGTCCACATCTACATGGCGACCACCATCACGTTTGTGATCCACATCGTCATGAAGGGCAAGTCACCTCAAGCATCATGTGCATGACGACGACGAACGACATCTACTACGAGCCCAAGTGCGACAACGACACCATCATCATGAAGATGCTCCACAAGCGCAAAGGCACAAGTCCCAACAAGCCCTACCTCACGCCAAGTCGAGCTTCATAAGCACAAGAGAAGACCGCGAGACGACCACCACCAAGACGGCGCTACGGCTACATCTACCACTTCGCATCTTCGCCAAGTGTTCTCAAGGCATCTTCGCTTTGGACGTCGGCATCTTCGCCTACTTCCCGTGTACGCCTACATCGACTTCATCAAGTCCAAGGCGACCACCTCTGAGCGAGGGCGACACTTCCATCTTCGAATCCCCTCAAGGAAGATGGCGAGCATGGGAAACTCCCTTCGTCAAGGAGGCGAGCTATGAGGTGCCACATCATATGGGCCTCCAACACCAAGGCGGTGACAAGGCGGTCGAGCAAGGGCCATCCCTTCGACCACGGCGATGGCCGAACCTCTTCAACAACATGAAGACGACGCCCACATTGGACTCATACTCCGAGTCAAGCTACGCGACCGCGCATGGAGACATTTGCACCTACATCTCTCCGACACCCACATATGTCGAGATGCCCCAATTGCCATGTGAGGAGAGCCACCACCCCATGAGTGACATGAGTGACTCCACCATACGTGACATTGAGAGCATTTCCTATGAGAGGATGAGTGTGACCACCACTAGCCCCACACATGAGAGCATGCCACACATCCTATGTGAGGTTGGCGCCATTTGAGTGACTCCACCCACCATACGAGGGAGAGCATCCTTGAGGGAGTGAGTGAGCCACAACACTTAGTGAGTGAGGTAGTTGACACGGCACATGAGGCCACTATGATTTCTAACGACTTAACCTCTACTCCTAGTGTGTTTTCTTCTTTGGTGCTAGGTCTCCTACATGACGACATGCCTATCCTCGACGAGTCCATCCCTACATTGGAGACGCAGCGATGGCCATGGTGGACGATGATGCACCCCCACATGGTTCCATCAAGATGAAGATGACAACGAGACGATCTTCAACACCTCACCTACAACACATGAGCGACGCCCAATGGTAACATAGGTGATGGTGCTTCTCTTGTCCCACTAGTGGACTCTCTTGACTTCGATTGCTCCCATGATGTTGACACACCTATTACCATGCTCCGTGCTAGTGAAACTTCTTCATGCCTTGACTTACCTATTTATGATGAATATGATGATGAGCATGTTGAGTTGCCTAGTTGTGATGCTATGCTTCATAGGATATCATGTGAAAATTCTATTGGTCACTTCATGTTTGACAATCCATTGAACTTGACATATGCTATGAGTGAGATCTCCCATATTGCATCATTACAATCTCAACATAGTAACTATGCATGCCTAATTAAAATAAATCCCATTTGCACTTATGGCATAGATGACGAGATGATGGTCATTGGCCTTTGCTTCTCTTGTGATGATATTGCCATGCTTCCTTTACATGATTTATGCAATTCATCTACTATTCCATGCCATGATCACATTGTTCCAAATATGCATTGTTTTGGATGTTGTCAATATTCTCCACATGATATTTCTACTCTTGCTCATGAGGAGACCCCCATAGTTTCCTCATACATGTTTGGAGATTTTGATTCATCCCATCCTTTGCATGATTTCCATGATTGCTTGCACCATATGCATTCCATGAATAACAATGCTCTAGATATTTCTCATGATGCATTATACAATTTGAGTCTCCATTATGCTATACATAATAACAAACCTCTCATGATGGATGACATGTTTCTATATCACGCATCTCATTTATTTGAGCATTGGATATTTTGTGCTAACCGACACATGCATGTGCGCATCATGATGGATGATGTGTACATATACCATGCACACACAATTTTTCCTTTGTCTTTGTTTTGTGTAGGTACTCATGCATACTCGTCAACTTCTCAATCCCAAGAGTTGACGAAACGAGCTCTTGAGAGCAACGATGACTTGGGATCACGTGGACTTTCATTCCCACCATTCCTTTTGCACAAGGACTACGCGCATCTCTTTTACTTGTCTCTCACACGGCTTTGGGCTATTTACCACTTGTTACCTTATGCCCATTCTATCGTGTTCACTTTGCATGTTATGCTTGCTTCTATGCCTTTGCCATGCAATTGTGACCCTTGCTTGCATATACCCATGATTCACCATCACGATACTCATATGTGTATTTGCATGCTTGGTGGAGATCCTTGTTGCTTTTGCCATGTTTATCATGTGCCCCATGCTACTGTTGATTGTTGTGTTGGGAGAGTCATGATGATCCATTGCTATTTACATATGGCCTCTCGCCAATACATTGATGATAATTTTCTCATATCTTGCTTTCATGCTTGTGCTATGCCATGTGAATTATTCATGCCCACTATTTGCACACATGACATGATTGCCTTGATTCCTTCTAGTACGTTGCATCTTCGCACTACTAGCTTGCTTCACTTGATTGATATGATTGCTTCCTATGTTGCATCGCCCATGTTCCACTATTACTTGCTTTCTTGGGTTGATGACATATATGCTCATGCCTCTCACATGATATATCTTGATCATGGTCTCTTGTGTCCATTAGTTGCCTCTCTCATATCCACTTGTATTGAGTGCAACCATACTATGCTTATTGATCTTGGAGACTTTGACATATTACTTGTGATGCATGCTTGTTTGATTGCGCCTATTGCATTTGGTTGTTCTTGCATCATATGCCTCCATACTATGAAACGCTCCCTTGTACTTTCTTATGATGAGCATGATGCATACACTTGTTCGGTCTCTTACCACACGAATGATAGGTTTTGCACTTCCGCTAACCTCATTTGTTTTTCCGAGTGTTTGTCATGTTCTTTCATTTTGAAGGATTCACAAGGCGGTGCCGCTATGCGACATATTGGATATGTGAAGACATACATGATGTACGACTCCAACATCTTTGGGAACTTTCTTGAGGTGAACTCCTTCCTTTGAGCCATCCTCAAGTTTGCATATTGGATGGGCCATACTTTCATTGTTGTTTCCTTCTTCTTGTCTACATGATACATATATTGGATGGAGGACCGACATTGGAGATGGACTCTATGGACCTTCACATTGAGGTACCTTCGGAACTCCACTCATGCCTCGACATCGAGCATTGGTACACCAATACCTCCATATTTGTTGATTGTGCTCACACATGTCATGCTCGATGGACATATCATACTCACCACAAGTTTGCACCCTATGCATGGATTGACTCACATCATGATTGCCTTGTTGCTTCTTGTATTCCCATGTCATCCATGATATATGAGCTTGTGAATTTTCTTAGCAAATTTGTTGTGATCTTTCTTGATGGCATATTCATACATCGTGATCATATTGCCTATCATCAATTGCATGATAACATAATCATATTGAGCATCCATTGCCATATTCATGCTATTGATAAACCGTCTCACTATGACATCATTTTGCACCGTGGTTGCATTGCTCATACTCATAACACAATTGTGTGCACAATGAATGCTTTTGCTCCCACGAATGCTTTACATCTCATTCCATATCATCTTGCTAAGCTTCATGTGCTTTGTCATGAACAATCTTACATACGGACTCTTTCTTACATGATGGACACTTTGTGTGCGCTAACCATTGTATTTCCAAGTGTTGCTTGTGTTTGCTCTTTTGCATGTCTATCACTCCAATGACACCTTGGACTACTTGGATTGCGCCATGTCTTCCACTTCGTCCAACTACAAGTTCGTCTACGACAACCGTTTCCATGGTGATGACGATCATGATCCGAGGCGGATCTTTCCCAAGGAGGGAGATGATGCGGAGCATCCTATGGACATCACCATGTCAAGAGCCCGTTCGGCGAGTGACACGTGCGACATCTACTTCACATACACAAAGGTGAATCATCTCCTTTACACGTGCTCACTTGACCCCTTCGAGGATGGTATACTATTTGACACTCCACTCGTGTGCCTGCATAGGTATTGTCGGAACACTAAGGACGACGAGGAGGAGTGCAAGCGCCAAGAAACAACTACACCATCCGCGAGGGAAGCCTGGAAGTGAAGACGGAAGAAGACCCAGGAAGAGCGGTACTACCGCCCCCCGTAAGCGGTACTACCGCTAACCAGCGGTACTACCGCCCCCACCGCCGCCACCACTACGCTCAACCCGACAAGTACTAGTGTTCGCGACGATCCGGGCCCAGTACTACCGCTCAGCCCAAGCGGCACTACCGCTTGAGCGGTACTACCGCCTTTGCCCGCACTACCGCCTGCTTGCACACGAGTCGGGCGAGAGGCCCATGTATCCCTCCTCACTTACCCCTTCGTGGACATATGCTATATAAACTCCCCACCTCCTCCTAGCTAGGGTTAGCTTTGGATTTGCTCATATTTGGTGTGAGCCTTTGCTCATCCACTTGGCTACTTCTCCTTGAGATCAGGACCTCTCACGGAGAAGATCCCCAAGCGGATTCAAGACCCCTCCTAGGGTGGACCCCATCAAGACCTCCTCATGGAGAAGAACGGCTACCCTTGTATCCTACCCTTTGTTGTCCTTGAATCTTGTGCCACTCTATGTGTTTGATAATCTAGCACTTGTGTGATCGTTTTTTTGTCGGTTGAGTGATCTCTCTCTCGTTCTCCCCGTGTTTTCCCTCGTGTTCTTCCGCTCGTTCTTCGTGTTCCTCGTAGGGATTCTCTCCAAGCGTGAAAGATCGCCCACGTAGGGTTCCGCCCTACATCACGGGCCCAACTTACCCCGTGCGCACGGGCCTCCCAGGATGGCCGGCTGAGATCGCTTCTTCGGCTCCTTCTTCATCTCCTTCGACACCAAGCCTATATAAGTCGTACCAAGGACCATGTTAGGGTTAGCAAAGTATTAGATGAGATATTTGTGAGCTTTGCTCCTTTCTACCTTCCCTTGTGGAATCAAGACACACTAGGGAAGAATCCTTGTGGATTTGAAGACCTCCTCAAGGAGTAGACTACCTTCAAGACCCCATCTCCTTTGGATTTGGGATGAACTTTGCCATTGTACCTTTCCTTTGATTGTGTTTGCGACTTGTGGATCTTGTGTTGTTACTCTAGTGGATGTGTAATCGGGGAGTGTTGGAGTGATTTCCTCTTTGTGTTCTTGTTGTTTCTCTCCTTCCCCCCTCCAAGTGTGAAAAGATCCCTCCTAGGGTTCTACCCTACATCACCCTCTTCCTCCATATATACAGCCCTTGGGGCGTCGTTTAGACTTTGGGTTTTGTTTAGATTAAAAGTTCGCCATAGCTGCAACTTCGCGTACTTCGTTTGTGTTCAACGACCAGACCAAGGCGTCACAGAACCCCACCTTCATTAATAAAGCTTTCCTCTTATATTCGCAATATCCAGATTGCAATCTTAGTTTCTTGCTTGTTCTTCGTTTGCTCGCAGGAAACAGGCCCCCTCGTGGTCAGGTTGATCGTGCTCCGGCGTGGTCAATAACCCTCGGAGTTGGTTTAGCGATTGCTAAGGCGCGACGTCTCGCACGTTCGTAGTCGGATCGTCAAGGTAGACTCCCACAGAAATCGATAGCCACCATCTCATCGAAACATCGGGACACCTTTGCCTCTATCAAGTTGTATCAGATTTCCAGGTTGCTCGGTGAGATTTTACAGTTTTTCGTAGTTTAGATCGAGTATGTTCTTCATACCTATAGTCCACGAAAAAGCCAAAAAAATTAGGGTTAGTTCATCCCATCCGAACCAATCTGAGCCTTTGCATAATCTTTTCTTTGCGGTTGCATCGCCGTGTCAAGTTGCTGGTCTTAGCGTCTAGTCCTTTAGAGTTTCGAGTTCTGTTCACAGGTTGTCACGTCGCCGCTGCCATATATCACCACCGCATCATCATCATCATTGCTGCTGCCATATACCACCACCGCACCAACTTCATCACCGCTGCCATATACCACCACCACATATTCACCGCCAATCCGAGTACGTATACGCCACCACATATCCGCCATCATCACGCCAATCCGAGTCCACCTGCAACATATATCCGCCACCAGTCCGAGTTCCACCAGATTCATCTCCGCCACTAGTCCGAGTTCCACCAGATTCATCTCCGCCACCAGTCCGAGTTCCACCAGATTCATCTCTGCCACCAGTCCTATTTCGAGTCCAGTATTTTGTTACTCTGTTTTGGATTTCCAGATCATGCCATACTCCGAGTCGTGACAGAGAAGGACTCCCCAACTTCCGTGCTACCCGCAGTAGAAGGACTCCCCAACTTCTGGAAAATTCTGGCTAGGCAGTTTTTAGAGCATTTGTAGACTTTTTCGAAAAAAAATTGTTGTAGAGCAAAAAAAAAGAAGAGGAAAAAAAGTGCAAAAAAAAGAAAAAAAGAGAAAAAAATTCAGAGTGTGCTCCTCCCTGGTTTACGTGCCGCGCCGTGATTTTGTTAGTCTTCTAGGCTCGCGTCTCTAGCACAGTCTAGCCTAGGACCAGCACAGTACCATCGTTGAGCGTTTATTCAACTTCGCATCTCTGAATTGATTATTGCTGACCCTTTTTGCTACCATATTATAAGCCTTCCCAGCTCCACATACATCTACATCGTGCGTTTGACTCTCCCTAGTAATAGCTCTATCCAAGCCTTGAGAGTTTTGACTACATCGGTTGCCGATGACCGCCTGCCTGGTAAGAAATTGAGATTTGCTTAACGGAGTTGTGACACCCGCCACCAATACCACTTGTTAGTAGTCTGTAGGATCATATTCTTGTGTGTTTCTATTGCTGCTAACCATGCCAGGATCACAAGCCGACGAGACAGACAGGGAGAACTTGACGAACAAGGAGCTTCATGATAAGTTTCAGCAAATGATGAGTGGACAGGTGCAAGATGTGCTAAACAGATTTGAAGAGGCCATGGAGAAGATACATGGCATGGAGAAGTCGTTTGAAACAAAGCTCGATAACAAGTTTGCTGAATTGCTTTCATGTTTTCCACCACCACCGGCCGCTGCAGCTGTGTGCACCTCCAAACGTGAAAGATCCCTGATTAGGGTTCCGCCCTACATCATCCTCTCACATGTTTGGTTGCAACAATGTCACTTCTTCACATATGCCATGTCCCATTGCTTGTCACATGATTGACTTGATTGCCTCACACATGATGAACAATTGCTCTTTCTATTGTGTTGAGTGCCACACTATTTTCACTACACCCTATGCACGTTATGCTTGGATTGTCTTGCACTTGACTCATGTGTTTAGACACTTCATTTCATTTGGTGTGGTGAATGCTTCCTATGCTTACCATAGACCGTTTGTTGAGCGCTTTATGCATGCTTGCTATGAACTTGAGGTAGATGCCTATTCTCTTGTCAAACATATTTGCATCACTACCTCACATTTACATGCTTGTTTCCATGATGCCCTTCTTTGTGCTCAATTTATGTGCTTATATGCCATGTCACAATCCTTTGTCACACCATATGCTATGCTTGATGATGACACTTGTTGGGTGAATCACCTCTTGAATGCTTGGTTTTGCACTAACACTAACCACATTTGTTTTTCCAAGTGTTTGTTGTCTTTGCTACTTTTGAAGGAATCCCAAGACGGTGCGACATTGGAGAGTGCCCATTTCGAGCTTCAAGATGACAAGAACTTGGTGATCGACAACTCCTACACGGCGACGTCATCTCTTTCCCATGGTGATTTGGATTTCGATCCGAGGTTGGATCTTTCCCAAGGGGGAGGGGATGATGCGGAGCATCCTACGGACACCACCATGTCAAGAGTCCATTTGGCAAGTGACACATGCGACATCTAATTCACATACACAAAGGTGAATCCTCTCCTTTACACGTGCTCACTTGACCCTCTCGAGGATGGTATGCTACTTGACACTCCTTCCGTGTGCATGCATAGGTATTGTCGGAACATCGCAGATGTCGAGGAGGAGTGCAAGCGCAAGTGTACGTCTACACCATCCGCGAGGGAAGCATGGAAGAGAAGACGGAAGAAAGGATAAGAAGAGGACGGAGCAGCTGCTGAGCTGGAGCCGGACATCCGGACGCAGAGCCGGATCATCCGTGCCGACCCCCGTATCATCCGGGTAATCCATACACCGCGACGGCCGAACCTTGCAGAATCTGCTAGGCGAAGCTGGATCATCCGGACAAGGTCCCGGATCATCCGGACGATGCCCGGATCATCCGGACCCCCATCCAGATCATCCGGCCCTTGCATGCGTGCATGACTTGGGCCGAGGCCCGTGTACCCTTTCGGCCCCTCACTTACCCCTTCGCCCACTAGACTATAAATAGACCTCCTCCACCTCCTTTCTAGGGGAAGCAAATATGATGGCTCATTCTTAGGTGAGCTTTGCTCCTACCTCTACTCTTGAGAGAGAGAGACCACTACTCCATTGGAGGCCAAGACCTCCATCTAGGAGAAGATCCTGCGGGATATATCATCAAGACCCCTCTTGGCGGCCCCTTCAAGACGTCCTCACGGAGATGAACTCTACCTTGTATCTTTCCCTTTGTTGTTCATGTACCTTGTGGATCTTGTGTGTTTGATTGTCTAGTGGATGTGTGATCGGACTTGTTCTTGAGTGTTTCCCCTTGTGATTTCTCTCCATTCTTCCCCGTGTCCGTCTTGTTCTTCGAGGGATCTCGCTCCTTTCGTGAAAGATCGGCCATCTAGGGTTCCACCCTACATCATCTAGCCCTTGTGTGATCGATACTTTTCGGTTTAGTGATTCTTTCATGTGTTTTTCCTTGTGTTCTTCCGCCCGTTCGTCGTGTTTTCCCCGTAGGATCCCCTCCAAACGTGAAAGATCCCCGATTAGGGTTCCACGTTACATCATCCGCTCACATGTTTGGTTGCAACAATGTCACTTCTTCACATATGCCATGTCCCATTGCTTGTCACATGATTGACTTGATTGCCTCAACATGATGAACAATTGCTCTTTCTATTGTGTTGAGTGCCACACTATTTTCACTACAACCTATGCACGTTATGCTTGGATTGTCTTGCACTTGACTCATGTGTTTAGACACTTCATTTTATTTGATGTGGTGAATGCTTCCTATGCTTACCATAGACCGTTTGTTGAGCGCTTTATGCATGCTTGCTATGAACTTGAGGTAGATGGCTATTCTCTTGTCAAACATATTTGCATCACTACCTCACATTTACATGCTTGTTTCCATGATGCCCTTCTTTGTGCTCAATTTATGTGCTTATATGCCATGTCACAATCCTTTGTCACACCATATTCTATGCTTGATGACGACACTTGTTGGGTGAATCACCTCTTGAATGCTTGGTTCTGCACTAACACTAACCACATTTGTTTTTCCAAGTGTTTGTTGTCTTTGCTACTTTTGAAGGAATCCCAAGACGGTGCAACATTGGAGAGTGCCCATTTCGAGCTTCAAGATGACAAGAACTTGGTGATCGACCACTCCTACACGGCGACGCCATCTTTTTCCCATGGTGATTTGGATTTCGATCCGAGGTCGGATCTTTCCCAAGGGGGAGGGGATGATGCGGAGCATCCTACGGACATCACCATGTCAAGAGTCCATTTGGCAAGTGACACGTGCGATATCTACTTCACATACACAAAGGTGAATCATCTCCTTTACACGTGCTCACTTGACCCTCTCGAGGATGGTATACTACTTGACACTCCTTCCTTGTGCATGCATACGTATTGTCGGAACATCGCGGATGTCGAGGAGGAGTGCGAGCGCAAGTGTACGTCTACACCATCCGTGAGGGAAGCGTGGAAGAGAAGACGGAAGAAAGGAGAAGAAGAGGACGGAGCGGTTGCTCAGGTGGAGCCGGACATCCGGACGCAGAGCCGGATCATCCGGGCTCAGCCGGATCATCCGGGCCGACCCCCGGATCATCCGGGTAATCCAAACGCGGCCGAACCTTGCAGAATCTGCTCGGCGAAGCCGGATCATCTGAACGAGGTTACGGATCATCTGGACGATGCCCGGATCATCCGGACCCCCATCCGGATCATCCGGTCCTTGCCTGCGTGCATGACTTGGGCCGAGGCCCGTGTACCCTTTCGGCCCCTCACTTACCCCTTCGCCCACTAGACTATAAATAGACCACCTCCACCTTGTTTCTAGGGGAAGCAAATATGATAGCTCATTCTTAGGTGAGCTTTGCTCCTACCTCTACTCTTGAGAGAGAGAGACCACTACTCCATTGGAGGCCAAGACCTCCATCTAGGAGAAGATCCTGCAGTATATATCATCAAGACCCCCTCTTGGGCGGCCCCCTTCAAGACCTCCTCGCGGAGATGAACTCTACCATGTATCTTTTCCTTTGTTGTTCATGTACCTTGTGGATCTTGTGTGTTTGATTGTCTAGTGGATGTGTGATCGGACTTGTTCTTGAGTTTTTCCCCTTGTGATTTCTCTCCGTTCTTCCCCGTGTTTGTCGTATTCTTCGAGGGATCTTGCTGCTTTTGTGAAAGATCGGCCATCTAGGGTTCCACCCTACATCATCTAGCCCTTGTGTGATCGATACTTGCCGGTTTAGTGATTCTTTCATGTGTTTTTCCTTGTGTTCTTCCGCCCGTTCGTCGTGTTTTCCCCGTAGAATCCCCTCCAAACGTGAAAGATCCCCGATTAGGGTTCCTCCCTACATCATCCTCTCACATGTTTGGTTGCAACAATGTCACTTCTTCACATATGCCATGTCACATTTCTTGTCACATGATTGACTCTATTGCCTCACACATGATGAACAATTGCTCTTTCTATTGTGTTGAGTGCCACACTATTTTCACTACACCCTATGCACGTTATGCTTGGATTGTCTTGCACTTGACTCATGTGTTTAGACACTTCATTTTATTTGGTGTGCTGAATGCTTCCTATGCTTACCAAAGACCGTTTATTGAGCGCTTTATGCATGCTTACTATGAACTTGAGGTAGATGCCTATTCTCTTGTCAAACATATTTGCATCACTACCTCACATTTACATGCTTGTTTCAAAGATGCCCTTCCTTGTGATCAATTTATGTGCTTATATGCCATGTCACAATCCTTTTTCACACCATATGCTATGCTTGATGACGACACTTGTTGGGTGAATCACCTCTTCAATGCTTGGTTTTGCACTAACGCTAACCACATTTGTTTTTCCAAGTGTTTGTTATCTTTGTTACTTTTGAAGCAATCCCTAAACGGTGCGACATTGCAGAGTGCCCATTTCGAGCTTCAAGATGACAAGAACTTGGTGATCGACCACTCCTACACGGCGACGCCATCTCTTTCCCATGGTGATGTAGGGCGGAACCCTACGTGGATGATCTTTCACGTTGGAGCGGATCCTACGGGGAATCACGAAGAACACGCGGAAGAACAAGAGGGAAACACGGAGGAAACGAGAGGGAAATCACTAAACCGACAAGAGATCAATCACACAAGTGCTAGATCACCGATCACATAAAGTGGCATGAGATTCAAAGTCAACAAAGGAAAGATACAAACGGTAGCCGTTCTTTTCCGTGAGGAGGCCTTGATGGGGTCCACCCTAGAAGGGGGTCTTGAATCCGCTTGGGGGATCTTCTCCGTAGAGGTCCTGGTCTCCGAGGAGAAGTAGCCAAGTGGATGAGCAAAGGCTCTCACACAAGAATATGAGCTAATCCAATGCTAAACCTAGAAAGAGGAAGGGGATGGAGTATATATAGTCTACGGGGGCTAAAGGGTACATGGGCTTCGGCCCTTTACTGTTCACACACTGGCGAGGCCGGATGTCCGGGCGTCGGGCCGGATGTCCGGGATTTCGGGAGAGGCCGGATGTCCGGGCCAGGGGGCCGGATGTCCGGGCTGGCGGGGCAGACTTCTGTCGGTTCGGGATAGGTGAGGCCGGATTTCCGGGCTGGGGGGCCGGATTTCCGGGGCTTCGTGGGAGGCCGGATGTCCGGGGCCTGGGGGCCGGATGTCCGGGGCCTGGGGGCCGGATGTCCGGGCCCTGTAGCTCTTCGATGGCTGGGCTGCTGCTGCTGTTGACATCATCAGGGGCCGGATGTCCGGGCCGGGGCCGGATGTCCGGGTCCTGTAGCCTTTCTCCGGTTCCTCTCGTCGTGCTCCTTCATCCTTGTACTTGGGGACTTGTCCATCATTCCGAGCATCTTCGAGAGGGTCTATTTGGTACCTAGGCATGCATAGTGTCCTGGCATTAGGTAGCAACCATGTCTCACACGAATGGAAAGGGGAAGCATTTAGGAACGGGTTCACCTTGTGTCCAATGGCGAATAGTCGAGGTCTCATCTTATGTATCCTTGGGGCTTGGAGAGTAGTCGGAGTGTACATGGGGATGAACGTGGTATGCTCCGCATCATCTCCCCTCCCTTGGGAAAGATCCGACCTCGGATCGTGATCCTCATCACCATGGAAACGGTTGTCGTGGACGGACTTGTAGTCGGACAAAGTGGAAGGCATGGCGCAATCCAAGTACTCCAAGGTGTCTCCGGAGTGGTATACATGCAAAAGGAGCAAACACAAAGTACACTTGGAAATACAATGGTTAGCGCACACAAGGTGTCCATCAAGTAAATATGAGTCCGTGCGGCAAGATGGTGCATGGCAAGACACATGATGCTTATCAAGATGATCTAGAATGATATGCAAAGCATTCATGGGAGCAAATTCATTCGAGGCATGCACAAAGGTGTTGTGGATATGATGAATGTGGCCATTGTGCAAAATGATGTCATAATGGAATGGTGCATCAAAAGCATGAACATGACAATGGATGCTCAATATGTATATGTTATCATGCAATTGATGGTCGACAATATGATCATTATGTATGAATATGCCATCAAGGAAGATCACAACAAATTTGCTAAGAAAATGCACAAGCTCATATATCATGGATGACATGGGAATAGGTGCAACAAGACAATCATAATGTGTGTCAAACCATGCATAGGGTGCAAATTTGTCATGGGAGGTGTTGTACCATAGCTCGATGTGGTGGCACTCCTCAACTTGAAGGTCCATAGTGTCCATCTCCAATGTCGGTCCTCCATCAAATATATGCATCATGTAGACAAGAAGAAGGAAACAACAATGAAAGTATGACCCGTCCAATATGCATATATGAGGATGGCTCAAAGGGAAGGAGGTCACCTTTAGTAGTTTCTCGAAAATGTTGGTGTCGCACATCGTGTATGCCTTCACATAACCAATATGTCTCGTGATTGTACCTCCTTTTGAATCCTTCAAAATGAAAGAACATGACAAAAACTTGGAAAACAAATGAGGTTAGTGCAAATATAGCACCTATCATTCGAGTGGTAAAATACCCAACAAGTTTTCTCATCATTCTTATCATAAGAAGGACAAGGTGTGGTATGGTATGGAAGCATAAGATGCAACTACAACCAAAGACAATAGGCTTAAACAAGAAAGCATGCATCACAAGTAATATGTCAAAGTCTCCAAGAGCAATAAGCATAGTATGGTTGCACTCAATACAAGGTGATATAAAAGATGCAACTAATGGAGGTAAGAGACAATGAACAAGATATATCATGTGAGAGGCATGAACATATATGTCATCAACCCAAGAAAGCAAGTAATAGTGGAACATGGGTGATGCAACATAGGAAGCAATCATCGCGATCAAGTCAAGCAAGCTAGTAGTGCGAAGATGCAACGTACTAGAAGGAATCATGGCAAGCATGTCATTGGTGCAAATAGTGTGCATGAATAATTCACATGACATAGCACAAGCATGAAAGCAAGATATGAGGAAAATGTCATCAATGTATTGGCGAGGGACCATATGTAAATAGCAATGGGGCATCATGACTCTCCCAACACAACAAGCATCAATAGCATGGGGCACATGATAAACATGGCAAAAGTAACAAGGATCTCCACCAAGCATGCAAATACACATAGAAGTAGCATAATGGTGAATCATGGGTATATGCAAGCAAGGGTCACAATTGCATGGCAAAGGCATAGAAGCAAGCATAGCATGCAATGTGAACACGGTAAAATGAGCATAAGGTGACAAGTGGTAAATAGCCCATAGCCATGTGAGAGCCAAGTAGAAGAGATGCGCGTAGTCCTTGCGCGAAGGGAGCGGTGGTAAGGATAGTCCACGGGATCCCAAAGCATCGTTGCTCTCAAGAGCTCGTTTCGTCAACTCTTGGGATTGAGAGGTTGACGAGTATACATGAGTACCTACACAAAACAAAGACAAAGGAAAAATTGTGTGTGCGTGGTAGATGTACACATCATCCATCATGATGAGCACGTGCATGTGTCGGTGAGCACAAAATAGCCAATGCTCAAATAAATGAGATGCGTGATATAGAAACATGTCATCCATCATGATAGGTTCGTTATTATGTATGGCATAATGGAGACTCAAATTGTGTAATGCATCTTTTGAAATATCGAGAGCATTTTTATTCATGGAATGCATATGGTGTACACAATCATGGGAATTATGCAAAGTATGAGATGCATCAAAATCTCCTAATATGTATGAGGAAACTATGGGGGTCTCCTCATGATGAGGACATGACTACCTTGGATGAGACCAAAAATATTGCATACATGCATATTTCTCAGGTGATTTCTAGTGCAAACTATTCAATAATATATTTATGTTATCCAGGACAAAAATACTTCACAAACTTTTGTGCCATGTCTAATTGCAGGTGTATGGGACATTTGTACAATCCACATATGAAGATAAGGGAGAAAGAGATGTTTACCTGCTGTTCAAAAAGTTCTCTCACGTCACTTTTGGCCCAAGAGAAGATAGAGTCCAAGTCTCTCACGTTCTGACTCAGATTCGGACTGCACAGACATACCTGACTCAAAACGTCTATAACTTTTTCATACGGACTCCAAATTGGTTGATTCTTTTTTTGTTGGAAAATAGATTTCGTGCATTTTCCAACCCAATTGGAATCACCTTAAAATCCGTCCGGAGCGTTGAGTTATAGACGAAACAATCTGATGCTGCAGCAGAATCCGAGTCAAACTACAAGTCCAAAGGTGTTACGTCACCTCCGCTTGGGCCCATTGGCCTTGTACGACCTAGGGTTAGTTTTAGGCTGCCTTGGGACGTCCTCCCACCTCCTTGGCCGCCACCCTTGCTCCTATATAAGTAGATCCATCTATTAGCTTTTCCTTGGGATTTGTTTAGTTAAAAGTTAGCCATTGCAACTTCGTGTACTTTGTTTGTGTCCAACGACCAGACCAAGACCGCTTACGGATCCCCACCATTATCAATACTTCATATATATTCGCAATATTCAGATTGGTTTATCATATTCTTGCTTGTTCTTCGATTGCTTGCAGGAATAGACCTTCGTGGTCAGGTTGATCGTGCTCCAGCGTGGTCAATAACCTCTCGGAGTTGGTTTAGCGATTGCTAAGGCGCAACGTCGTGCACGTTTGTAGTCGGATCGTCAAAGTCGCCTCCACCAAATCGATAGTTATCATCTCATCGAAGATCGGGACACCTCGCCTCTATCAAGTGGTATCAGTTTTCAGGTTGCTCGGTGAGAATTTCCAATTATCCCTAGATTAGATTTATTTTCTTACCTATTGTCCAAGAAAAAGCCACAAAAAAAAAGTTAGATCTATTCATCATTTGTCCAAGCCAGTCTGAGCCTTTGCAGTTTTCTTTTCATTGTTTGCATTATTGAATTGTCGGTTGCATCGTCGTGTCGAGTTGCTGGTCTTAGTGTCTAGTTCGTTTAGAGTTTCGAGTTCTGTTCACATTAGTCACGCCGCCGCTGCATCGTTATCCCTTCCGTTGATCACCATCCATCCATCAATTTCCACCACGTGCTACCCACCGTTCATTGTCATAACCATAGATGAGATCGTTCACATCTTCGCCTGATCCAATCTGCATCTTATCCAGTTTGTCTTGGAAAGAGGGAGAAAAAAAGATAGAGAAAAAAAGAGAGAAAAAAAAAGAAAAAGAGAGAGAAGAAAAAGAAAAAAAAGCGTGAGAAATAAAAAAGAGGAAAAAAAAACCGGATCTATCTAGAATCAATCTCGCACCTGAATTCGGATTGGAATCTGTTTTGCGCACTGTTCAGTAAAACAGGTGTATCTTCCTCATACGAAGTCCGTTTTGACTCCGTGAGTACTCAAATTAAAGCTAGAGACGAGGCGCATATAAATAGTTGCAGAAGCTAGTTCAATAATTGACACCTCAAAATCGGCTTCTAAATAGGTGTTTTTGCCTCTGAAGTTCGTGAACACAGCTTGTTCCAATTTTTCAGGCCAGTTTTAGAATTCTTTGACTCCTCATATCAACTCGGAATTGAGTGATTCTTTTGCATTGGAAAGCTTGAGTTAGTAGCATTCTTTGAAAGAATTTATCAGAAAATTGGCTCAAACTTTTCAAGAGGAAAGTTGGAGAGAGAGTTGTTGTATGTCCTGCTTGGCGTTGTTTTTCATCATTATCTTCACTGCCGCCGTTGTGATCTTCACTTATATCTTGCTGTCAAGAGCTACTTAGTATCCTTCATTGATGCTAGTTGTGCTATGCCGTGACCTCATTAGTGTTCTAGGCTCGCGTCTCTAGTCCGGTCTAGCCTAGGACCAGCACAAGTACCGTCGTTGAGCGTTTATTCAACATTGCATCTTTGAATTGATTATTGCTAATCTTTTGCTACCATATATAGCCAACCCAGCTCCACATATTTCTACACCGTGTATCGACGCTCCCCGGCAATCGCTTTACTCAATATTCGAGTTACTTGACACCGCTGGTTGCCGATCACCGCCTGCTGCATGGTAAGAACTTGTAAGACATTGATATTTGCTTTCCGTGAGCGTTTTACCACCACATCCTAGTAGTTATAGGAACATTATTTTGGATTTTGTTTCTTGTTCTACTAATCATGACAGGATCCAGAGTCAATTCATGGGCTTTGTCGATCAAGGGGAGACATGCCACCACCTATGCAAATACCACAACCGTCACGAGAGGTGCACAAACATCCAAATGCACATGATCAGGTTCATGTTTCTATACCACCATTTAATGGCCGTTTTAGACCTCCTTTATATATTGAATGGGAGTTAGACATAAATAATATATTTGCTTCCCATAATTTTGATGAACGTAAAAAAGTTATGGTTGCGGTTGGTTCTTTCACTGGTTATGCTCTAGTTTGGTGGAGTGAATATTGTCGGTTACACCCTGATTATGTACCTAATACTTGGGATGATTTAAAACATGTCATGAGAGATAGATTCGTCGATGTTTATTATACTCGTGGCATGATTAAAAAACTGGAACATTTAAAACATGATAGAGGCAAAGGTGTCCCGATCTTTCGATGAGATGATAACTATCGATTTGGTGGAGTCGACTTTGACGATCCGACTACAAACGTGCACGACGTTGCGCCTTAGCAATCGCTAAACCAACTCCGAGAGGTTACTGACGATGCCGGAAGCACGATCAGCCTGACCACGAAGGTCTATTCCTGCAAGCAATCGAAGAACAAGCAAGAATATGATAAAGCAATCTGAATATTGCGAATATATATGAAGTATTGATAATGGTGGGGATCCGTAAGCGGTCTTGGTCTGGTCGTTGGACACAAACGAAGTACACGGTTGCAATGGCTAACTTTAACTAAACAAATCCCAAGGAAAAAGCTACTAGATGGATCTACTTATATAGGAGCAAGGGTGGCGGCCAAGGAGGTGGGAGGACGTCCCAAGGCAGCCTAAAACTAACCCTAGGTCGTACAAGGCCAATGGGCCCAAGCGGAGGTGACGTAACACCTTTGGACTTGTAGTTTGACTCGGATTCTGCTGCAGCATCAGATTGTTTCGTCTATAACTCAACGCTCCGGACGGATTTTAAGGTGATTCCAATTGGGTTGGAAAATGCACGAAATCTATTTTCCAACAAAAAGAATCAACCAATTTGGAGTCCGTATGAAAAAGTTATAGACGTTTTGAGTCAGGTATGTCTGTGCAGTCCGAATCTGAGTCCAGAACGTGAGAGACTTGGACTCTATCTTCTCTTAGGCCAAAAGTGACGTGAGAGAACTTTTTGAACAGCAGGTAAACATCTCTTTCTCCCTTATCTTCATATGTGGATTGTACAAATGTCCCATACACCTGCAATTAGACATGGCACAAAAGTTTGTGAAGTATTTTTGTCCTGGATAACATAAATATATTATTGAATAGTTTGCACTAGAAATCACCTGAGAAATATGCATGTATCCAATATTTTTGGTCTCATCCAAGGTAGTCATGTCCTCATCATCCTCCCCTTTTTGAAAACAAAGCCGTCCTCGGTGTTGCTTAATCTGAAATGTGGCTAACAAAAGAGACAAGGTGTACATGTTGTATATGTATACGTCATCCATTTTTACTTCCCTTGATTTTTGCATATATGACACATGAATAGATGAGTAACTTGCATAGTTCATAAAATCTAAAGCCAACAAATTAGCACAAGAACTAGAAGGCTTGAAAATACTGCAACTCAGTTTGCACATATAAGTGAAGCTCTTATTTATTTCAAGAGATTGACAATGTTTATCATTAAACCATCCCAACATTGGTGAATAAACCTTATTTGAATCAAATTTACATGCTACAACATGCTTAGATAAGCAAACATGCAATGAGTCATTCGACACAGAATCATCACCAAGATTAGAGGTCGATCAAAATGATTAAACATTGATTCTTTTGCATCAATAGTTAATTCAATGGGTGCTCTCAAAATTGTTGGTATTTCAGTTGTTTGATCACATGGCAAAGTCAAATTATCAATATAATCCTCTAAAATAGGTGGTGTGATCAAAGTAGTGGGTAGCTCAACACATGATGTATTCAAGTTAACTAGGCATGCATCATTCTCATGTAAAAGTGGAAAATCTGTACCTTTGTCATTACCTCTTATAGTCAACTCAGATGATGCAGTGCACTCTCGATGGTGATGTGTCACATGGTGGAGATGATGTAGTCCTCGCAACAACGGATGTGGTTGTCATAGTACGCCTAGTAGTTGAATAAACATCTGTATCAACAGTTGGAATGTGCACCGTGCGCTTGTTCTCCTTGTGGGCAACACGTCGTTTTATTTCCTGTTCAGCTTTGCAAGCAAGACGAAACAAATGGTCCATAGGATAACACTCTTCATGAATTAGTATCTCCTGAATATTATGGTTTAATCCTCCCAAAATCTATCCATAAAATCTTCTTCACTTTCTTCTAAAAATGAGTGCAACAAGGTAGTTTGTAAATCATCATAATATTTTGTTACGGTGTCACTACCTTGTTTTAAATGTTCCAGTTTTTAATCATGCCACGAGTATAATAAACATCGATTTAATCTATCTCTCATGACATGTTTTAAATCATCCCAAGTATTAGGTACATAATCAGGGTGTAACCGACAATATTCACTCCACCAAACTAGAGCATAACCAGTGAAAGAACCAACCGCAACCATAACTTTTTTACGTTCATCAAAATTATGGGAAGCAAATATATTATTTATGTCTAACTCCCATTCAATATATAAAGGAGGTCTAAAACGGCCATTAAATGGTGGTATAGAAACATGAACCTGATCATGTGCATTTGGATGTTTGTGCACCTCTCGTGACGGTTGTGGTATTTGCATAGGTGGTGGCTTGTCTCACGCGATCGACAAAGCCCATGAATTGACTCTGGATCCTGTCATGATTAGTAGAACAAGAAACAAAATCCAAAAATAATGTTCCTATAACTACTAGGATGTGGTGGTAAAACGCTCACAGTAAAGCAAATATCAATGTCTTACAAGTTCTTACCATGCAGCAGGTGGTGATCGGCAACCAGCGGTGTCAAATAACTCGAATATTGAGTAAAGCGATTGCCGGGGAGCGTCACGATACACGGTGTAGAAATATGTGGAGCTGGGTTGGCTATATATGGTAGCAAAAGATTAGCAATAATCAATTCAAAGATGCAATGTTGAATAAACGCTCAACGACGGTCTTGTGCTGGTCCTAGGCTAGACCGGACTAGAGACGCGAGCCTAGAACACTAATGAGGTCACGGCATAGCACAACTAGCATCAATGAAGGATACTAAGTAGCTCTTGACAGCAAGATATAAGTGAAGATCACAACGGCAGTGAAGATAATGATGAAAAACAACTGCCAAGCAGGACATACAACAACTCTCTCTCAACTTTCCTCTTGAAAAGTTTGAGCCAATTTTCTGATAAATTCTTTCAAAGAATGCTACTAACTCAAGCTTTCCAATGCAAAAAGAATCACTCAATTCCGAGTTGATATGAGGAGTCAAAGAATTCTAAAACTGGCCTGAAAAATTGGAACAAGCTGTGTTCACGAACTTCAGAGGGCAAAACACCTATTTAGAAGCCGATTTTGAGGTGTCAAATATTGAACTAGCTTCTGCAACTATTTAGATGCGCCTCGTCTCTAGCTTTAATTTGAGTACTCACGGAGTCAAAACGGACTTCGTATGAGGAAGATACACCTGTTTTACTGAACAGTGCGCAAACAGATTCCAATCCGAATTCAGGTACGAGATTGATTCTAGATAGATCCGGTTTTTTTCCTCTCTTTTTTTTCTCACGCTTTTTTCTTTTCTTCTCTCTTTTTTTTTTTTTTTCCTTTTTCTCTTTTTTTTCTCTATCTTTTTTTCTCCTCTTTCCAAGACAAACTGGATAAGATGCAGATTGGATCAGGCGAAGATGTGAATGACCTCAACTATGATTATGACAATGAACAGTGCGTACGTGATGGAAATTAATGGATGGGATGGTGGACAGCGGAAGGGATAATGATGCAGCGGCGGCGTGACTAATGTGAACAGAACTCAAACTCTAAAGGAACAAGACACTAAGACCAGCAACTCGACACGACGATGCAACCGATAATTCAATAATGCAAACAATGAAAAGAAAATTGCAAAGGCTTGGACTGGCTAGGACAAATGATGAATAGATCTAACTTTTTTTTGTGGCTTTTTCTTGGACAATTGGTAAAAAATAAATCGAATCTAGGGATAACTGGAAAATCTCACCGAGCAACCTGAAAACTGATACCACTTGATAGAGGCGAGGGTGTCCCGATCTTTCGATGAGATGATAACTATCGATTTGGTGGAGTCGACTTTGACGATCCGACTACAAACGTGCACGACGTTGCGCCTTAGCAATCGCTAAACCAACTCCGAGAGGTTACTGACGATGCCGGAAGCACGATCAGCTTGACCACGAAGGTCTATTCCTGCAAGCAATCGAAGAACAAGCAAGAATATGATAAAGCAATCTGAATATTGCGAATATATATCAAGTATTGATAATGGTGGGGATCCGTAAGCGGTCTTGGTCTGGTCGTTGGACACAAACAAAGTACACGAAGTTGCAATGGCTAACTTTTAACTAAACAAATCCCAAGGAAAAAGCTACTAGATGGATCTACTTATATAGGAGCAAGGGATGGCGGCCAAGGAGGTGGGAGGACGTCCCAAGGCAGCCTAAAACTAACCCTAGGTCGTACAAGGCCAATGGGCCCAAGCGGAGGTGACGTAACACCTTTGGACTTGTAGTTTGACTCGGATTCTGCTGCAGCATCAGATTGTTTCGTCTATAACTCAACGCTCCGGACGGATTTTAATCTGGACTCAGATTCGGACTGCACAGACATACCTGACTCAAAACGTTTATAACTTTTTCATACGGACTCCAAATTGGTTGATTCTTTTTTTGTTGGAAAATAGATTTCGTGCATTTTCCAACCCAATTGGAATCACCTTAAAATCCGTCCGGAGCGTTGAGTTATAGACGAAACAATCTGATGCTGCAGCAGAATCCGAGTCAAACTACAAGTCCAAAGGTGTTACGTCACCTCCGCTTGGGCCCATTGGCCTTGTACGACCTAGGGTTAGTTTTAGGCTGCCTTGGGACGTCCTCCCACCTCCTTGGCCGCCACCCCTTGCTCCTATATAAGTAGATCCATCTAGTAGCTTTTTCCTTGGGATTTGTTTAGTTAAAGTTAGCCATTGCAACTTCAGTACTTTGTTTGTGTCCAACGACTGCACCAAGACCGCTTACGGATCCCCACCATTATCAATACTTCATATATATTCGCAATATTCAGATTGCTTTATCATATTCTTGCTTGTTCTTCGATTGCTTGCAGGAATAGACCTTCGTGGTCAGGTTGATCGCGCTCCAGCGTGGTCAATAACCTCTCGGAGTTGGTTTAGCGATTGCTAAGGCGCAACGTCGTGCACGTTTGTAGTCGGATCGTCAAAGTCGCCTCCACCAAATCGATAGTTATCATCTCATCGAAAGATCGGGACACCCTCGCCTCTATCACCTCATGAGCATTAATGGAAAAATCACATGGAGAATATTGACAACATCCAAAACAATGTATATTTGGAACAATGTGATCATGGCATGGAATAGTAGACGAATTGCGCAAATCATGTAAAGGAAGCATGGCAATATCATCACAAGAGAAGCAAAAGCCAATGACCATCATCTCGTCATCTATGCCATAAGTGCAAATGGGATTTATTTTAATGGGCCATGCATAGTTACTATGTTGAGATTGAAATGAGGCAATATGGGAGATCTCACTCATAGCATCTGACAAGTTCAATGGATTGTCAAACATGAAGTGACCAATAGAATTTTCACAAGATGTCCTATGGAGCATAACATCACAACTAGGCAACTCAACATGCTCATCATCATATTCATCATAAATAGATAAGTCAAGTGATAGAGGCAAAGGTGTCCCGTCTTTCGATGAGATGTGGTTTTCGCTTGGGAGGAAGTCGACTTTGACGATCCGACTACTTAACGTCTTGAGGACGTCGCGCCTTAGCAATCGCTAAACCAACTCCGAGAGGTTATTGACCACACCGAGCACGATCAACCTGACCACGAGGGTCTGTTTCTGCGAGCAAACGAAGAACAAGCAAGAAACTGAGATTGCAATCTGGATATTGCGAATATAAGATGAAAGCTTTATTGATCAAGGTGGGGTTCTGTGACGCTTTGTGCAGTCGTTGAACACAAACGAAATGCCAAGTTGCAGCTATGGCGAACTTTTAATCTAAACAAAACCCAAGGTCTAAACGGTGCCCTAAGGGCTGTATATATGGAGGAAGAGGGGGGGAATTTCGTGGCCCTTGGTGGAGGGGTCCGAAATCAACCCTAACTCTTGTTTCCCCACAGATACGGACTCTAAAAACAGCCTATACTTAAGTATTTCGAAATTACATGGGCCCGGCCCAATAATAAGGTGACGCAGCACCTAGAATAGCCTATGGACGAATATTATGAAGTGGCATCTTGTATATTTCGTCCAAGGCCTCATGCACTCATTAGGGTGGCTTCAAAGTCCTGGAATCATCACTTGTAACTCCGTTCTTGTTCCCCTTGCGCATGCCAACATCTCCATACTTGAACTTGCTCCAAGGTTCACTTTCTTGTCCATGGTAGGACCTTCATTTGTAAGCAAAACAAATGTATCCAATTTAGGCAGCATCATATTCTCATGAACATTGGAATCGTTACCAAGAAACGAAAGTACCTGATAATTCAATTGGCGTGCGCGAGCTCTAGTAATTGGTCTAGTATGTATAGCAGCAGGGGCTGTGGGTGTAACAATGGGATTGATGTCCTCATCATCCTCCCCTTCTTGAAATGAAGTCGTCCTCGACGGAAGCTCATCTTCCTCACCCAAATAAGGCTTCAAATCTGCAATGTTAAAAGTGGGACTAACCCCAAAATCTGCAGGCAGCTCAAGTTTATATGCATTATCATTTATTTTCTCTAACACCTTAAATGGACCATCAAGACGTGGCATTAGCTTTGATTTGCAAATTAGGAAACCTATCCTTACGCAAATGTAACCAAACAAGATCTCCGGTGCAAAGACAACATGTTTTCTACCCTTATCTCCAACAAGTTTATATTTAGCATTCATACGCTCAATGTTCTCCTTAGTTAACTCATGCATTTTAAAATCAATTCAGCAAGTTCCTTAGCATCAAAATTAACCTTCTCCGAAGATGGAAGAGGCAACAAATCAATAGGTGCACGAGGTAGGAAGCCATACACAATTTCAAAAGGGCACATCTTAGTAGTAGAATGCAATGAACGATTATAAGCAAATTCAATATGAGGCAAGCATTCTTCCCACATTTTCTTATTATTCTTCAAAACAGCCCTAAGCATAGTAGACAATGTTCTATTGACTACTTCAGTTTGTCCATCGGTTTGGGGGTGACAAGTAGTACTAAAAAGCAGTTTAGTCCCCAACTTAGCCCATAAACATCTCCAAAAGTGGCTAAGAAATTTAGTATCACGATCTGAAACAATAGTATTTGGCACACCATGCAAGCGAATAATTTCACGAAAGAACAAATCAGCAACATTAACAAAGATCATCGCTTTTATGACATGGTATAAAGTGTGCCATTTTCGAGAATCTATCCACGACAACAAATATGCTATCCTCCCTTCTTTGTTCGAGGTAAACCTAAAACAAAGTCCATAGATATATCCTCCCAAGGAACACTAGGCACAGCAAAGGCATATATAAACCATGAGGATTGAGTCGTGACTTAGCTTTTTGACATGTAGTGCAGCGAGCTACAAAACGCTCAACATCCCGTCTCATCTTTGGCCAAAAGAAATGTGTAGCAAGTATATCCTCCGTCTTCTTCACGCCAAAGTGTCCCATTAATCCTCCTCCATGCGCCTCCTGCAACAACAAAAGACGAACAGAGCTAGCAGGAATGCATAGCTTGTTAGCACGAACACAAAACCATCATTAATAACGAACTTGTTCCATGTTCTTCCCTCTTTACAATTCTGCATTACATCTTTAAAATCAGCATCATGCACATATTGATCTTTGATGGTCTCCAAACCAAATATTTTGAAGTCAAGTTGTGAAAGCATAGTATATCGACGAGACAAAGCATCAAGCAATAACATTTTCTTTACCCTTCTTGTGTTTAATGACATAAGGAAAGTCTCAATGAATTCAACCCATTTAGCATGTCTACGATTCAGTTTAGCTTGACTTTTAATATGTTTCAAAGATTCATGATCGAATGTATAACAAATTCTTTGGGCCATAAATAATGTTGCCATGTCTCTAAAGTCCTAACAAGAGCATATAATTCTTTGTCATAAGTAGAATAGTTCAGACTAGGCCCACTCAATTTTTCGAGAAAAGTATGCAACAGGTTTGCCATCTTGTAATAACACACCTCCTAATCCAATTCCACTAGCATCACATTCAAGCTCAAAAGTCTTATTAAAGTCGGAAGTTGGAGTAAAGGAGCATGTGTCAACTTATCTTTCAATACCGTGAAGGCTTCTTCCCATGCGGTACCCCAAACAAAAGGCACATCCTTCTTTGTAAGCTCATTGAGAGGTGCAGCAATGGTGCTAAAGTCTCTCACAAACGCCTATAGAAACCAGCGAGTCCAAGAAAACTCCTCACTTGTGTGACCGTTTTGGGCTGCGGCCAACTCTCAATAGCTTCAATCTTGGCTTTATCAACTTCAATTCCCTGTGGAGTAACAACATAGCCAAGAAAAGATACTCGGTCGGTGCAAAAGGTGCACTTACCAAGGTTACCAAACAAACGTGCATCACGTAGAGCATTAAAAACAGCACGTAAATGTTCCAAATGTTCTTCCAAAGATTTGCTATAAATCAGTATATCATCAAAGTAAACTAACACAAATCGTCCAATGAAAGCACGTAAAACTTCGTTCATTAATCTCATGAAAGTACTAGGTGCATTAGTTAACCCAAAAGGCATGACTAACCACTCATATAATCCAAACTTAGTTTTAAATGCTGTTTTCCATTCATCTCCCAATTTCATACGAATTTGATGGTATCCACTACGCAAATCAACTTTGGAGAATATTGTAGAGCCACTCAATTCATCAAGCATATCATCTAGCCTAGGAATAGGATGACGATAACGAATAGTAATATTATTAATGCCTCTACAATCAACACACATACGCCGACGTACCATCCTTTTTAGGCACTAGTATAATAGGAACAGCACAAGGACTAAGAGATTCGCGATATAACCTTTGTCGAGCAGCTCCTGTACTTGACGATAATCTCCTTCGTCTCCTCTGGATTGGTACGGTATGGTGCACGGTTGGGTAGCGATGCACCGGAATTAAGTCAATTTGATGCTCAATCCCTCGAATAGGTGGTAATCCGGTGGCACGTCTTGTGGGAAGACGTCCGTGAACTCCCGCAAAATGTTAGTGACAGCAGGGGCAAAGAGGAAGGCACGTCCTCGAATGAAAATAATGCCTCTTTGCACACAAAAGCATAGCAAACAGATGTGCTAGAATCTAGATCATCAATATCAAATTTGGTGGCAAATAAACATGCACTTTTCAGTTTAATTTCAGAAGCAACATTAAATGGTTTATTATTAGGCTTCATTTGTTGCTCAAATTCTTTTGCCACAATCTGATTTTCACTCTTATTTTTCTCCTGTTTTGCTTTATTAGCTCTATTAATATCATCTTTCAAAATGGAATCAGGAGTCATAGGAAGCAAAGTAATATTTTTATCCTTGTGAACAAGAGTATACTGATTGTTTCTACCATGGTGTACAGAATTTTTATCAAATTGCCATGGTCTACCAAGTAATAAGGAACATGCTTGCATAGGTACCACATCACAATCAACATAATCAGCATATGTAGAGATACTAAAATGCACACGAACAGTACGTGTTACCTTAACCTTGCCGCTGTTGTTGAACCATTGGATGTAGTAAGGATGTGGATGTGGTCTTGTAGTGAGAGAAAGCTTCTCCACCATATCCATGCTAGCCAAGTTGTTGCAGCTCCTCCATCTATGATGGCCTTGAATAGAACGTTCCTTCACAACTCCTTTGTATGGAACAAGTTATGCCTCTGATTTTGCTCAGCTTGTGTAACCTGCACACTCAAAACACGTTGAGCAACTAAACATTCATACCTGTCGATCTTCAGCAGCCATGTATTGCGTCTCAAGATCGAATCATCTCCACCGTGTTCTTCATGTGTAATAAGAGCCAAAGTCTCTTCATCATAGTCACTAGCAGACTCATACCCACCATCCTCGTAGCAATCATCACACGCTGAGATTGGCATTCTCTCATAAAATGTCCTCTTCCCTTACAACGACGACAAATAATATCTCTTGTGTGCCCTGTTGACGCCATGGAAGAAGAAGAGCTCTGTAGGCCCAAGGTGTACTCTTGGCGATAGTGGTGGTTGTGCCTGCTTTCTTGTATCACGGTTGGAGGTGGCAGCCGACGGAGGTGCCGTGTAGTAGAACGTGTGGAAGTAGATGATGCACGTGGTGTCCATGATGAAGGTCGACCTGCGAGAAAAGTTAGTCGCGCCAAGGCCTATCGATCCTGCACTTCACGTTCAGCTTTACAAGCAAGATGGAATAATCGAGTGATATTATTATAATCCTTGTAGTCTAGAATGGTCTGAATCTCTATTTAATCCACCCGAAAACGTGCAAGCATAGCTTCATTCTCCTCAACAATACCACATCTAATCAAGCCAGTTTGTAATTCCTGATAATATTCTTCTACCGAATTTTTTCCTTGTCTTAAGCGCTGCAATTTTTGAAGTAATTCACGCTGATAATATGGTGGAACCCAACGAGTACGCATAGCAGTTTTCAAAGCAGCCCAAGTAGCTGGAACAGGATATAATCTACAATGTTCAGACCACCAAACACATGCAAACCTAGTGAAAGCACAAACAGCAGCAGGAACACGTCTCTCCTCAGGATATTGTAAACATGTAAATCGTTGTTCAGTTTATAACTCCCAAGTAAGATATATATCAGGAACATATCTACCCTCAAATGGTGGAATATTCAATTTCAGTTTAGGGAGATGGTCATGATCTCGTACCTGAAGGGGAGCCCAACATTGCCATTATTTGCATGTGGGCGACCGGTGGTTGTGGTGCTGGTGGTTGCACGTAGTTCGATGTTGATCAACCTCATCCTCGTAAGCTCTCACATAATCATCCTCCCCGCCGCAGCAGCAGGAGCCACGTAGTATCAACAGCAGCACCAAAGCAGCTTGGCGGTGAAGAGGGACACGGGAAGCTCGGCGGAGGGCTGTTTCGCGATGTGGAGGTAGTCCGTGTTGTTGTAGTAGAGGTGCGTTAGGTGCAGCCGGTGGTGGTGGTGGTAGACGCGAGCAATTCATTAAACTTGTTATCGAGCTTTGTTTGAACGCCTTCTCAATGCCATCTATCTTCTCCATGGCCTCTTCAAATCTATTTAGCACATCGTCCACCTGCCCACTCATCATTTGTTGAAACTTATCATGTAGCGCTTTGTTTGTCATGTTCTCCCGGTCGGTCTAAATCGGCTTGTGATCCTGCCATGGTTAGCAGCAATAGAAACACACAAGAATATGATTGACAGACTACTAGGAAGTGGTGGTGGTGGTGTGGTGGACAGTCACAAATCCGTCGAGCAAATCTCAAATTCTTACCAGTTCTTACCCAAAGAAGAAGTGATCGGCAACCGATGTAGTCAAAACTCTCAAAGCTTGGATAGAGCGATTACGGGGAGAGTCAAGCGCATACGATGTAGATGTATGTGGAGCTGGGAAGGCTTATAATATGGTAGCAAAATGGTTAGCAATAATCAATTCAGAGATGCAAAGTTGAATAAGCGCTCAACGACGCAGATCTTGTCTGGTCCTAGGCTAGACCGTGCTAGAGACGCGAGCCTAGAACACTAACAAAATCACGGCGCTGCACGGAAACAACGGAAAAGCACACTCTGGAATTTTTTTTTTCGCTCTTTTTTTTTTGCGCTGCTTTTTTTTTGCGCTGCTCTTTTTTTTTTTTGCGAAAAATCACTATAATGGCGAGTGTCTCAAAACTCTTCCCAGGTCAAACTGACAGGATGGGCACGAAATTTTTTCGACCAAAAAAAAAATTTTTTTTTTCGACTGCCCGGACCCAAAAACTGGAAACGGGTCAAAAAAACTTTCTATAACGGCGACCGTCTCAATACACTTAGAAACACCTAAAAATAGGATAGCCGAAAATTTTTCGACAAGTGCGTTTTGGAAAATTTTGGGCCTAAACGAGGGTGGTTTCAGACTCTTTTTTTTTCGAAACCTACTCCGCAAGGAAACACGAATCGGAAACTAGATGGATCTCAAAACAAACCTAATATGAGAAGAACTTCGGATTGGTGGTGGATATATGGTGGTGGTATATGGCAGCGGTGGTGGAATATGGATACGGATTGGTGGTGGTATATGGATACGGATTGGTGGTGGTATATGGATACGGATTGAGAGCGGTGGCGGATAAGCAATGGTGGTAGATGGCAAAGGCGATGATGATGATGGTCTTGCGGCGTGACAACTTATGACCGAAACTCGAAACTCTAAAAGACTAGACTCTAAGACCAGCAACTTGACACGACGATGCAACCGCAAATTCAACAAAGCAAAAACCCTAAAAAGATTATGCAAAGGCTCAGATTGGTTCGGATATGATGAACTAACCCTATTTTTTTTTTGTCTGGCTTTTTCGTGGACTTTAGGTATGAAGAACAGACTCGATCTAATCTACGAAAAACTGTAAAATCTCACCGAGCAACCTGAAAATCTGATACCACTTGATAGAGGCAAAGGTGTCCCGTCTTTCGATGAGATGTGGTTTTCGCTTGGGAGGAAGTCGACTTTGACGATCCGACTACGAACGTGCGAGGACGTCGCGCCTTAGCAATCGCTAAACCAACTCCGAGAGGTTATTGACCACACCGAGCACGATCAACGACCACGAGGGTCATTTCCTGCGAGCAAGCGAAGAACAAGCAAGAAACTGAGATTGCAATCTGGATATTGCGAATATAAGATGAAAGCTTTATTGATCAAGGTGGGGTTCTGTGGCGCCTTTGTGCAGTCGTTGAACACAAGCGAAATGCAGCGAAGTTGCAGCTATGGCGAACTTTTAATCTAAACAAAACCCAAGGTCTAAACGGTGCCCTAAGGGCTGTATATATGGAGGAAGAGGGGGATTTCGTGGCCCTTGGTGGAGGGTCCAAATCAACCCTAACTCTTGTTTCCCACACATACGGACTCTAAAACAGCCTATACTTAAGTATTTCGAAATTACATGGGCCTGGCCCAATAATAAGGTGACGACACACCTAGAATAGCCTATGGACGAATATTATGAAGTGGCATCTTGTATATTTCGTCCAAGGCCTCATGCACTCATTAGGGTGGCTTCAAAGTCCTGGAATCATCACTTGTAACTCCGTTCTTGTTCCCCTTAGCATGCCAACATCTCCATACTTGAACTTGCTCCAAGGTTCATCTTTCTTGTCCATGGTAGGCCCTTCATTTGTAAGCAAAACAAATGTATCCAATTTAGGCAGCATCATATTCTCATGAACATTGGAATCGTTACCAAGAAACGAAAGTACCTGATAATTCAATTGGCGTGCGCGAGCTCTAGTAATTGGTCTAGTATGTATAGCAGCAGGGGCTGTGGGTGTAACAATGGGATTGATGTCCTCATCATCAAGGCATGAAGAAGTTTCACTAGCATGAAGCATGGTAATAGGTGGGTCAACATCATGGGAGCAATCGATGTCTAGAGAGTCCACTAGTGGGACAAGAGAAGCACCATCACCTATGTTACCTTTGGAGCGTCGCTCATGTGTTGTAGGTGAGGTGTCAACGATCCATTCGTTCTCATCTTCATCTTGATGGAACCATGTGGGGGGTGTATCATCGTCCACCATGGCCATCGTCTCCAATGTAGGGATGGACTCGTCGAGGATAGGCATGTCGTCATGTAGGAGACCTAGCACCAAAGAAGAAAACACACTAGGAGTAGAGGTTAAGTCGTTAGAAATCATAGTGACCTCACATGCCGTGTCAACTACCTCACTCACTAAGTGTTGTGGCTCACTCACTCTCAATATGATGCTCTCACTCGTATGGTTGGTGGAGTCACTCAAATGGCTCTCAACCTCACATAGGATGTGTGGCATGCTCTCATGTGTGGGGCTAGTGGTGGTCACACTCATCCTCTCATAGGAAATGCTCTCAATGTCACGTATGGTGGAGTCACTCATCTCTCTCATGAGGTGGTGGCTCTCCTCACATGACGAATGGGGTAGCTCAACATGTGTGGGTGTCGGAGAGGTGTAGGTGAAAATGTCTCCATGCGCGGTCGCGTAGCTTGACTCGGAGTATGAGTCCAATATGGGCGCCGTCTTCATGTTGTAGAAGAGATTCGCGCTCGACGCCGTGGTCGAAGGGGATGGCCCTTTCTCGGCCTTCTTGTCGCCGTCTTGTTGTTGGAGGCCCATATGATGTGGAACCTCGTAGCTCATCTCCATGACCGAAGGGAATGTCCCATGCTCGGCCATATTCCTTGAGGGGCTTCCGAAGATGGAAGTGTCGCCCTCGCTCGTAGGTAGTCGCCTTGGACTTGATGAAGTCGATGTAGGCGTACACGTGGGAAGTAGGCGAAGATGTCGTACGTCCAAAGGCGAAGATGCCTTGAGAACACTTGGCGAAGATGCCGAAGTGGTTGATGTAGCCGTAGCGCCGTCTTGGTGGTGGTCGTCTCGCGGTCTTCTCTTGTGCTTATGAAGCTTCGAGTTGGCGTGAAGTAGGGCTTGTTGGGACTTGTGCATTTGCGCTTGTGGAGCATCTTGATGATGATGATGTCGTTGTTGATGCCGTTCGTCGTCGTCGTGCACATGATGCTTGGAGGTGACTTTCCCTTCATGACGATGTGGATCACGAACGTGATGGTGGTCGCCATGTAGATGTGGACAAGGACGATTTGCACTTGCATCTTTTTCGCGCTCCGAGGACTTGTGGCTTGAATGTCGCCGCCTTGAATATGACGAAGGGGAAGAAGACTTGATCAAGGCCCGAATCTCCTCCATCCTTGCATCTTGCTCCTCTTTATGTGCGGCAAGCTTCTTGTCGAAGTAGTCCCTTCTCCTTGCTTCGGAGTGATGAATGTCGATGGAGATGTTCTCGATGCGCTCTCGCAATCTTGATTGTGTGCCTTGCACTTGTCGTTGTAGATCGAAGATAGACGCTTTGGTGATGTAGTTGTTCACGCCATCGTTGTTGTCGAAGACCGGAGATGAAATGCCTTGCCTATCCATCACAAGACTCGAGCAAAAATGAGTGGGAGAAAGAGAAGAACTTATACCAATGTACCTTGACCGATGTTGACAATGAATCAAGTTCACTCAAATGCGGACAATGAAATAGCACTATTGGTACCAATCCTTGTCGGTTCTCACACCTACACAAGTAAAGCTTATGGAGGAGCTCGGTGAGGATAGTGGCACAAAAATTTAATGCAAAATGTTAGCAAGAGTCAATAATGTTGAAAGAGATTCACAAATTCGCAAGTGAAACAAATGGACCAATAGCAAAGAATGGCACACGGAAACACACACACGGATAGATAAATGGGGTCGTGCAACCAAGGAATGAGCACAAAATGTGGAATCCACGGAAAACGCTCGTGTTGCACAACTCAAGAGAGACGCTAGCACGATTGCTCAATAGGCGGATACGACACTTGTGCACAACCTATAAGATGCAAAATGGATAAACTTCTATCCCAAGTATGCTATGTATGTATGGTTCCCGGTGTTTCTCTCAAGATGATCCAAGATGATCGGATATGACAATCTTATATGCAATGTGGTATGATGCTATGGCACTTGCTTACAAGCTTCTTTGCTCTCTTTCTTTTGCTTAAAAGCTTTATTTCTTCTTCTTTTTTTGTATGGCCACTTTGCACAATGCGCAAACCAAGATAGCAATTGTGTATATGCGGGAACAAACTTGTGACACAAGATATGATACCAATATATGCACCACAATGATATGGTATATATGCTATGGGAAGTATGATCACTAATGTGCACAAGTAATGTTGCCGGCAATACTCAAATGGCTAGTCTCGATAGGCAAGTAATGCAAAAGTAAGGTTAGGGGCTAACAATGCAATGGCAAGGGGAATATACAATGGAGGGATACCACGATACCAAGATGATATGGAGGTTACCGTCCGGCGATGATGAGTAGCGGTGTTCTTGATGTAGATACCAAGATGATGGAGACTCGTCCCTAAGTAGCCGAAACACCTTAGGAAACGGAAAAACCGCGAACTCAAAATCTCAAACGTCAAATGTCAATATGGTGGTAGCGGGAATGCGGTGGTGGTTTGCACTTGGCAATGCGGAAGTGGAATGATGGGCTATACACTTGTCGGAGTTGAAGTTGCCGTCCCTAAGTAGCCGAAACACCTTAGGAGACACAAGCCACAACTCAGACAAGCTCAAACAAAATGGGGTTAAATTGGGGTGGGGGAAGTGTATGGTGAGCAAGGATATGCGGAAGTTATGGTGGTGGTGGTGGTTGATGAAGATGCAACCATCCCTAGGTAGCCTAAACACCTTAGGAGACTCGAATCACAACTCGAACAACCTCAAATGCAAAGGGGAACAAAATTGGTTAGGTTGCGGAAGTCGATGGTGGTTATGCGGAGGATGTGGTGGAAGCCCTAGGCAAAGATGCCAAAGTTCCAAAAATTTGATGGAGTCAAATGGTGGTGGTAGTATTTTTATGGGATGGGGGATGTCAATAGCTTCAAAACGAGCTAAAGAACGTCAAAAACGGACTCCGGATGAATTAGTTATGGACAAAACGGTGAAACGGGGAGGCTGAAATCTACAGGGGCCGGATATCCGGGGGTAGGGCCGGATTTCCGGGGGTGTATGTCCAGAACCGAGCGGATTTGGTGCTCCAGGGCCCGGATGTCCGGCTTGGGGCCCGGATGTCCGGCCGGATGGCCCGGATGTCCGGCCTGAGGCCCGGATGTCCGGCCCGACGAATCCAGATCTCGTTTGGGGCGGAAATTTACGAATTGGGGGCGGAAATTGATGATTTCAAGGTCAAAATTGGAGAGATTTCGTGGATGAGAAGTGGGGAAACTTGGGGAAATGCTAGATCCACTCGAAACCAAGCAAATCCATGGATCAAAATCAACAAAACATCATCAAAACTAACAAATCACAAAAAATTTTGGGGCTATTTTTGGTGGGGATTTTCGGATTTAGGACGAAATCAACAAAATCAAGCTAGAAAACACGGGGTAGGGGCTCCAAAAATGTGATCAACGTGGCTCATGATACCAAGATGATGTAGGGCGGAACCCTACGTGGATGATCTTTCACGTTGGAGCGGATCCTACGGGGAATCACGAAGAACACGCGGAAGAACAAGAGGGAAACACGGAGGAAACGAGAGGGAAATCACTAAACCGACAAGAGATCAATCACACAAGTGTTAGATCACCGATCACATAAAGTGCATGAGATTCAAAGTCAACAAAGGAAAGATACAAACGGTAGCCGTTCTTCTCCGTGAGGAGGCCTTGATGGGGTCCACCCTAGAAGGGGTCTTGAATCCGCTTGGGGGATCTTCTCCGTAGAGGTCCTGATCTCCGAGGAGAAGTAGCCAAGTGGATGAGCAAAGGCTCTCACACAAGAATATGAGCTAATCCAATGCTAAACCTAGAAAGAGGAAGGGGATGGAGTATATATAGTCTACGGGGGCTAAAGGGTACATGGGCTTCGGCCCTTTACTGTTCACACACTGGCGAGGCCGGATGTCCGGGCGTCGGGCCGGATGTCCGGGCTGGCGGGGCAGACTTCTGTCGGTTCGGGATAGGTGAGGCCGGATTTCCGGGCTGGGGGCGGTTCGGGGCTTCGTGGGAGGCCGGATGTCCGGGGCCTGGGGGCCGGATGTCCGGGCCCTGTAGCCCTTCGATGGCTGGGCTGCTGCTGCTGTTGACATCATCAGGGGCCGGATGTGATGAGGACATCAATACCATTGTTACACCCACAGCCCCTGCTGCTATACATACTGGACCAATTACTAGAGCTCGCGCACGCCAATTGAATTATCAGGTACTTTCGTTTCTTGGTAACGATTCCAATGTTCATGAGAATATGATGCTGCCTAAATTGGATACATTTGTTTTGCTTACAAATGAAGGGCCTACCATGGACAAGAAAGAAGAACCTTGGAGCAAGTTCAAGCATGGAGATGTTGGCATGCGCAAGGGGAACAAGAACGGAGTTACATGTGATGATTCCAGGACTTTGAAGCCACCCTAATGAGTGCATAAGGCCTTGGACGAAATATACAAGATGCCACTTCATAATATTCGTGCATAGGCTATTCTAGGTGCTGCGTCACCTTATTATTGGGCCAGGCCCATGTAATTTCGAAATAGTTAAGTATAGGCTGTTTTTAGAGTCCGTATGTGTGGGGAAACAAGAGTTAGGGTTGATTTCGGACCCCTCCACCAAGGGCCACGAAATTCCCCCCCTCTTCCTCCATATATATAGCCCTTAGGGCACCGTTTAGACCTTGGGTTTTGTTTAGATTAAAAGTTCGCCATAGCTGCAACTTCGCAGTTTCGTTTGTGTTCAACGACCGGACAAAGGCGTCCACAGAACCCCACCTTGATCAATAAAGCTTTCATCTTATATTCGCAATATCCAGATTGCAATCTCAGTTTCTTGCTTGTTCTTCGTTTGCTCGCAGGAAACAGGCCCTCGTAGTCAGGTTGATCGTGCTCCGGTGTGGTCAATAACCCTCGGAAGTTGGTTTAGCGATTGCTAAGGCGCGACGTCTCGCACATTCGTAGTCGGATCGTCAAGGTCGACTCCCACAGAAAAGATAGCCACCATCTCATCGAAACATCGGGACACCTTTGCCTCTATCAAGTGGTATCAGATTTTCAGGTTGCTCGGTGAGATTTTACAGTTTTTCGTAGATTAGATCGAGTCTGTTCTTCATACCTAAAGTCCACGAAAAAGCCACACAAAAAAAATTTAGGGTTAGTTCATCATATCCGAACCAATCTGAGCCTTTGCATAATCTTTTTAGGGTTTTGCTTTGTTGAATTTGCGGTTGCATCGTCGTGTCTAGTTGCTGGTCTTAGCGTCTAGTCTTTTAGAGTTTTGAGTTCTGGTCATAAGTTGTCACGCCGCCACCGCACCATCATCATCGCCCCTGCCACCTACCATCACCGCTCCGAATCCATATCCATATACTACCACCGCTACCACCACCGCTGCCATATACCACCACCATATATCCACCACAATTCCGAGTTCCTTGCATATTAGGTTTGTTTTCGAGATCCATCTAGTTTCCGATTCGTGTTTCCTTGCCGGAGTAGGTTTCAGAAAAAAGAAGTCTGGAAACCACTCTCCGTTTAGGCCCAAAATTTTCCGAAAACGCACTTGTCGAAAAATTTTCTGGCTATCCTATTTTTAGGTGTTTCTAAGTGTATTGAGACAGTCGCCGTTATAGAAAGTTTTTTTTGACCCGTTTCCAGTTTTTGGGTCCGGGCAAAAAAAAAAAATTTTGGTCGAAAAAATTTCGTGCCCATCCTGTCAGTTTGACCTGGGAAGAGTTTTGAGACACTCGCCATTATAGTGATTTTTCGCAAAAAAAAAAGAGCAGCGCAAAAAAAAAGGCAGCGCAAAAAAAAGCGAAAAAAAAAAATTCAGAGTGTGCTTTTCCCTTGTTTACGTGCAGCGCCGTGATTTTGTTAGTGTTCTAGGCTCGCGTCTAGCACGGTCTAGCTTAGGACCAAAGACAAGATCTGTCATGTTGAGCGTTTATTCAACTTTGCATCTCGAATTGATTATTGTCGACCTTTTTGCTACCATAGTATAAGCCTTCCCAGCTCCACATACATCTACATCGTGCGTTTGACTCTCCACAGTAATCGCTCTATCCAAGCTTTGAGAGTTTTGACTACATCGGTTGCCGATCACCGCTTTCTTCTGGGTAAGAACTGGTAAGAATTTGAGATTTGCTTGACGGATTTGTGATCGTCCACCACACCACCACCACCACTTCCTAGTAGTCTGTCGAATCATATTCTTGTGTGTTTCTATTGATGCTAACCATGGCAAGATCACAAGCCGGCGTGGTGACCGGGAGAACATGACAAACAAAGCGCTACATGATAAGTTTCAACAAATGATGAGTGGGCAGGTGGAAGATGTGCTAAATAGATTTGAAGAGGCCATGGAGAAGATAGATGGCATTGAGAAGGCGTTGAAACAAAGCTCGATAACAAGTTTAATGAATTGCTCGTGCGTCTACCACCACCACCACCGCGGCACCTAACGCACCTCTACTACAACAACAAGGACTACCTCCACATCGCGAAACAGCCCTCCGCCGAGCTTCCGTGTCCCTCTTCACTGGCCAAGCTGCCGGTGCTGCTTTGTTGATATACATGGCTCCTGCTGCTGCGCGGCGGGGAGGATGATTATGTGAGAGCTTATGAGGATGAGGTTGATCAACATCGAACTACGTGCAACCACCAGCACCACAACCACCAGGTCGTCCACATGCAAATAATGGCAATGTTCGGCTCCCCTTGGTACGAGATCATGACCATCTCCCTAAACTGAAATTGAATATTCCACCATTTGAGGGTAGATATGTTCTGATATATATCTTACTTGGGAATTAGAAACTGAACAACGATTTACATGTTTACAATATCCCGAGGAGAGACGTGTTCTGCTGCTGTTTGTGCTTTCACTAGCTTTGCATGTGTTTGGTGGTCTTAACATTGTAGATTATATCCTGTTCCAGCTACTTGGGCTGCTTTGAAAACTGCTATGCGTACTCGTTGGGTTCCACCATATTATCAGCGTGAATTACTTCAAAATTGCAGCGCTTAAGACAAGGAAAAATTCGGTGAAGAATATTATCGGGAATTACAAACTGGCTTGATTAGATGTGGTATTGTTGAAGAGAATGAAGCTATGCTTGCACGTTTTACGGGTGGATTAAATAGAGATTCAAACCATTCTAGACTACAAGGATTATAATAATATCACTCGATTATTCCATCTTGCTTGTAAAGCTGAGCGTGAAGTGCAGGATCGACAGCGCTGGCGCGGACTAACTTTTCTGCAGGTCGATCTTCATCATGGACGCCACGTGCATCATCTACTTCCACACGGTCTACTACACCGGCACCTCCGTCGGCTGCCACCTCCAACCGTGATACAAGAAAGCAGGCACAACCACCACTATCTGCCAAGAGCACACCTGCTTGGGACTACATGAGCTCTTCTTCTTCCATGGCGTCAACAGGGCACACAAGTGATATTATTTGTCGTCGTTGTAAGGGAAGAGGACATTTTATGAGAGAATGCCAATCTCAGCGTGTGATGATTGCTCTTGAGGATGGTGGGTATGAGTCCGCTAGTGACTATGATGAAGAGACTTTGGCTCTTATTACACATGAAGAACACGGTGGAGATGATTCTGATCTTGAGACGCAATACATGGCTGTGAAGATGCCGACAGTATGAATGTTTAGTTGCTCAACGTGTTTTGAGTGTGCAGGTTACACAAGCTGAGCAAAATCAGAGGCATAACTTGTTCCATACAAAGGAGTTGTGAAGGAACGTTCTATTCGCGTCATCATAGATGGAGGGAGCTGCAACAACTTGGCTAGCATGGATATGGTGGAGAAGCTTTCTCTCACCACAAGACCACATCCACATCCTTACTACATCCAATGGTTCAACAACAGCGGCAAGGTTAAGGTAACACGTCTTGTTCGTGTGCATTTTAGTATCTCTACATATGCTGATTATGTTGATTGTGATGTGGTACCTATGCAAGCATGTTCCTTATTACTTGGTAGACCATGGCAATTTGATAAAAATTCTGTACACCATGGTAGAAACAATCAGTATACTCTTGTTCACAAGGATAAAAATATTACTTTGCTTCCTATGACTCTGATTCCATTTTGAAAGATGATATTAATAGAGCTAATAAAGCAAAACAGGAGAAAATAAGAGTGAAAATCAGATTGTGGCAAAAGAATTTGAGCAACAAATGAAGCCTAATAATAAACCATCTAATGTTGCTTCGAAATTAAACTGAAAAGTGCATGTTTATTTGCCACTAAATCTGATATTGATGAGCTAGATTCTAGCAAATCTGTTTGCTATGCTTTTGTGTGCAAAGAGGCATTATTTTCATTCGAGGACGTGCCTTCCTCTTTGCCCCTGCTGTCACTAACATTTTGCGGGAGTTCACGACGTCTTCCCACAAGGCGTGCCACCGGATTACCACCTATTCGAGGGATTGAGCATCAAATTGACTTAATTCCGGTGCATCGCTACCCAACCGTGCACCATACCGTACCAATCCAGAGGAGACGAAGGAGATTATCGTCAAGTACAGGAGCTGCTCGACAAAGGTTATATACGCGAATCTCTTAGTCCTTGTGCTGTTCCTATTATACTAGTGCCTAAAAAGGATGGTACGTCGGCGTATGTGTGTTGATTGTAGAGGCATTAATAATATTACTATTCGTTATCGTCATCCTATTCCTAGGCTAGATGATATGCTTGATGAATTAAGTGGCTCTACAATATTCTCCAAAGTTGATTTATGTAGTGGATACCATCAAATTCGTATGAAATTGGGAGATGAATGGAAAACAGCATTTAAAACTAAGTTTGGATTATATGAGTGGTTAGTCATGCCTTTTGGGTTAACTAATGCACCTAGTACTTTCATGAGATTAATGAACGAAGTTTTACGTGCTTTCATTGGACGATTTGTGGTAGTTTACTTTGATGATATACTGATTTATAGCAAATCTTTGGAAGAACATTTGGAACATTTACGTGCTGTTTTAATGCTCTCGTGATGCACGTTTGTTTGGTAACCTTGGGAAGTGCACCTTTTGCACCGACCGAGTATCTTTTCTTGGCTATGTTGTTACTCCACAGGAATTGAAGTTGATAAAGCCAAGATTGAAGCTATTGAGAGTTGGCCGCAGCCCAAAACGGTCACACAAGTGAGGAGTTTTCTTGGACTCGCTGGTTTCTATAGGCGCTTTGTGAGAGACTTTAGCACCATTGCTGCACCTCTCAATGAGCTTACAAAGAAGGATGTGCCTTTTGTTTGGGGTACCGCACAGGAAGAAGCCTTCACGGTATTGAAAGATAAGTTGACACATGCTCCTTTACTCCAACTTCCCGACTTTAATAAGACTTTTGAGCTTGAATGTGATGCTAGTGGAATTGGATTAGGAGGTGTGTTATTACAAGATGGCAAACCTGTTGCATACTTTTCTCAAAAATTGAGTGGGCCTAGTCTGAACTATTCTACTTATGACAAAGAATTATATGCTCTTGTTCGGACTTTAGAGACATGGCAACATTATTTATGGCCCAAAGAATTTGTTATACATTCTGATCATGAATCTTTGAAACATATTAAAAGTCAAGCTAAACTGAATCGTAGACATGCTAAATGGGTTGAATTCATTGAGACTTTCCTTATGTCATTAAACACAAGAAGGGTAAAGAAAATGTTATTGCTGATGCTTTGTCTCGTCGATATACTATGCTTTCACAACTTGACTTCAAAATATTTGGTTTGGAGACCATCAAAGATCAATATGTGCATGATGCTGATTTTAAAGATGTAATGCAGAATTGTAAAGAGGGAAGAACATGGAACAAGTTCGTTATTAATGATGGTTTTGTGTTCCGTGCTAACAAGCTATGCATTCCTGCTAGCTCTGTTAGTCTTTTGTTGTTGCAGGAGGCGATGGAGGAGGATTAATGGGACACTTTGGTGTGAAGAAGACGGAGGATATACTTGCTACACATTTCTTTTGGCCAAAGTTAAGACGGGATGTTGAGCGTTTTGTAGCTCGCTGCACTACATGTAAAAAAGCTAAGTCACGACTCAATCCTCATGGTTTATATATGCCTTTGCTCGTGCCTAGTGTTCCTTGGGAGGATATATCTATGGACTTTGTTTTAGGTTTACCTCGAACAAAGAAGGGAGGATAGCATATTTGTTGTCGTGGATAGATTCTCAAAATGGCACACTTTATACCATGTCATAAAAGCGATGATGTTTTTTAATGTTGCTGATTTGTTCTTTCGTGAAATTATTCGCTTGCATGGTGTGCCAAATACTATTGTTTCAGATCGTGATACTAAATTTCTTAGCCACTTTTGGATATGTTTATGGGCTAAGTTGGGGACTAAACTACTTTTTAGTACTACTTGTCACCCCAAACCGATGGACAAACTGAAGTAGTCAATAGAACATTGTCTACTATGCTTAGGGCTGTTTTGAAGAATAATAAGAAAATGTGGGAAGAATGCTTGCCTCATATTGAATTTGCTTATAATCGCTCATTGCATTCTACTACTAAGATGTGCCCTTTTGAAATTGTGTATGGCTTCCTACCTCGTGCACCTATTGATTTGTTGCCTCTTCCATCTTCGGAGAAGGTTAATTTTGATGCTAAAGAACGTGCTGAATTGATTTTAAAATGCATGAGTTAACTAAGGAAAACATTGAGCGTATGAATGCTAAATATAAACTTGCTGGAGATAAGGGTAGAAAACATGTTGTCTTTGCACCTGGAGATCTTGTTTGGTTACATTTGTGTAAGGATAGGTTTCCTAATTTGCGCAAATCAAAGCTAATGCCACGTGCTGATGGTCCATTTAAGGTGTTAGAGAAAATAAATGATAATGCATATAAACTTGAGCTGCCTGCAGATTTTGGGGTTAGTCCCACTTTTAACATTGCAGATTTGAAGCCTTATTTGGGTGAGGAAGATGAGCTTCCGTCGAGGACGACTTCATTTCAAGAAGGGGAGGATGATGAGGACATCAATACCATTGTTACACCCACAGCCCCCTGCTGCTATACATACCGGACAAATTACTAGAGCTCACACGCCAATTGAATTATCGGTACTTTCGCTTTCTTGGTAACGATTCCAATGTTCATGAGAATATGATGCTGCCTAAATTGGATACATTTGTTTTGCTTACAAATGAAGGGCCTACCATGGACAAGAAAGATGAACCTTGGAGCAAGTTCAAGCATGGAGATGTTGGCATGCGCAAGGAGAACAAGAACGGAGTTACAAGTGATGATTCCAGGACTTTGAAGCCACCCTAATGAGTGCATAAGGCCTTGGACGAAATATACAAGATGCCACTTCATAATATTCGTCCATAGGCTATTCTAGGTGCTGCGTCACCTTATTATTGGGCCAGGCCCATGTAATTTCGAAATACTTAAGTATAGGCTGTTTTTAGAGTCCGTATGTGTGGGAAACAAGAGTTAGGGTTGATTTCGGACCCTCCACCAAGGGCCACGAAATTCCCCCTATTTCTCCATATATACAGCCCTTAGGGCACCGCTTAGACCTTGGGTTTTGTTTAGATTAAAAGTTCGCCATAGCTGCAACTTCGTGCATTTCGTTTGTGTTCAACGACCGCACAAAGGCGCCACAGTAACCCCACCTTGATCACTAAAGCTTTCATCTTATATTCGCAATATCCACATTGCAATCTCAGTTTCTTGCTTGTTCTTCGCTTGCTCGCAGGAAATGACCCTCGTGGTCGTTGATCGTGTCTCGGTGTGGTCAATAACCTCTCGGAGTTGGTTTAGCGATTGCTAAGGCGCGACGTCCTCGCACGTTCGTAGTCGGATCGTCAAAGTCGACTTCCTCCAAAGTGAAAACCACATCTCATCGAAAGACGGGACACCTTTGCCTCTATCAAGAAGCAACATTAGATGGTTTTTTATTAGGCTTCATTTGTTGCTCAAATTCTTTTGCCACAATCTGATTTTCACTCTTATTTTTCTCCTGTTTTGCTTTATTAGCTCTATTAATATCATCTTTCAAAATGGAATCAGGAGTCATAGGAAGCAAAGTAATATTTTTATCCTTGTGAACAAGAGTATACTGATTGTTTCTACCATGGTGTACAGAATTTTTATCAAATTGCCATGGTCTACCAAGTAATAAGGAACATGCTTGCATAGGTACCACATCACAATCAACATAATCAGCATATGTAGAGATACTAAAATACACACGAACAAAGACGTGTTACCTTAACCTTGCCGCTGTTGTTGAACCATTGGATGTAGTAAGGATGTGGATGTGGTCTTGTGGTGAGAGAAAGCTTCTCACCATATCCATGCTAGCCAAGTTGTTGCAGCTCCTCCATCTATGATGACGCTTAATAGAACGCTCCTTCACAACTCCTTTGTATGGAACAAGTTATGCCTCTGATTTTGCTCAGCTTGTGTAACCTGCACACTCAAAACACGTTGAGCAACTAAACATTCATACCTGTCAGCATTTTCAGCAGCCATGTATTGGGTCTCATGATCAGAATCATCTCCACCGTGTTCTTCATGTGTTTAGACACTTCATTTTATTTGATGTGGTGAATGCTTCCTATGCTTACCATAGACCGTTTGTTGAGCGCTTTATGCATGCTTGCTATGAACTTGAGGTAGATGGCTATTCTCTTGTCAAACATATTTGCATCACTACCTCACATTTACATGCTTGTTTCCATGATGCCCTTCTTTGTGCTCAATTTATGTGCTTATATGCCATGTCACAATCCTTTGTCACACCATATGCTATGCTTGATGACGACACTTGTTGGGTGAATCACCTCTTGAATGCTTGGTTCTGCACTAACACTAGCCACATTTGTTTTTCCAAGTGTTTGTTGTCTTTGCTACTTTTGAAGGAATCCCAAGACGGTGCGACATTGGAGAGTGCCCATTTCGAGCTTCAGGATGACAAGAACTTGGTGATCGACCACTCCTACACGGCGACGCCATCTTTTTCCCATGGTGATTTGGATTTCGATCCGAGGTCGGATCTTTCCCAAGGGGGAGTGGATGACGCGGAGCATCCTACAAACATCACCATGTCAAGAGTCCATTTGGCAAGTGACACGTGCGACATCTACTTCACATACACAAAGGTGAATCATCTCCTTTACACGTGCTCACTTGACCCTCTCGAGGATGGTATACTACTTGACACTCCTTCCGTGTGCATGCATAGGTATTGTCGGAACATCGCGGATGTCGAGGAGGAGTGCGAGCGCAAGTGTACGTCTACACCATCCGCGAGGGAAGCGTGGAAGAGAAGACGGAAGAAAGGAGAAGAAGAGGACGGAGCGGTTGCTGAGGTGGAGCCGGACATCCGGACGCAGAGCCGGATCATCCGGGCTCAGCCGGATCATCCGGGCTGACCACCGGATCATCCGGGTAATCCATACACCACGACGGCCGAACCTTGCAGAATCTGCTCGGCGAAGCAGGATCATCCGAACGAGGTCACGGATCATCCGGACGATGCCCGGATCATCCGGACCCCCATCCGGATCATCTGGTCCTTGCCTGCGTGCATGACTTGGGCCGAGGCCCGTGTACCCTTTCGGCCCCTCACTTACCCCTTCGCCCACTAGTGATAGAGGCAAAGGTGTCCCGATGTTTCGATGAGATGGTGGCTATCGTTTCTGTGGGAGTCGACCTTGACGATCCGACTACGAACGTGCGAGACGTCGCGCCTTAGCAATCGCTAAACCAACTTCCAAGGGTTATTGACCACGCCGAGCACGATCAACTCGACCACGAGGGCCTGTTTCCTGCGAGCAAACGAAGAACAAGCAAGAAACTGAGATTGCAATCTGGATATTGCGAATATAAGATGAAAGCTTTATTGATCAAGGTGGGGTTCTGTGGACGCCTTTGTCCGGTCGTTGAACACAAACGGCACGCCAAGTTGCAGCTAAGGCGAACTTTTAATCTAAACAAAACCCAAGGTCTAAATGGTGCCCTAAGGGCTGTATATATGGAGGAAGAGGGGGGAATTTCGTGGCCCTTGGTGGAGGGGTCCAAATCAACCCTAACTCTTGTTTCCCCACACATACGAACTCTAAAACAGCCTATACTTAACTATTTCGAAATTACATGGGCTGGCCCAAGAATAAGGTGACGAGAGCACCTAGAATAGCCTATGGACGAATATTATGAAGTGGCATCTTGTATATTTCGTCCAAGGCCTCATGCACTCATTAGGGTGGCTTCAAAGTCCTGGAATCATCACTTGTAACTCCGTTCTTGTTCCCCTTAGCATGCCAACATCTCCATGCTTGAACTTGCTCCAAGGTTCATCTTTCTTGTCCATGGTAGGCCCTTCATTTGTAAGCAAAACAAATGTATCCAATTTAGGCAGCATCATATTCTCATGAACATTGGAATCGTTACCAAGAAACGAAAGTACCGATAATTCAATTGGCGTCATGCGAGCTCTAGTAATTGGTCCAAGATGTATAGCAGCAGGGGCTGTGGGTGTAACAATGGTATTGATGTCCTCATCATCCTCCCTTCTTGAAATGAAGTCGCCCTCGACGGAAGCTCATCTTCCTCACCCAAATAAGGCTTCAAATCTGCAATGTTAAAAGTGGGACTAACCCCAAAATCTGCAGCAGCTCAAGTTTATATGCATTATCATTTATTTTCTCTAACACCTTAAATGGACCATCAAGACGTGGCATTAGCTTTGATTTATGCAAATTAGGAAACCTATCCTTATGCAAATGTAACCAAACAAGATCTCCGGTGCAAAGACAACATGTTTTCTACCCTTATCTCCAACAAGTTTATATTTAGCATTCATACGCTCAATGTTTTCCTTAGTTAACTCATGCATTTTTAAAATCAATTCAGCACGTTCTTTAGCATCAAAATTAACCTTCTCCAAGATGGAAGAGGCAACAAATCAATAGGTGCACGAGGTAGGAAGCCATACACAATTTCAAAAGGGCACATCTTAGTAGTAGAATGCAATGAACGATTATAAGCAAATTCAATATGAGGCAAGCATTCTTCCCACATTTTCTTATTATTCTTCAAAACAGCCCTAAGCATAGTAGACAATGTTCTATTGACTACTTCAGTTTGTCCATCAGTTTGGGGTGACAAGTAGTACTAAAAGCAGTTTAGTCCCCAACTTAGCCCATAAACATCTCCAAAAGTGGCTAAGAAATTTAGTATCACGATCTGAAACAATAGTATTTGGCACACCATGCAAGCGAATAATTTCACGAAAGAACAAATCAGCAACATTAACAAAGATCATCGCTTTTATGACATGGTATAAAGTGTGCCATTTTCGAGAATCTATCCACGACAAAAAATATGCTATCCTCCCTTCTTTGTTCGAGGTAAACCTAAAACAAAGTCCATAGATATATCCTCCCAAGGAACACTAGGCACAGTGCAAGGCATATATAAACCATGAGGATTGAGTCGTGACTTAGCTTTTTGACATGTAGTGCAACGAGCAACAAAACGCTCAACATCCCGCCTCATCTTTGGCCAAAAGAAATGTGTAGCAAGTATATCCTCCGCCTTCTTGACGCCAAAGTGTCCCATTAATCCTCCTCCATGCGCCTCCTGCAACAACAAAAGACGAAACAGAGCTAGCAGGAATGCATAGCTTGTTAGCACGGAACACAAAACCATCATTAATAACGAACTTGTTCCATGTTCTTCCTTCTTTACAATTCTGCATTACATCTTTAAAATCAGCATCATGCACATATTGATCTTTGATGGTCTCCAAACCAAATATTTTGAAGTCAAGTTGTGAAAGCATAGTATAGCGATTTAGACAAAGCATCAAGAATAACATTTTCTTTACCCTTCTTGTGTTTAATGACATAAGGAAAGTCTCAATGAATTCAACCCATTTAGCATGTCTACGATTCAGTTTAGCTTGACTTTTAATATGTTTCAAAGATTCATGATCAGAATGTATAACAAATTCTTTGGGCCATAAATAATGTTGCCATGTCTCTAAAGTCCTAACAAGAGCATATAATTCTTTGTCATAAGTAGAATAGTTCAGACTAGGCCCACTCAATTTTTCGAAAAGTATGCAACAGGTTTGCCATCTTGTAATAACACACCTCCTAATCCAATTCCACTAGCATCACATTCAAGCTCAAAAGTCTTATTAAAGTCGGAAGTTGGAGTAAAGGAGCATGTGTCAACTTATCTTTCAATACCGTGAAGGCTTCTTCCCGTATGGTACCCCAAACAAAAGGCACATCCTTCTTTGTAAGCTCATTGAGAGGTGCAGCAATGGTGCTAAAGTCTCTCACAAAACGCCTATAGAAACCAGCGAGTCCAAGAAAACTCCTCACTTGTGTGACCGCTTTGGGCTGCGGCCAACTCTCAATAGCTTCAATCTTGGCTTTATCAACTTCAATTCTCCGTGGAGTAACAACATAGCCAAGAAAAGATACTCGGTCGGTGCAAAAGGTGCACTTCCCAAGGTTACCAAACAAACGTGCATCACGTAGAGCATTAAAAACAACACGAAATGTTCCAAATGTTCTTCCAAAGATTTGCTATAAATCAGTATATCATCAAAGTAAACTACCACAAATCGTCCAATGAAAGCACGTAAAACTTCGCTCATTAATCTCATGAAAGTACTAGGTGCATTAGTTAACCCAAAAGGCATGACTAACCACTCATATAATCCAAACTTAGTTTTAAATGTTGTTTTCCATTCATCTCCCAATTTCATACGAATTTGATGGTATCCACTACGCAAATCAACTTTGGAGAATATTGTAGAGCCACTCAATTCATCAAGCATATCATCTAGCCTAGGAATAGGATGACGATAATGAATAGTAATATTATTAATGCCTCTACAATCAACACACATACGCCGACGCACCATCCTTTTTAGGCACTAGTATAATAGGAACAGCACAAGGACTAAGAGATTCGCGATATAACCTTTGTCGAGCAGCTCTCTGACTTGACGATAATCTCCTTCGCCTCCTCCGGATTGGTACGGTATGGTGCGCGGTTGGGTAGCGATGCACCGGAATTAAGTCAATTTGATGCTCAATCCCTCGAATAGGTGGTAATCCGGTGGCACGCCTTGTGGGAAGACGTCGTGAACTCCCGCAAAATGTTAGTGACAGCGAGGGGCAAAGAGGAAGGCACGCCCTCGAATGAAAATAATGCCTCTTTGCACACAAAAGCATAGCAAACAGATTTGCTAGAATCTAGCTCATCAATATCAGATTTGGTGGCAAATAAACATGCACTTTTCAGTTTAATTTCAAGCAACATTCTTTTGCCACAATCTGATTTTCACTCTTATTTTCTCCTGTTTTGCTTTATTAGCTCTATTAATATCATCTTTCAAAATGGAATCAGGAGTCATAGGAAGCAAAGTAATATTTTTATCCTTGTGAACAAGAGTATACTGATTGTTTCTACCATGGTGTACAGAATTTTTATCAAATTGCCATGGTCTACCAAGTAATAAGGAACATGCTTGCATAGGTACCACATCACAATCAACATAATCAGCATATGTAGAGATACTAAAATACACGCGAACAAAGACGTGTTACCTTAACCTTGCCGCTGTTGTTGAACCATTGGATGTAGTAAGGATGTGGATGTGGTCTTGTTGTGAGAGAAAGCTTCTCCACCATATCCATGCTAGCCAAGTTGTTGCAGCTCCCTCCATCTATGATGACGCTAATAGAACGCTCCTTCACAACTCCTTTGTATGGAACAAGTTATGCCTCTGATTTTGCTCAGCTTGTGTAACCTGCACACTCAAAACACGTTGAGCAACTAAACATTCATACCTGTCAAGATCTTCAAGCCATGTATTGCGTCTCATGATCAAAATCATCTCCACCGTGTTCTTCATGTGTAATAAGAGCCAAAGTCTCTTCATCATAGTCACTAGCGGACTCATACCCACCATCCTCATTAGCAATCATCACACGCTGAGATTGGCATTCTCTCAAGAAATGTCCTCTTCCCTTACAACGACGACAAATAATATCACTTGTGTGCCTGTTGACGCCATGGAAGAAGAAGAGCTCGTAGGCCCAAAGCAGTGTGCTCTGGCGATAGTGGTGGTTGTGCCTGCTTTCTTGTATCACGGTTGGAGGTGGCAGCCGACGGAGGTGCCGTGTAGTAGAACGTGGAAGTAGATGATGCACGTGGTGTCCATGATGAAGGTCGACCTGCAGAAAAGTTAGTCCGCGCCAAGGCCTCGATCCTGACTTCACGCTCAGCTTTACAAGCAAGATGGAATAATCGAGTGATATTATTATAATCCTTGTAGTCTAGAATGGTCTGAATCTCTATTTAATCCACCCGAGAAAACGTGCAAGCATAGCTTCATTCTCCTCAACAATACCACATCTAATCAAGCCAGTTTGTAATTCCCGATAATATTCTTCACCGAATTTTTCCTTGTCTTAAGCGCTGCAATTTTTGAAGTAATTCACGCTGATAATATGGTGGAACCCAACGAGTACGCATAGCAGTTTTCAAAGCAGCCCAAGTAGCTGGAACAGGATATAATCTACAATGTTCGCACCACCAAACACATGCAAAGCTAGTGAAAGCACAAACAGCAGCAGGAACACGCCTCTCCTCGTGATATTGTAAACATGTAAATCGTTGTTCAGTTTCTAACTCCCAAGTAAGATATATATCAGAACATATCTACCCTCAAATGGTGGAATATTCAATTTCAGTTTAGGGAGATGGTCATGATCTCGCACTGAAGGGGAGCCCAACATTTCCATTATTTGCATGTGGACGACCTGGTGGTTGTGGTGCTGGTGGTTGCACGTAGTTCGATGTTGATCAACCTCATCCTCGTAATCTCTCACATAATCATCCTCCCCACCGCAACAGCAGGAGCCACGTATATCAACAAAGAGCACCAAAGCAGCTTGGCCAGTGAAGAGGGACACGGAAGCTCGGCGGAGGGCTGTTTCATGATGTGGAGGTAGTCCTTGTTGTTGTAGTAGAGGTGCGTTAGGTGCAGCCGGTGGTGGTGGTGGTAGACGCGAGCAATTCATTAAACTTGTTATCGAGCTTTGTTTCAACGCCTTCTCAATGCCATCTATCTTCTCCATGGCCTCTTCAAATCTATTTAGCACATCTTCCACCTGCCCACTCATCATTTGTTGAAACTTATCATGTAGCGCTTTGTTTGTCATGTTCTCCCGGTCAACACGCCGGCTTGTGATCCTGCCATGGTTAGCAGCAATAGAAACACACAAGAATATGATTCACAGACTACTAGGAAGTGGTGGTGGTGGTGTGGTGGACGATCACAAATCCGTCAAGCAAATCTCAAATTCTTACCAGTTCTTACCCAAAGAAGAAAGCGGTGATCGCAACCGATGTAGTCAAAACTCTCAAAGCTTGGATAGAGCGATTACTGGGAGAGTCAAACGCACGATGTAGATGTATGTGGAGCTGGGAAGGCTTATTATATGGTAGCAAAAAGGGTCAGCAATAATCAATTCGAGATGCAAAGTTGAATAAACGCTCAACGACGGTATTATGCTGGTCCTAGGCTAGACCGTGCTAGAGACGCGAGCCTAGAACACTAACAAATCACGGCGCTGCACGTAAACAAGGGAAAAGCACACTCTGGATTTTTTTTCGCTTTTTTTTTTGCGCTTTTTTTTTTTTCTTGCGCTGCTTTTTTTTTGCGAAAAATCACTATAATGGCGAGTGTCTCAAAACTCTTCCGAGGTCAAACCGACAGATGGGCACGAATTTTTTGACCAATTTTTTTTTTTGCCGGACCCAAAAACTGAAATGGGTCAAAAAACTTTCTATAACGGCGATCGTCTCAATACGCTTAGAAACACTTAAAATAGGATAGCCGAAAAATTTTCGACAAGTGCGTTTTGAAATTTTGGGCCTAACGAGGGTGGTTTCGGACTCGTTTTTCCGAAACCTACTCCGCAGGGAAAACACAAATCGGAAACTAGATGGATCTCAAAACAACCCTAATATGCAAGGAACTCGGATTGGATATATGGTGGTGGTATATGGCAGCGGTGGTGGTAGCGGTGGTAGTATATGGATATGGATCGGTGGTGGTATATGGATACGGATTCGAGCGGTGGTGGTAGGTGGCGAAGCGATGACGATGGTGCGGTGGCGTGACAACTTATGACCGAACTCAAACTCTAAAAGACTAGACGCTAAGACCAGCAACTAGACACGATGATGCAACCGCAAATTCAACAAAGCAAAACCCTAAAAAGATTATGCAAAGGCTCAGATTGGTTCGGATATGATGAACTAACCCTAATTTTTTTTGTGGCTTTTTCGTGGACTTAAGGTATGAAGAACAGACTCGATCTAATCTATGAAAAACTGTAAAATCTCACCCCGCAACCTGAAAATCTGATACCACTTGATAGAGGCAATTTGTCCCGATGTTTCGATGAGATGGTGGCTATCGTTTCTGTGGGAGTCGACCTTGACGATCCGACTACGAATGTGCGAGACGTCGCGCCTTAGCAATCGCTAAACCAACTTCCGAGGGTTATTGACCACGCCGAACACGATCAACTCGACCACGAGGGCCTGCTTCCTGCGAGCAAACGAAGAACAAGCAAGAAACTGAGATTGCAATCTGGATATTGTGAATATAAGATGAAAGCTTTATTGATCAAGGTGGGGTTCTGTGACGCCTTGGTCTGGTCGTTGAACACAAACGAAGTACGCGAAGTTGCAGCTATGGCGAACTTTTGATCTAAACAAAACCCAAGGTCTAAATGGTGCCCTAAGGGCTGTATATATGGAGGAAGAGGGGGGGGGGAATTTCATGGCCCTTGGTGGAGGGGTCCGAAATCAACCCTAACTCTTGTTTCCCCACACATACGGACTCTAAAAACAGCCTATACTTAACTATTTCGAAATTACATGGGCCTGGCCCAAGAATAAGGTGACGCAGCACCTAGAATAGCCTATGGACGAATATTATGAAGTGGCATCTTGTATATTTCGTCCAAGGCCTCATGCACTCATTAGGGTGGCTTCAAAGTCCTGGAATCATCACTTGTAACTCCGTTTGTTCCCCTTGCATGCCAACATCTCCATGCTAGAACTTGCTCCAAGGTTCATCTTTCTTGTCCATGGTAGGCCCTTCATTTGTAAGCAAAACAAATGTATCCAATTTAGGCAGCATCATATTCTCATGAACATTGGAATCGTTACCAAGAAACGAAAGTACCTGATAATTCAATTGGCGTGCGCGAGCTCTAGTAATTGGTCCAGTATGTATAGCAGCAGGGGCTGTGGGTGTAACAATGGTATTGATGTCCTCATCAACTAGACTATAAATAGACCACCTCCACCTCGTTTCTAGGGGAGGCAAATATGATAGCTCATTCTTAGGTGAGCTTTGCTCCTACCTCTACTCTTGAGAGAGAGAGACCACTACTCCATTGGAGGCCAAGACCTCCATCTAGGAGAAGATCCTGCGGTATATATCATCAAGACCCCCTCTTGGGCGGCCCCCTTCAAGACCTCCTCACGGAGATAAACTCTACCTTGTATCTTTCCCTTTGTTGTTCATGTACCTTGTGGATCTTGTGTGTTTGATTGTCTAGTGGATGTGTGATCAGACTTGTTCTTGAGTGTTTCCCCTTGTGATTTCTCTCCGTTCTTCCCCGTGTTCGTCTTGTTCTTCGAGGGATCTCGCTCCTTTCGTGAAAGATCGGCCATCTAGGGTTCCAACCTACATCATCTAGCCCTTGTGTGATCGATACTTGTCGGTTTAGTGATTCTTGCGTGTGTTTTTCCTTGTGTTCTTCCGCCCGTTCGTCGTGTTTTCCCCGTAGGATCCCCTCCAAACGTGAAAGATCCCCGATTAGGGTTCCACCCTACATCATCCTCTCACATGTTTGGTTGCAACAATGTCACTTCTTCACATATGCCATGTCCCATTGCTTGTCACATGATTGACTTGATTGCCTCAACATGATGAACAATTGCTCTTTCTATTGTGTTGAGTGCCACACTATTTTCACTACACCCTATGCACGTTATGCTTGGATTGTCTTGCACTTGACTCATGTGTTTAGACACTTCATTTTATTTGATGTGGTGAATGCTTCCTATGCTTACCATAGACCGTTTGTTGAGCGCTTTATGCATGCTTGCTATGAACTTGAGGTAGATGGCTATTCTCTTGTCAAACATATTTGCATCACTACCTCACATTTACATGCTTGTTTCCATGATGCCCTTCTTTGTGCTCAATTTATGTGCTTATATGCCATGTCACAATCCTTTGTCACACCATATGCTATGCTTGATGACGACACTTGTTGGGTGAATCACCTCTTGAATGCTTGGTTCTGCACTAACACTAGCCACATTTGTTTTTCCAAGTGTTTGTTGTCTTTGCTACTTCTGAAGGAATCCCAAGACGATGCGACATTGGAGAGTGCCCATTTCGAGCTTCAGGATGACGAGAATGATAGAGGCAAAGGTGTCCCGTCTTTCGATGAGATGTGGTTTTCACTTTGGAGGAAGTCGACTTTGACGATCCGACTACTGAACGTCTTGAGGGACGCCGCGCCTTAGCAATCGCTAAACCAACTCCGAGAGGTTATTGACCACGCCGAGCACGATCAACCTGACCACGAGGGTCTGCTTTCCTGCGAGCAAACGAAGAACAAGCAAGAAACTGAGATTGCAATCTGGATATTGCGGATATAAGATGAAAGCTTTATTGATCAAGGTGGGGTTCTGTGGACGCCTTGGTCTGGTCGTAGAACACAAGCGAAATGCTGCGAAGTTGCAGCTATGGCGAACTTTTGATCTAAACAAAACCCAAGGTCTAAACGGTGCCCTAAGGGCTGTATATATGGAGGAAGAGGGGGGAATTTCGTGGCCCTTGGTGGAGGGGTCCGAAATCAACCCTAACTCTTGTTTCCCCACACATACGGACTCTAAAAAACAGCCTATACTTAAGTATTTCGAAATTTCATGGGCCTGGCCCAATAATAAGGTGACGCAGCACCTAGAATAGCCTATGGACGAATATTGTGAAGTGGCATCTTGTATATTTCGTCCAAGGCCTCATGCACTCATTAGCGTGGCTTCAAAGTCCTGGAATCATCACTTGTAACTCCGTTCTTGTTCCCCTTGCGCATGGCAACATCTCCATGCTTGAACTTGCTCCAAGGTTCATATTTCTTGTCCATGGTAGGCCCTTCATTTGTAAGCAAAACAAATGTATCCAATTTAGGCAGCATCATATTCTCATGAACATTAGAATCGTTACCAAGAAACGAAAGTACCTGATAATTCAATTGGCGTGCGCGAGCTCTAGTAATTGGTCCAGTATGTATAGCAGCAGGGGCTGTGGGTGTAACAATGGTATTGATGTCCTCATCACAGAACTTGGTGATCGACCACTCCTACACGGCGACGCCATCTTTTTCCCATGGTGATTTGGATTTCGATCCGAGGTCGGATCTTTCCCAAGGGGGAGTGGATGATGCGGAGCATCCTACGAACATCACCATGTCAAGAGTCCATTTGGCAAGTGACACGTGCGACATCTACTTCACATACACAAAGGTGAATCATCTCCTTTACACGTGCTCACTTGACCCTCTCGAGGATGGTATACTACTTGACACTCCTTCCGTGTGCATGCATAGGTATTGTCGGAACATCGCGGATGTCGAGGAGGAGTGCGAGCGCAAGTGTACGTCTACACCATCCGCGAGGGAAGCGTGGAAGAGAAGACGAAAGAAAGGAGAAGAAGAGGACGGAGCGGCTGCTGAGGTGGAGCCGGACATCCGGACGCAGAGCCGGATCATCCGGGCTCAGCCGGATCATCCGGGCCGACCCCCGGATCATCCGGGTAGTCCATACACCGCGACGGCCGAACCTTGCAGAATCCGCTCGGCGAAGCCGGATCATCCGAACGAGGTCACGGATTGATGAGGACATCAATACCATTGTTACACCCACAGCCCCTACTGCTACATATACTGGACCAATTACTAGAGCTCGCGCACGCCAATTAAATTATCAGGTACTTTCGTTTCTTAGTAATGATTCTAATGTTCATGAGAATATGATGCTGCCTAAATTGGATACATTTGTTTTGCTTAGAAATGAAGGCCCTAGCTTGGAGAAGGATGGACATTGGAGCAAGAACAAGCATGGAGATAATGCCATGCAAAGGGAACAAGAACGGAGTTACAAGTGATGATTTCAGGACTTTGAAGCCACCATAATGGGTGCATGAAGCCTTGGACGAAATATACAAGATGCTACTTCATAAATGTCGCCTCGAGGCTATTCTAGGTGCTGCGTCACCTTATTAGTGGGCCAGGCCCTTGTAATTTCGAAATACACAAGTATAGGCTATTTTAGAGTCCGTATGTGGGGAAACAAGAGATAGGGCTGATTTGGACCCTCCACCAAGGGCCACGAAATTCCCCCCTCTTCCTCCATATATACAGCCCTTAGGGCACCGTTTAGACCTTGGGTTTTGTTTAGATTAAAAGTTCACCATAGCTGCAACTTCGCGTACTTCGTTTGATGTAGGGCGGAACCCTACGTGGGCGATCTTTCACGTTGGAGCGGATCCTACGGGGAAATCACGAAGAACGAGTGGAAGAACACGAGGAAATCACGGGGAGGAACAAGGGACAACACTCAACCGACAAGAAAACAATCACACAAGTGCTAGATTATCAAACACATAGAGTGGCACAAGGTTCAAGATCAACAAAGGTAAGGATACACGAGTAGCCGTTCTTCTCCGCGAGGAGGTCTTGATGGGGTCCGCCCTAGAAGGGGGTCTTGGATCCGCGTGGGGATCTTCTCCGTAGAGGTCCTGATCTCCGAGGAGAAGTAGCCACGGGGATGAGCAAAGGCTCTCACACCGAAATATGAGCAAATCCAAAGCTAACCCTAGAAAGGATGAGGGGAAGGTCTATTTATAGTCTAGGACCTCCAAGGGGTAAGTTGGGGGCGAAACGAGTACATGGGCCTCGGCCCGAAACGCTGCACACAGGCAGGGCGGTAGTACCGTTCTCAGGCGGTAGTACCGCTTTCAGCGGTAGTACCGCTTGGTGGGCGGTAGTACCGCCTGACGCCTGCTCGATTCTGGAGTGTGTCGGGTTTTGCGGAAGTAGGCCGGATGGAGAGCGGTAGTACCGCTTGGCTCGGCTCAGCGGTAGTACCGCTTGGCTTGAGCGGTAGTACCGCTCGCTGGGCGGTAGTACCGCTTGGCTTGAGCGGTAGTACCGCGCCCTCTGGACTCTGCAGCTTCTCCTAGGTTGGTTCCTTGGTACCTAAGCATGCACAACATTCCGGATTGAGGTAGTAGCCATGTCTCGAGAGGGTCATATGATATTTCACTAAGGAGAGAAGTCACCTCGGTCTCGAGAGCTCGAGCTCGTGCTCTAGTCATGGGTCCTCTTGTGATGTAGGGCGGAATCCTACGTGGGCGATCTTTCACGTTGGAGCGGATCCTACGGGGGAAACACGAAGAATGAGCGGAAGAACACGAGGAAATCACGGGGAGGAACGACGGAAAACACTCAACCAACAAGGAATCGGTCACACAAATGCTAGATCAAAGAACACAAAGGGAGATACATGATTCAAGGTCAACAAAGGACGATACAAACGGTAGCCGTTCTTCTCCGTGAGGAGGTCTTGATGGGGTCCACCCTATGAGGGGGTCTTGAATCCGCTTGGGGGATCTTCTCCGTAGAGGTCCTGATCTCGAAAGGAGAAGTAGCCAAGTGGATGAGCAACGGCTCTCACACCGAAATATGAGCAAATCCAAAGCTAACCCTAACTAGGAGATGGGAGGGTCCTATTTATAGTCTTAGTGCAAATGGAAGTCAAAACGAAGGGGTACATGGGCTTCAGCCCGCATCAGGCATCAGACGTCCGGAAGGTGTCGGACGTCCGGCGGCTCGGGACGGTCCGGTCGTCCGGACTCGTTCGGACGTCCGTAGATTCTTCTCTGTCGTAGGTGCGTCGGTCGTCTGTAGCGGACCGGTCGTCCGGGCTTCAGAGGGTCCGGACGTCCGGAGGCTGCTCGATCGTCCGTAGTTCCGCTCGGGAGGTCGTAGTCCGGACGTCCGGTCAGCTCGATCGTCCGTAGGTTTGATTCGGTGACGAAGTTCCGGACGTCCGGAGGCGTCTTGACGTCCGTGTCTGGGAATCGTCGGACGTCTGGAAGGGGTCGGACGTCCGTGTCCTGTAGCTTCAGCTGCATCCCTTCTTCCTCTTCGACATACTTGGGGTCCTCGCCGTCTTGGCTCTTGCAAGTAGTAGATCCTTGGTTCGCCTCCATGTATCTGATTACACATAGAGTTTCGGAATGAGGTAGTAGCCATGTCTCATGGGTAGAAATAAGAAGTTCGGAGAGGAGCGAGTTCACCTTATCTTCAATAGCCTTGGCTCGGGCTCTTGTCATGGGTCCCGGTGGTGTTGAGGGAGATGTAGGCACGTCCGTGGGGATGAGTGGGGGATGCTCCGCATCATCTCCCCCTTGGGAGAGATCCGACCTCGGATCAAAAGCTTCATCTCCATGGAAAGGTGCAAGGTCCTTGACGTTGAAGATGTCGCTCACGTTATACTTGTCTCGAGGTATGTCGATTTTGTAAGCGTTGTCGTTGTAGCGTGCAAGCACTTTGAAAGGTCCATCGGCTCGAGGGAGAAGTTTGGACTTGCGTTCTTTGGGGAATCGGTCCTTGCGAAGGTGTAGCCACACTTGATCGCCAATGTTGAAGACGATGGGTTGCTTGTTGGCGTTGAGCTTGTTTGCTTGGCGTTGTACTTGGCGCCAATTGTGTGCCTTGTATCCTCGTGCATCTTCTTGATGTAGCTTGCTCGCTCACTTGCATCCATGTTGGTGCGCTCTTGGAGAGGGAGTGGTAGAATGTCCAATGGGGACAACGGGTTGAAACCGTGAGACGACCTCGAGGGGGACTTGCCGGTAGTAGAATGTCTTGCACGATTGTAGGCGTACTCAAGCGATGGGTAGACATGCTTCCCATTCCTTGATGTTCTTCTTGAGCAAGACACGAAGTAGAGTGGATAGTGTGCGGTTCGTCACCTCCGTTTGGCCGTCGGTTTGAGGATGGTATGCGGATGAGAAAAATAGCTTGATTCCGAGCTTGGCGCATAGGGTCTTCCAAAAGTAACTCAAGAACTTGACGTCACGATCGGAGACGATTGTCTTTGGTACTCCATGGAGTCGCAAGATTTCTCTACAAAAGAGATTTGCCACATGTGAAGCATCGTCTATCTTGTTGCAAGGAATGAAATGTGCCATCTTAGAATATCTATCCACAACAACAAACACGGAATCCTTGCCATTTTGAGTCCTAGGCAATCCAAGTACAAAATCCATACTTATGTCTTCCCATGGTTGATATGGAATAGGAAGAGGCATGTAAAGACCATGAGATTGAGCTTTAGACTTAGCTTTGCGACATGTATAGCATCGGTTGGTGAAGCGTTGTACGTCGCGGAACATCTTGGGCCAAAAGTAGTTGTTGGAGAGCGTGGCGAATGTTTTGTCGCGTCCAAAGTGTCCCATGAGTCCGCCTCCATGAGCCTCTTGCAAAAGGAGCAAACGAAGAGAAGACTCGGGAATGCAAAGTTTGTTAGCTCTCATAAGATAACCATCCTTGATGTAATATTGTTCCCAAGACGTATGCGTCAAACACTTAGCATAAGGAGAAGCAAAAGATGGATCATGCTCATACAAGTCTTTTATATGCTCAAAACCAATGACATTCAACTCAAGTTGAGTGACAAGCATGCATATGCGTGAAAGCGCGTCGGCAACTACATTCTCTTTACCCTTAATGTACTTGATCACATAAGGAAAAGATTCAATGAATTCACTCCATTTGGCATGACGCTTGTTTAATTTAGTTTGACCTTTGAGGTACTTAAGCGTTTCATGATCGGTATGGATGACAAACTCATGAGGTCTAAGGTAATGTTCCCAAACATGGAGCACACGCACTAAAGCATACAATTCCTTATCATAGATGGGATAATTAAGTTGAGCACCGGAGAGTTTTTCACTAAAATAAGCAATGGCTTGTTTTTCTTGCATCAAAACTCCGCCAATTCTGGTACCACTTGCATCACAATGAACCTCAAAAGTTTTGTCAAAATTGGGCAAAGCAAGAATCGGAGCATGAGTAAGCAAAGACTTGAGCTTATCAAAAGCGGCTGATTGCAAAGTTCCCCAAACAAAGGGAGTATTCTTCTTGCTCAAAGCATGCAAAGGAGCGGCAATTGTGCTAAAATCTTTCACAAAGCGACGATAGAAACCCGCAAGACCAAGAAAACTCAGACTTGTTGCAAATTGGTGGGTTGGGGCCAAGTTTTAATTGCTTGAATTTTAGATTCATCAACATGGACACCCTTTGAGGAAACAACAAAACCCAAGAAAACCACTTTGTCAACTCCAAATGTGCATTTTTTCAAGTTTGCATAAAAGCTTTCTTTGCGAAGAGTTTGCAACACAGATTTTACATGATTGATGTGCTCTTTCATGGTTTTGCTAAACACAAGAATATCGTCAAAGTAGACCACAACAAAGACTCCAATGTAAGGACGAAGCACATGATGCATAAGACGCACAAAAGTACCGGGAGCTTCCGAAAGACCCATAGGCATCACTAACCACTCATATAAACCAAATTTGGTTTTAAAAGCAGTTTTCCATTCATCACCCTTTTGGATGCGGATTTGATAATAGCCACTTTTAAGATCAATTTTTGAGAAAAAGTTGGCTCCACTAAGTTCATCAAGCATGTCATCTAAGCGAGGAATGGGATGCCTATAGCGAACGGTAATAGCATTGATAGGTCTACAATCGGAACACAAGCGGAAACTTCCATCGGGCTTAGGCACAAGAATAACGGGAACGGCACAAGGGCTTAAGCTTTCACGTACATGACCGTTGTCGATGAGTTGTTGTACTTGCCGTTGAATCTCCTTTGTTTCTTCCGGATTGACTCGGTATGGAGCTTTGTTTGGTAAAGGCGCTCCGGGGATGAGGTCGATTCGATGCTCAATGCCTCAAGAGGAGGTAGACCCGAGGTAGCTCATCGGGGAAAACATCTTGAAATTCCTGCAAAAGAGATTGAAATACCAAAGGTAGCTCGTGAGTGGTGTTAGTGTTTGGTTCTCCATCCTTGCACACAAGGACAAAGTGCATCACGGTGGATGGGTTCTCACACACGTCTCTTATCTCACTTTTGGTGGCAAATAGAATGAGGTTTTTCTCTCTAGGCGAAGAGTCGCTCAAATTTGGCTTGTGGCTGTTACTCACTTTTGGGTGGATCACTTTCTCACTCTTTTCTTTATGATGGGTGGCTTGTTTGTCGGCTATCACATGACTAGGAGACATAGGTCGTAGCACATATTCTTTCCCTTTCATCTTGAAGCTATAGTGATTGGTTCGCCCATTGTGGATGACGCCACGGTCGAATTGCCATGGTCGACCAAGAAGGAGGTGGCAAACGGTCATTGGGACCACATCACATTCTAAAGTGTCTTCGTAAGCACCAATTTTGAAGGAGACTTGGACCGTATGCTCGACTCGTATAGTGCCGGAGTCACTTAGCCATTGAACCTTGTAAGGGTGTGGGTGCTTCCTCTTGACCAATTGTAGCTTGGAGCATAGTTCTTCACTTGCCAAGTTGTGGCAACTACCTCCATCGATGATGACCTTGATGGACCGTCCGTTGATGCCGGCTTTTGTGTGGAAGATGTGGCATCGTTGGTCTTCTTCTTGTTGATGTTGAAGAGTCAAGACCTTGGAGACAATGAGAGCGGGGCTCGAATCCTCATCACAAAAGACTTGATCATCTTCATCTTCATTCACTTGCCGGTGCATGGCCACTTGCTCAAGGGCTTCCATTTCTTCTTCACTCATGGAGTCATATGTGCCATCGTCGTTGAGGATCATGGTGCGCTTGTTGGTGCATTCGTATGACTTGTGGCCTCGGCCACCGCAAGTGAAACACTTGAAGGAGCTTGTTTTGATATTCTCATCGGTCGGAGTAGAGGATGAAGCACGTGGCTTGAGGTTGCTTGTAGTAGGAGGAGGACGACTTGAATTTGTCGAAGTCTTCTTGTAACTTGACTTGTCGTCGTTTCTTGAAGAAAGCTTGGTCGAAGTTGATGATGGAGTAGTCGTTGAAGCTTGGTTGTTGGAGAAGCCGTAAGTCTTGGATGCGTACTTGGCGTACTTGAAGTCATCTTGTACTTGGCGTTCCGCCTTTGTAGCTTGATGCACGAGCTCAATGAGGGTTGAGTATGGTTGGAAGTCGGCGATCTTCTTGATGGGATGATTGAGTCCATTCAAGAAACGTGCCATAGTTTGCTCATCATCTTCCTTGACATTGGCTCGAATCATGGCTATCTCCATTTCCTTGTAGTATTCTTCAACGCTCTTTGTTCCTTGCTTGAGTAGTTGGAGTTTCTTGAAGAGGTCGCGATTGTAGTATGTTGGTACAAAACGTGCTCGCATGACATCCTTCATTTGAGCCCAAGTGGTGATTGGAGGTTCACCTCTTGCTTGTCGTCGTTCCATGATTTGTTCCCACCATATGAGCACATAATCTTGGAACTCAAGTGATGCCATAGCGATTTTCTTCGCTTCATCGTAGTTGTGCAAAAGGAGGATTTTGTCAACCTTCAATGCCCATGAGAGGTAGTCTTCGGGGTCATTGCTTCCATTGAACCTTGGCATGGTGAATTTGAGCTTGCCGTAGCGTTGCTCTTCATTGTATTGTTGGCGATGTTGATGATGACGTCCTTGACGTGGAATGTACTCGTCTTCATGTTGCTCTTGGCGCGGAGGAAGACCATGATCAACTTGCTCGTGTGGAATTTGAAGTTGAGGTGGAGCTTGACGAGCTTGTGGAGGAGCTTGAGGAACTTGACGTTGTGATGAGGACATCAATACCATTGTTACACCCACAGCCCCTACTGCTACATATACTGGACCAATTACTAGAGCTCGCGCACGCCAATTAAATTATCAGGTACTTCCGTTTATTGGTAATGATTCTAATGTTCATGAGAATATGATGCTGCCTAAATTGGATACATTTGTTTTGCTTACAAATGAAGGCCCTAGCTTGGAGAAGGATGGACATTGGAGCAAGAACAAGCATGGAGATAATGCCATGCGCAAGGGGAATAAACGGAGTTACAAGTGATGATTTCAGGACTTTGAAGCCACCATAATGGGTGCATGAAGCCTTGGACGAAATATACAAGATGCTACTTCATAAATGTCGTCCGAGGCTATTCTAGGTGCTCGCGTCACCTTATTAGTGGGCCAGGCCCATGTAATTTCGAAATACTTAAGTATAGGCTGTTTTTAGAGTCCGTATGTGTGGGGAAACAAGAGTTAGGGTTGATTTGGACCCCTCCACCAAGGGCCACGAAATTCCCCATCTTCCTCCATATATACAGCCCTTAGGGCACCGTTTAGACCTTGGGTTTTGTTTAGATTAAAAGTTCACCATAGCTGCAACTTCGCAGATTTCGCTTGTGTTCAACGACCGCACAAAGGCGCCACAGAACCCCACCTTGATCAATAAAGCTTTCATCTTATATTCGCAATATCCAGATTGCAATCTCAGCTTGCTTGTTCTTCGTTTGCTCGCAGGAAATGCAGACCCTCGTGGTCGTTGATCGTGCTCGGCGTGGTCAATAACCTCTCGGAGTTGGTTTAGCGATTGCTAAGGCGCGACGTCCTCGCACGTTCGTAGTCGGATCGTCAAAGTCGACTTCCTCCAAAGCGAAAACCAACATCTCATCGAAAGACGGGACACCTTTGCCTCTATCACGTTGTACATTAGGTTGGTAGTTCCTCTCTTGTATTTCTTCTCGAAGGGCTTCCTCTTGATTGCGCCGTTCTCGATTGCGTTTGGCGACGGCTCTACTTGATTCTTGAAGGGCACGTTGCGCCTCAAAAGCTTGCGCTTCACGTTGTTGTTGTTGACGACGTTGAGCATTGGCGCCTTGTTCGCCTTGGTGACGACGTGCTCTTTCTTCCTCTTGTTGGCGACGAAGACGCTTGCCGTTCTTGAGCTTGAGCAAAAGCCTTGATAGAGGCAAAGGTGTCCCGCTTTTCGATGAGATGTGGTTTTCGCTGGGAGGAAGTCGACTTTGACGATCCGACTCACGAACGCAGCGAGGACGCCGCGCTTAGCAATCGCTAAACCAACTCCGAGAGGTTATTGACCACGCCGAGCACGATCAACCTGACCACGAGGGTCTGCTTCCGCGAGCAAACGAAGAACAAGCAAGAAACTGAGATTGCAATCTGGATATTGCGAATATAAGATGAAAGCTTTATTGATCAAGGTGGGGTTCTGTGACGCTTTGTCCGGTCGCTGAACACAAACGGCACGCCAAGTTGCAGCTATGGCGTAACTTTAATCTAAACAAAACCTAAGGTCTAAACGGTGCCCTAAGGGCTGTATATATGGAGGAAGAGGGGGAATTTCGTGGCCCTTGGTGGAGGGGTCCAAATCAACCCTAACTCTTGTTTCCCCACACATACGGACTCTAAAAACAGACTATACTTAAGTATTTCGAAATTACATGGGCCTGGCCCACTAATAAGGTGACGAGCACCTAGAATAGCCTCGGACGACGCTTATGAAGTAGCATCTTGTATATTTCGTCCAAGGCTTCATGCACCCATTATGGTGGCTTCAAAGTCCTGAAATCATCACTTGTAACTCCGTTTGTTCCCTTTGCGCATGGCATTATCTCCATGCTTGTTCTTGCTCCAATGTCCATCCTTCTCCAAGCTAGGCCTTCATTTGTAAGCAAAACAAATGTATCCAATTTAGGCAGCATCATATTCTCATGAACATTAGAATCATTACCAAGAAACGAAAGTACCGATAATTTAATTGGCGCATGAGCTCTAGTAATTGGTCCAAGATATGTAGCAAGAGGGGCTGTGGGTGTAACAATGGTATTGATGTCCTCATCATCCTCCCTTCTTGAAATGAAGTCGCCCTCGACGGAAGCTCATATTCCTCACCCAAATAAGGCTTCAAATCTGCAATGTTAAAAGTGGACTAACCCCAAAATCTGCAGCAGCTCAAGTTTATATGCATTATCATTTATTTTCTCTAACACCTTAAATGGACCATCAGACGTGGCATTAGCTTTGATTTGCGCAAATTAGGAAACCTATCCTTACGCAAATGTAACCAAACAAGATCTCCAGTGCAAAGACAACATGTTTTCTACCCTTATCTCCAAAGAAGTTTATATTTAGCATTCATACGCTCAATGTTTTCCTTAGTTATCTCATGCATTTTTAAAATCAATTCAGCACGTTCTTTAGCATCAAAATTAACCTTCTCCGAAGATGGAAGAGGCAACAAATCAATAGGTGCACGAGGTAGGAAGCCATACACAATTTCAAAAGGGCACATCTTAGTAGTAGAATGCAATGAACGATTATAAGCAAATTCAATATGAGGCAAGCATTCTTCCCACATTTTCTTATTATTCTTCAAAACAGCCCTAAGCATAGTAGACAATGTTCTATTGACTACTTCAGTTTGTCCATCGGTTTGGGGTGACAAGTAGTACTAAAAGCAGTTTAGTCCCCAACTTAGCCCATAAACATCTCCAAAAGTGGCTAAGAAATTTAGTATCACGATCTGAAACAATAGTATTTGGCACACCATGCAAGCGAATAATTTCACGAAAGAACAAATCAGCAACATTAACAAAGATCATCGCTTTTATGACATGGTATAAAGTGTGCCATTTTCGAGAATCTATCCACGACAACAAATATGCTATCCTCCCTTCTTTGTTCGAGGTAAACCTAAAACAAAGTCCATAGATATATCCTCCCAAGGAACACTAGGCACAGCAAAGGCATATATAAACCATGAGGATTGAGTCGTGACTTAGCTTTTTGACATGTAGTGCAGCGAGCTACAAAACGCTCAACATCCCGCCTCATCTTTGGCCAAAAGAAATGTGTAGCAAGTATATCCTCCGCCTTCTTCACGCCAAAGTGTCCCATTAATCCTCCTCCATGCGCCTCCTGCAACAACAAAAGACGAACAGAGCTAGCAGGAATGCATAGCTTGTTAGCACGGAACACAAAACCATCATTAATAACGAACTTGTTCCATGTTCTTCCCTCTTTACAATTCTGCATTACATCTTTAAAATCAGCATCATGCACATATTGATCTTTGATGGTTTCCAAACCAAATATTTTGAAGTCAAGTTGTGAAAGCATAGTATATCGACGAGACAAAGCATCAAGAATAACATTTTCTTTACCCTTCTTGTGTTTAATGACATAAGGAAAGTCTCAATGAATTCAACCCATTTAGCATGTCTACGATTCAGTTTAGCTTGACTTTTAATATGTTTCAAAGATTCATGATCGAATGTATAACAAATTCTTTGGGCCATAAATAATGTTGCCATGTCTCTAAAGTCCTAACAAGAGCATATAATTCTTTGTCATAAGTAGAATAGTTCAGACTAGGCCCACTCAATTTTTCGTAAAAGTATGCAACAGGTTTGCCATCTTGTAATAACACACCTCCTAATCCAATTCCACTAGCATCACATTCAAGCTCAAAAGTCTTATTAAAGTCGGGAAGTTGGAGTAAAGGAGCATGTGTCAACTTATCTTTCAATACCGTGAAGGCTTCTTCCCGTGCGGTACCCCAAACAAAAGGCACATCCTTCTTTGTAAGCTCATTGAGAGGTGCAGCAATGGTGCTAAAGTCTCTCACAAAACGCCTATAGAAACCAGCGAGTCCAAGAAAACTCCTCACTTGTGTGACCGCTTTGGGCTGCGCCAACTCTCAATAGCTTCAATCTTGGCTTTATCAACTTCAATTCCTCGTGGAGTAACAACATAGCCAAGAAAAGATACTCGGTCGGTGCAAAAGGTGCACTTCCCAAGGTTACCAAACAAACGTGCATCACGAGAGCATTAAAAACAGCACGTAAATGTTCCAAATGTTCTTCCAAAGATTTGCTATAAATCAGTATATCATCAAAGTAAACTACCACAAATCGTCCAATGAAAGCACGTAAAACTTCGCTCATTAATCTCATGAAAGTACTAGGTGCATTAGTTAACCCAAAAGGCATGACTAACCACTCATATAATCCAAACTTAGTTTTAAATGCTGTTTTCCATTCATCTCCCAATTTCATACGAATTTGATGGTATCCACTACGCAAATCAACTTTGGAGAATATTGTAGAGCCACTCAATTCATCAAGCATATCATCTAGCCTAGGAATAGGATGACGATAACGAATAGTAATATTATTAATGCCTCTACAATCAACACACATACGCCGACGCACCATCCTTTTTAGGCACTAGTATAATAGGAACAGCACAAGGACTAAGAGATTCGCGATATAACCTTTGTCGAGCAGCTCCTGTACTTGACGATAATCTCCTTCGTCTCCTCCGGATTGGTACGGTATGGTGCGCGGTTGGTAGCGATGCACCGAATTAAGTCAATTTGATGCTCAATCCTCGAATAGGTGGTAATCCGGTGGCACGCCTTGTGGGAAGACGTCGTGAACTCCCGCAAAATGTTAGTGACCGCAGGGGCAAAGAGGAAGGCACGTCCTCGAATGAAAATAATGCCTCTTTGCACACAAAAGCATAGCAAACAGATTTGCTAGAATCTAGCTCATCAATATCAGATTTGGTGGCAAATAAACATGCACTTTTCAGTTTAATTTCAGAAGCAACATTAGATGGTTTATTATTAGGCTTCATTTGTTGCTCAAATTCTTTTGCCACAATCTGATTTTCACTCTTATTTTTCTCCTGTTTTGCTTTATTAGCTCTATTAATATCATCTTTCAAAATGGAATCAGAGTCATAGGAAGCAAAGTAATATTTTTATCCTTGTGAACAAGAGTATACTGATTGTTTCTACCATGGTGTACAGAATTTTATCAAATTGCCATGGTCTACCAAGTAATAAGGAACATGCTTGCATAGGTACCACATCACAATCAACATAATCAGCATATGTAGAGATACTAAAATACACACGAACAGACGTGTTACCTTAACCTTGCCGCTGTTGTTGAACCATTGGATGTAGTAAGGATGTGGATGTGGTCTTGTGGTGAGAGAAAGCTTCTCCACCATATCCATGCTAGCCAAGTTGTTGCAGCTCCTCCATCTATGATGACGCTAATAGAACGTTCCTTCACAACTCCCTTTGTATGGAACAAGTTATGCCTCTGATTTTGCTCAGCTTGTGTAACCTGCACACTCAAAACACGTTGAGCAACTAAACATTCATACCTGTCAAGATCTTCAAAGAGCCATGTATTGCGCCTCAGATCGTAATCATCTCCACCGTGTTCTTCATGTGTAATAAGAGCCAAAGTCTCTTCATCATAGTCACTAGCGACTCATACCCACCATCCTCGGTAGCAATCATCACACGCTGAGATGTGCATTCTCTCAAGAAAATGTCCTCTTCCCTTACAACGACGACAAATAATATCACTTGTGTGCCCTGTTGACGCCATGGAAGAAGAAGAGCTCTGTAGGCCCAATGGTGTACTCTTGGCGGATAGTGGTGGTTGTGCCTTTCTTGTATCACGGTTGGAGGTGGCAGCCGACGGAGGTGCCGTGTAGTAGAACGTGGGAAGTAGATGATGCACGTGGTGTCCATGTTGAAGGTCGACCTGCAGAAAAGTTAGTCCGCGCCAAGGCACATCCGATCCTGCACTTCACGCTCAGCTTTACAAGCAAGATGGAATAATCGAGTGATATTATTATAATCCTTGTAGTCTAGAATGGTCTGAATCTCTCCATTTAATCCACCCGAAAACGTGCAAGCATAGCTTCATTCTCCTCAACAATACCACATCTAATCAAGCCAGTTTGTAATTCCCGATAATATTCTTCTACCGAATTTTTCCTTGTCTTAAGCGCTGCAATTTTTGAAGTAATTCACGCTGATAATATGGTGGAACCCAACGAGTACGCATAGCAGTTTTCAAAGCAGCCCAAGTAGCTGGAACAGGATATAATCTACAATGTTCGACCACCAAACACATGCAAAGCTAGTGAAAGCACAAACAAAGCAGCAGAACACGCCTCTCCTCGTGATATTGTAAACATGTAAATCGTTGTTCAGTTTCTAACTCCCAAGTAAGATATATATCAGAACATATCTACCCTCAAATGGTGGAATATTCAATTTCAGTTTAGGGAGATGGTCATGATCTCGCACTGAAGAGGAGCCCAACATTGCCATTATTTGCATGTGGACGACCTGGTGGTTGTGGTGCTGGTGGTTGCACGTAGTTCGATGTTGATCAACTTCATCCTCGTAAGCTCTCACATAATCATCCTCCCCGTCGCAGCAGCAGGAGCCACGAAGTATCAACAAAGAAGACACCAGCAGCTTGGCCAGTGAAGAGGGACACGGAAGCTCATGGAGGGCTGTTTCACGATGTGGAGGTAGTCCATGTTGTTGTAGTAGAGGTGCGTTAGGTGCAGCCGGTGGTGGTGGTGGTAGACGCACGAGCAATTCATTAAACTTGTTATCGAGCTTTGTTTTGAACGCCTTCTCAATGCCATCTATCTTCTCCATGGCCTCTTCAAATCTATTTAGCACATCGTCCACCTGCCCACTCATCATTTGTTGAAACTTATCATGTAGCGCTTTGTTTGTCATGTTCTCCCGGTCGGTCTAAATCGGCTTGTGATCCTGCCATGGTTAGCAACAATAGAAACACACAAGAATATGATTCGACAGACTACTAGGAAGTGGTGGTGGTGGTGTGGTGGACAATCACAAATCCGTCAGCAAATCTCAAATTCTTACCAGTTCTTACCCAAGAAGAAAGCGGTGATCGGCAACCGATGTAGTCAAAACTCTCAAAGCTTGGATAGAGCGATTACGGGGAGAGTCAAACGACGATGTAGATGTATGTGGAGCTGGGAAGGCTTATAATATGGTAGCAAAATGGTTAGCAATAATCAATTCGAGATGCAAAGTTGAATAAACGCTCACGACGCAGATCTTGTCTTGGTCCTAGGCTAGACCGTGCTAGAGACGCGAGCCTAGAACACTAACAAAATCACGGCGCTGCACGGAAACAACGGAAAAGCACACTGGAATTTTTTTTTTCTTTTTTTTTTTTTTTTTTTTTTTTTTTTTTTTTGCTGCTTTTTTTTTTTTTGCGAAAAATCACTATAATGGCGAGTGTCTCAAAACTCTTCCTGTGTCAAATCGACAGGATGGGCACGAAAAATTTTTTTTCGACCAAAATTTTTTTTTTTTCGATCGCCGGACCCAAAACTGAAACGGGTCAAAAAACTTTCTATAACGGCGATCGCCTCAATCCACTTAGAAACACTTAAAACAGGATAGCCAGAAAATTTTTCGACAAGTGCGTTTTGAAAATTTTGGGCCTAAACGGAGGGTGGTTTCAGACTCTTTTTTCTCCAAACCTACTCCGCAAGGAAACACGAATCGGAAACTAGATGGATCTCAAAACAAACCTAATATGAGAAGAACTCGGATTGGTGGTGGATATATGGTGGTGGTATATGGCAGCGGTGGTGGAATATGGATACGGATTGGTGGTGGTATATGGATACGGATTGGTGGTGGTATATGGATACGGATTCAGCGGTGGCGGATAAGCAATGGTGGTAGATGGCAAGGCGATGATGATGGTGCGGCGGGCGTGACAACTTATGACCGAACTCAAACTCTAAAAGACTAGACTCTAAGACCAGCAACTTGACACGACGATGCAACCGCAAATTCAACAAAGCAAAAACCCTAAAAAGATTATGCAAAGGCTCAGATTGGTTCGGATATGATGAACTAACCCTAATTTTTTTTTGTCTGGCTTTTTCGTGGACTTTAGGTATGAAGAACAGACTCGATCTAATCTACGAAAAACTGTAAAATCTCACCGAGCAACCTGAAAATCTGATACCACTTGATAGAGGCAAAGGTGTCCCGTCTTTCGATGAGATGTGGTTTTCGCTTGGGAGGAAGTCGACTTTGACGATCCGACTACGAACGTGCGAGGACGTCGCGTGATGCGGAGCATCCTACGGTCATCACCATGTCAAGAGTCCGTTTGGCAAGTGACACGTGCAACCTCTACTTCTCATACATAAAGGTGAATCTTCTCCTTTACACGTGTTCACTTGACCCCTTCGAGGATGGTATACTACTTGACACTTCTCCCGTGTGCATGCATAACTATTGTCGGAGCTTCACGGATGTCGAGGAGGAGTGCAAGCGCCAAGGAACGACTACACCATCTGCGAGGGAAGCATGGAAGAGAAGGAGGAAGAGAACCTGGCCGCTCCAGAACGAGCGGTACTACTGCCCACTCCAAGCGGTACTACCGCTAAGGTCACCCAAGCGGTACTACCGCCCCTCCAAGCGGTACTACCGCTCAAGCGGTACTACCGGCCATGAGCCTGCTACCGCCGCCTCCTATCTTGCCAGCCATGGGCCTTGGCCTTGTAACCTCTCCCACTTACCCCTTCGTGGCTTAGACTATAAATAGACCACCTCCACTTCCTTTCTAGGGTTAGCAAATATGATAGCTCATTCTTAGGTGAGCTTTGCTCCTACCTCTACTCTTGAGAGAGAGAGACTACCACTCCCATGGAGTTCAAGACCTCCATGTGAGAAGATCCTGCGGGATATCATCAAGACCCCCTTGCGGGAAGATCCTTCTAGGATATCATCAAGACCTCCTCTTGGAGATGAACCTTACCTTGTATCTTTCCCTTTGTTGTTCATGTACCTTGTGATCTTGTGTGTCTGATTGTCTAGTGGATGTGTGATTGGACTTGTTCTTGAGTGTTTCCCCTTGTGATTTCTCTCCGTTCTTCCCCGTGTTCATCGTGTTCTTCGAGGGATCCCACTCCAAACGTGAAAGATCGTCCACGTAGGGTTCCGCCCTACATCATCTATGGATCAGAGCTTAGGTTGATCACGTTTTTGGAGCCCCTACCCCTCTTTTTCTAGCTTGATTTTGTTGATTTCGTCCTAAATCCGAAAATCCCCACCAAAAATAGCCCCAATTTTTTTTGTGATTTGTTAGTTTTGATGATGTTTTATTGATTTTGATCCATGGATTTGCTTGGTTTCAAGTGGATCTAGCATTCCCCAAGTTTCCCACCTTCCATCCACAAAATCCATCAAATTTTGCCCCAAATCATCTATTTCCGCAAAATCGCGCCTCTATCCGGATTTGCGAAAAATCCCGACACGAGCGGTACTATCGCCCTTCCAAGCGGTACTACCGCTTAGCACCTCCAAGCGGTACTACCGCCTTCCAAGCGGCACTACCGCCTCCCAGAGCCAGATTTTGCGAAAAAACCCGACACGAGCGGTACTATCACCATTCCAAGCGGTACTATCATACGAGCGGTACTACCGCCCTCCCAAGCGGTACTACCGCCCAACCCAATTCAGTTTTTTCCGTTTCACCGCTTTGACCATAACTAATTCATCCGAGTCCGATTTTGACGTTCTTTAGCTCGTTTGAAGCTATTGACACCCCTTCCCATAAAATACTACCATCACCATTTGACTCCATCAAATTTTGTGAACTTTGGCATCTTTGCCTAGGGCTTCCGCCACATCCTCCGTGATAACCACCACCGACTTCCGCAACCTAACCAATTTTGTTCCCCATAGCATTAGTGGTTGCTTGAGTAGTGATTCGAGTCTCCTAAGGTGTTTGGCTACTTAGGACGATTGCTTCTTCATCAACCACCACCACCACTTCCACATAGGCTTGCCCACCATACACTTCCGACAACCCAACTTAACCCAAGAGTTGTTTGAGCTTGTTTGAGTTGTGGCTTATGTCTCCTAAGGTGTTTGGCTACTTAGGGATGGCAACTTCAACTCCGACACGTGTATAGCCCATCATTCCACTTCCGCATTGCCAAGTGCAAACCACCACCACATTCCCGCTACCACCATTTGACATTTGTCATTTGAGATTTTGAGTTCGCGGTTTTCCGCTTCCTAAGGTGTTTCGCTACTTAGGACGAGCCTACATCATCTTGGTATCTACATCAAGAACACCACCACTCATCATCGCAGGGACGGTAACCTCGATTTACACCATTGTATATTCCCTTGCAAATTGCATTGATAACCCTAGCCCATTTTATGTTACTTGCCTATCGAGACTAGCCATTTGAGTATTGCCGCAACGTTACTTGTGCACATTAGTGATCTACACCATCCATTGCATACATACCATATCATCTTGGTATCATCATATCATCCATTGTGTCACAATATCGTTCCGCATATACACAAAAGCTATCTTGGTTTGTGCATTGTGCAAAGTGGCCAAAAAAAAAAAAGAGAAATAAAGCTTTTAAGCAAAAGAGAGAAAGAGCAAAGAAGCTTGTAAGCAAGTGCCATAGCATCATACCACATTGCATATAAGATTATCATATCCGATCATCTTGGATCATCTTGAGAGAAACACCGAACCATACATACATAGCATACTTGGGATAGAAAGTTTATCCATTTTGCATCTTATAGGTTGTGCACAAGTGTCGATCCGCCTATTGAGCAATCGTGCTAGCGTCTCTCTTGAGTTGTGCACCACGAGCGTTTTGGTGGATTCCACATTTTGAGCTCATTCCTTGGTTGCACGGCCCCATTTATCTATCCGTGTGTGTTTCCGTGTGCCACATATTGCTATTGGTCTACTTGTTTCGCTTGCAATTTGTGAATCTCTTTCAACATTATTGACTCTTGCTAACATTTTGCATCAAATTTTGTGCCACTATCCTCACCGAGCTCTACCATAAGCTTTACTTGATAGGTGTGAGTGAACAAGTCCGGTACCAATTCCACTATTCTTTCATCTCACATTGAGTGAAACGGGATACATCCTCAACTTTGGGAAAAGGTAACTTGGTATTGTTTATCTCATTTCCTACTCACCTCTACTCGAGTCTTGTGATGGATAGGCAAGGCATTTCATCTTCGGTCTACAACAACAACGACGAGTTCGATGCCATGGAAAACAACTACGACGCCAAGATGCAAGCTAAAATGGAGGAGATCAAATCCTCATCAAGTCCTACAAGCGATCTTCCTCATCTTCGAGAAGACGCTCAAGAGCACATCCTTCCGAGCGACCATCTCCGGCAACATCACATCGACATCGACACCATCATCAACAAGAACGTGAAGGTCAAGAGCTCAACATCAACAACCGCTCAACGACTTCACCATCTCCCTTGGCATCTTCGCCAAGCGACTTCAAGGCATCTTCGCCTTCGGATATTCGGCATCTTCGCCAACAAGCACGCCAAGACTACGCCAAGAGAAGCTCCCAAGCTCAAGTCCGCGACTTCCACGAGCTACTACGACCTCGACATCGACCACGAGATTCCTTTCTATGGGACTCAAGAACCCGAGGAGTACCTCGAGTGGGAGCGTTTGATGGACGACTACCTCAAGCTACATCAAGTTCCTCCCAAGATCAAGTGAAGTGCGCCACAAGAAACTTCCACGACTACGCCGACATGGTGGCTTCACACACCTTCGAGTGCTACGAGATGAGTTGGCCCAAGATGAAGAGAGCTTTGCGGCGAGAGTTCGTGCCTCCAACCTACACGAACAACTTCGACGCCAATTGGAGAACACCATCCAAGGATCCAAGTCCATCGACGCGTACTTCAAGGAGATGAAGATTGCCTTGCGACGAGCCAAGCGTGGGCGACCCCATGTCAATGAAGTTCCACTTCATGATGGGATTGCACAATGACATCTCCAAGACCATCTTCCTCGAGAACTTCAAGTCCATCGACGACTACTACATTGGTGCTCTCAAGGCGGAACAAGAATTCATGAAGGCCAAGGCTTCTCCACCCCAAGCACACTTCATGTGACCAAGCTCTCGACAAGCATGAGGCTAGTACCACCACGATGTCCAAGCCCGACAAGCTCCAAGACGATGCTCCCAAGTGCAACTTCACCGCCATCCCTCTTTGTGGCATTGATGATGCCGAGTCTACCTTGACTCTTTTTCAAGATGGTGCGGCGACACGTACGACTACGGAGACCTTCAAGGACCACGCTTTGGAGGCAAGGGACAAGGTGGCGAGCAAGGATGATGCTTCCATCTTTGGAGGCGAGAGTGATGTTGTGCCATCTTCGGCCTTCATCCACAGCGACGATGACGAGATGATCGAGCATGGGATTTTCCCTTCGGTCATGGAGGAGAGTGACGATGTGCCATCTTCGGCCTTCATCCATGGCGACGACGATGAGATGGTTGAGTATTTCACTTCGACCACGGCGACGTATGATGACTTGAGTGACTTGTGCCACCATATTGAGAGTGAGAGTGACGTCACCACTAGCCCCATATATGACGAGTTGCCCCAATTCTCATGTGAGGAGAGCCACAACCACCACTTGAGTGAGATGAGTGACTCCACCATACGAGAGTTTGAGTGCACCTATTTTGAGGGAGTGAGTGAACCACCACATAGAGAGAGTGAGATAGTTGATAGGTCATGTGAGGCCACTTTCAACACTAACGACTTGACCTCTACCTCTATTGTGTCTTCTCATTTGGTGCTAGGTCCCATTTATGATGACGCCGATCCTCGATTTACTTCGTCCTCCCTTTGACAAGATGATGGCCATGGTGGACTATGATGCACCCCCCACATGGTTCCATCAAGATGAAGATGACCACCATTTGGTCTTTCCCACCTCACCTACACCACTTGAGTGGAATGACAAAGGTAACATAGGTGACGGTGATGCTCTAGTCCCACTAGTGGACATTCTTGACATTGATTGCTTGCATGATGTTGATCACCCTATTGACATGCTTCATTCTAGTATGATTTCCCCATGTGATGATTTGCCCATTTATGATGAATATGGTGATTCTCATGTGGAGTCTATTAGTTGTGATGCTATGTTACATAGGATTTCTTGTGACAATTCTTTAGGTCACATCATGTTTGCTAATCCGCTTGACTTGTCATATGCTATGCATGAGATCAACCATATGTCTTATTTGCAATCTCTCCATAGTTACTATGCATATGCCATTAAAATAAACCCAATTTGCACATATGGCATAGATGACAAGCCCATGGTTGTTGGCATTTGTTTTTCTTGTGATGATATTGATATGCTCCCTTTGCATCATTTATCTCATATGCCATGCCATGCCCACCTAGCTTCGGATATGCATTGTTTTGGATGTTGTCCATTTTCTCCAAATGACATGTCCGCTATTGCTTATGAGGAGGCCCCCATAGTTTCCTCATACATGTTAGGAGAATTTGATCCATCCTATTCTTTGTATGATTCCCATACTTGTGTGCACCATATGCTCCCCATGAAGAAACATGCTTTTGATGTGCCATATACTTGCATTCTCAATTTGTGTCCCCATCGTGTCATATACAATAACTATTCTTTCATGATGGATGACATGTTCTTATACCATGCATCAAATTTCTTTGAGCGATGCTTATCTTGTGCTAACTCACACGTGCACATACACATCATGATGGATGATGTGTACATTTACCATGCGCACAATTTCTTTGGTTTGTGTCTCTTTTGTGTAGGTACCCATGAATACTTGTCAAACTCGCAATCCCACGAGTTGACAAAACGAGCTCTAGAGAGCAACGATGATTTGGGATCCCATGGATTGTCTTTCCCACCGCTCTCTTTGCGCAAATCCTTCGCGCATTTCTTCTACACGGCCCTCACTTGGCTATGGATTGTTTCCCATTATACATCCTTTGCCCATATTGCCATGTTCACTTTGCATGATATGCCCATTCCTATGCCTTTGCCATGCATTTGTGAGCCATGCTTTGCATTACACATGATGATTGATTCTAGTACTTGTATGTGTATTTGCAAGCTTGGTGGAGATATCACTTGTTATTGCCATGTTCTATTCATGACCCATTCCTATGATGATACTTTCATCTTGCTTTGTGTTCGTGCTTGTGATATGTCATGTGCATTCCCTATGCCTATTATTTGCTCACATGACATGATTGCCATGATTTACTCTAGTGTGTTGCATCTTCGCTCCACTAGTTTGCACGACTTGATTACAATGCTTGCTTATGTTGCATCACCAATGATTCATACTTGCTCATTTCATGCGGTTGATGACAACCATCTACATGCTTTGCACATCATTGTTATTGCTTCTTGTCACATATCTCCATATGTTGCCTCCCTCATACTAGATTTCCCATGTATTGAGTGCAACCATGATTCTCTTCTTGCTCATGAGATTGCCCCCATAGCATTCTCGCATATATTTGGAGATTTTGACATAATTCTTGTGAAGCATGCTTGTCTTACTTCTTTGCACCATATACCTAGTGCCATGAATATTGCCATTGTTGCATCATATTACTCATGCACTTGTCCTTCTAATGGTTTTGTGCAAAAGATGAGAACCATCATGATGGATGATGTGTTTATCTACCATGTGCATACGTTCTTTGTTTTGTTCTGCATGTGTAGGATACTTGGACTTTGTGTCGACTTCCACTTCACGTGAGTTGACCATTCGAGCTCTTGAGAGCGAGCCTCATACATTCTACCACGACTCGCTTCTACACGTATTTGCTTCCACTTGGCATTGTGAAGAATGCACAAGGACATGCCTTCAAGGTGACATCCTTCTTGAGCTTTGATATTGTGGATCATACTTCATGTGTTGCTTGCACCATTTGCACGCATGTGCGAGATATTGCTTTCACCCATGATTGCCACATTTCCATGCTTCATGACATATATACCTTGTGTGTTGCATCCAATTCTTGGATTACTTTCTCCTATCACATGTTTGGTTGCAACAATGTCATTCCTTCCCATATGCCAAGTCACATTGATTGCTACATGCTTGACTTGATGGCCTCACACATGATGAATAATTGCTCTTTCTATTGTGTTGAGTGCCACACTATATTCACTACACCCTATGCACATTATGCTTGGATTGTCTTGCACTTGACCCATGTGTTTAGACACTTCATTTTATTTGGTGTTGTGAATACTTCCTATGCCTACCATCGACCATTTGTCGAGCGCTTTATGCATACTTGCTATGACCTTGAGGTGGATGCTTGTGCTCTTGTCACACATATTTGCATCTCTACCTCACATTTACATGCTTGTTCCCATGATATTTTTGCTTGTGCTCGATTGATATGCTTACATGCCATGTCACAATCCTTTGTCACACCCTATGCTATGTTTGATGACAACACTTGTTTGGTGAATCACCTCTTGAATGCTTGGTTTTGCACTAACGCTAACCACATTTGTTTTTCCAAGTGTTTGTTCTATTTACTCCTTTTGAAGGAATCACAAGATGGCGCGACATCGGAGAGTGCCCATTTCGAGCTTCAAGATGACAAGTACTTGGTGATCGTCCTCTTCAACACGGCGACGCTATCTCTTTCCCATGGTGATTTGGTCTTTGATCCGAGGTCGGATCTTTCCCAAGGGGGAGGGGATGATGCGGAGCATCCTACGGTCATCACCATGTCAAGAGTCCGTTTGGCAAGTGACACGTGCAACCTCTACTTCTCATACATAAAGGTGAATCTTCTCCTTTACACGTGTTCACTTGACCCCTTCGAGGATGGTATACTACTTGACACTTCTCCGTGTGCATGCATAACTATTGCCGGAGCTTCACGGATGTCGAGGAGGAGTGCAAGCGCCAAGGAACGACTACACCATCTGCGAGGGAAGCATGGAAGAGAAGGAGGAAGAGAACTCGGCGCTCCGAACGAGCGGTACTATCTGCCACTCCAAGCGGTACTACCGCTAAGGTCACCCAAGCGGTACTACCGCCCCTCCAAGCAGTACTACCATTCAAGCGTACTACCGCCATGAGCCCTGTACTACCGCCTCTGCCTATCTTGGCAGCCAGGGGCCTTGGCCTTGTAACCCTCTCCCACTTACCCCTTCGTGGCTTAGACTATAAATAGACCACCTCCACTTCCTTTCTAGGGTTAGCAAATATGATAGCTCATTCTTAGGTGAGCTTTGCTCCTACCTCTACTCTTGAGAGAGAGAGAGACTACCACTCCCATGGAGTTCAAGACCTCCATGTGAGAAGATCCTGCGGATATCATCAAGACCCCTTGCGGGAAGATCCTTCTAGGATATCATCAAGACCTCCTCTTGGAGATGAACCTTACCTTGTATCTTTCCTTTGTTGTTCATGTACCTTGTGATCTTGTGTGTCCGATTGTCTAGTGGATGTGTGATTGGACTTGTTCTTGAGTGTTTCCCCTTGTGATTTCTCTCCGTTCTTCCCCGTGTTCATCGTGTTCTTCGAGGGATCCCACTCCAAACGTGAAAGATCGTCCACGTAGGGTTCCGCCCTACATCATCGCGCCTTAGCAATCGCTAAACCAACTCCGAGAGGTTATTGACCACGCCGGAGCACGATCAACCTGACCACGAGGGTCTGTTTCCTGCGAGCAAACGAAGAACAAGCAAGAAACTGAGATTGCAATCTGGATATTGCGAATATAAGATGAAAGCTTTATTGATCAAGGTGGGGTTCTGTGGCGCCTTTGTCCGTCGTTGAACACAAACGAAGTACGCGAAGTTGCAGCTATGGCGAACTTTTAATCTAAACAAAACCCAAGGTCTAAACGGTGCCCTAAGGGCTGTATATATGGAGGAAGAGGGGGGAATTTCGTGGCCCTTGGTGGAGGGGTCCGAAATCAACCCTAACTCTTGTTTCCCCACACATACGGACTCTAAAAACAGACTATACTTAAGTATTTCGAAATTACATGGGCCTGGCCCACTAATAAGGTGACGCAGCACCTAGAATAGCCTCGGGACGACGTTTATGAAGTAGCGTCTTGTATATTTCGTCCAAGGCTTCATGCACCCATTATGGTGGCTTCAAAGTCCTGAAATCATCACTTGTAACTCCGTTCTTGTTCCCCTTACGCATGGCATTATCTCCATGCTTGTTCTTGCTCCAATGTCCATCCTTCTCCAAGCTAGGGCCTTCATTTGTAAGCAAAACAAATGTATCCAATTTAGGCAGCATCATATTCTCATGAACATTAGAATCATTACCAAGAAACGAAAGTACCTGATAATTTAATTGGCGTGCGCGAGCTCTAGTAATTGGTCCAGTATATGTAGCAGTAGGGGCTGTGGGTGTAACAATGGTATTGATGTCCTCATCAAGCCTCTTGGTTTGATTGAGGACGAGGGACTTGATCATCAACTTGCTCTTGTGAGTGCTTGTCATGTAGCGGGTTGCGAGATGCATGACGATCTTGGCGTGCGGCTCGTCGAAGAGAGTTCGATGACGGTGTACTTGAGTCGTCGAAGGTGTTGTCGGAGTGTCGACTCGAGTGGCTCCGTCTTGATGATGAAGAAGTGGAATGATGCCGGTTTCTCATCAACTTGCGGATCTCGTCCATTCTTGCATCATTCTCTTGCTTTGTGTGCCTCGAACTTGTTGTCGAAGTAGTCTCTTGTACGTTGCTCGGAGAGTCGCAAGTCGGTGGCGAGGTTGTCGATGCGGTCGCTCATTGCTTGTTGTTCTTGGTGCAACGCTCGTTGTGCACCGAAGAGGTGGCTTTTGGTGACGTATGAGGACATGTCGTCGTCTTGCTCGATGAAGAGTGGGTTGGTAGAAGAACTTGGCCTATCCATCATTCCAAGCAAGACGTGAGTGGTAGAACGGAAAAGAACTTATACCAATGTACCTTTGACCGATATTGAAAATGAATCAAGTTCACTCAAATGCGGACAATGAAATAGCACTCTTGGTACCGATTCTTGTCGGTTCTCACACCTACACAAATAAAAGCTTATGGTGGAGCTCGGTTAGGATGGTGGCACAAAATTTCATGCAATTGTAAGTGAGACTCAATAAAGTTGGAAATGATTCACAAATTTGCAAATGCAACAAGTAGACCAATAGCAAGATATGGTACACGGAAACACACGCACAAATAGATAATATGTGGTTATGCAACCAAGGATGAGCCAAAATGTGGAATACACCAAGATGCTCTTGTTGCACAACACTAGAGAGACGCTAGCACGATTGCACAATAGGCGGATACGAACTTGTGCACAACCTACTAAGCAAAAATGCAACGACTTCTATCCCAAGTATGCTATATGTATGGTGTGTCGATGTGTTGATCCAAGATGATCAAGTATGACAATCTTAATGTTTGATGATGCTATGGTTCTTGCTCATAAGCTCTTTGCTTATCTTTCTCTTTGCTTAAAAGCTTGATTGGCTCTTTCTCTTTTGAGCTCTTTTCACATGAAAACTTCACGAACCAAGATAGCAATTGTGTATGCGATGACAACTTTGTGACACACAAGTTGATGCTAAGATATGCACCACTTTGGTATGGTATGTATGCTATGGAGTATGATCACTAAATGTGCACAAGTCACGTTGCCGACAATACTCAAAGGCTAGTCTCGATGGGTAAGCTACGCAAAATGAGGCAATGTGGGTTATCAATGCAATAGCAAGGTATGACAAAGATGTCGTCGAAGTTACCGTCCTTGCGATGATGACTGGTCGATGTAGATGAGCAGTGGTGATGATGACTTTGAACCGCACCTAGATAGTCAAACACAAAAGGATACTGGAAGCCACAACTCAAAATCTCAAAGACCAAAATGTGTCAAAATCGTCATCGGAGGAATCGTGGAAGATTTTGGTGTATATGGGTTTGGAAGATGTGGAGAAATATGGGGTGGTGGTGGTGTCGAATGAAGAAATTCAGTTTGGTCAGGGTTTACTGGACGTCTGCGTGATCTTACGGTCGTCTGGACTGCGTCAGACGTCCGCCTTGTCCGGATGTCCGAGCTGGGGCGAAAATCGGGCTCGGGGAGAGGAACTGCAAAATTTCCGGGGAAGAAGATGATTGTGAGGTCGAAATCGAGGGGTCCTACGGTCATCACCATGTCAAGAGTCCGTTTGGCAAGTGACACGTGCGACCTCTACTTCTCATACATAAAGGTGAATCTTCTCCTTTACGTGTTCACTTGACCCTTCGAGGATGGTATACTACTTGACACTCCACTCGGGTGCATGCATAGGTATGACCGAGCTTCACGGACGACGAGGAGGAGTGCAAGTGCCAAGGAACACCTACACCATCCGCGAGGGAAGCCTGGAAGAGAAGACGGAAAAAGACGGAGCTTGAGTCCCCGGTGGCAGGACGACCGGAAGACTCGGACGTCCGACACCTCTCCAAAGACACGGACGACCGACGCCCGGACGTCCGCGGCTGGGCACCGAATGGAATCTACGGACGTCCGACCGCCCTACGGACGTCCGACCGACGACGCCTCAACCGAATCTACGGACGTCAAAGACCTCCGGACGTCCGGACCCTGTCGAGCCTCCGGACGACCGGTGACCTCCGGACGTCCGACGCCTGGGTGTTGACTTTGTTTGGGGCCGCAGCCCTTGTACCCCTTCGCCCCCTAGACTATATATACTCTTTCTTCCCCACCTTTCTAGGTTAGCTTTGGATTTGCTCATATTTCGGTGTGAGAGCCGTTGCTCATCCACTTGGCTACTTCTCCTTTCGAGATCAGGACCTCTACGGAGAAGATCCCCCAAGCGGATTCAAGACCCCCTCATAGGGTGGACCCCATCAAGACCTCCTCACGGAGAAGAACGGCTACCGTTTGTATCGTCCTTTGTTGACCTTGAATCATGTATCTCCCTTTGTGTTCTTTGATCTAGCATTTGTGTGACCGATTCCTTGTTGGTTGAGTGTTTTCCGTCGTTCCTCCCCGTGATTTCCTCGTGTTCTTCCGCTCGTTCTTCGTGTTTCCCCCGTAGGATCCGCTCCAACGTGAAAGATCGCCCACGTAGGATTCCGCCCTACATCATATGGTATCATGAGCCACGTTGATCACGTTTTGGAGCCCCTACCCCGTGTTTTCTAGCTTGATTTTGTTGCGTTCTTCCCCAATTTCGAAAATCCCCACCAAAAATAGCCCCAATTTTTTTTTGTGATTTGTTAGTGTGATGATGTTTTGTTGATTTTGATCCATGGATTTGCTTGGTTTCAAGTGGATCTAGCATTTCCCCAAGTTTCTCCATCTTTCATCCACGAAATCTCTTCAATTTTGACCCCAAAATCCCAAAATTCCGCTCAAAATCGCGTCCCGGATCTCAATTTTCGAGTTGACCCCGACCCACCGGACGACCGGAGTTTTACGGACGTCCGGAGCCCCTGGAACGACCGGACGTCCGACCTTTTCCGGACGACCGGAACCCCTAACCCGAACTGGATTTACGGATGTCCGACCTTTTACGGACGTCCGTAACCTGTAGTTTCAGACTTCGGCTGATTTTTGTTTTGTCCATAACTAATTCATCCGAACTCCGATTTTGACGTTCTTTAGCTCGTTTTGAAGATATTGACATCCCCCTTCCAACAAAAATACCACCAACACAGTTTGACTCCATCAAATTTTTGAAAATTTGGCAAGTTTGCCTAGGCCTTCCACCATATCATCCGCATAGCCACCACCGACTTCCGCAACCTAACCCATTTTGTTCCCCATAGCATTAGTGGTTGCTTGAGTAGTGATTCAAGTCTCCTAAGGTGTTTCGGCTACTTAGGGACGGTTGCTCCTTCATCAACCACCACCGCCACTTCCGCATAGGCTTACACAACATACACTTCCACCCAACTTAACCCAATTTTGTTTGAGCTTTTTGAGTTGTGGCTTGTGTCTCCTAAGGTGTTTCGGCTACTTAGGGACGGCGACTTCAACTCCGACACGTGTATAGCCCATCATTTCACTTCCACATCGCCAAGTGCAAACCACCACCGCTTTCCGCTACCACCATTTGACATTTGTCCTTGAGATTTTGAGTTCGCGGGTTTTCCGTTTCCTAAGGTGTTTCGCTACTTAGGGACGAAGTTTCCATCATCTTGGTATCTACATCAAGAACACCGCCACTCATCATCGCAAAGGACGGTAACCTCGACGACACCATTGTATATTCCCTTGCAAATTGCATTGATAACCCCTAGCCCATTTTATGCTACTTGCCTATCGAGACTAGCTATTTGAGTATTGCCGCAACGTTACTTGTGCACATTAGTGATCTACACCATCCATTGCATACATACCATATCATCTTGGTATCATCATATCATCCATTGTGTCACAATATCGTTCCCGCATATACACAATAGCTATATTGGTTTGTGCATTGTGCAAAAGTGGCCATAGAAAAAAAAGAGAATAAGCTTTTAAGCAAAAGAGAAATAGCAAAGAGCTTGTAAGCAATAGCCATAGCATCCAAATATATCATATGGTATCATACTTGATCATCTTGGATCATTGTGAGAGAAACACCGGGAACCATACATACATAGCATACTTGGGATAGAAGTTTATCCATTTTGCATCTTATAGGTTGTGCACAAGTGTCGATCCGCCTATTGAGCAATCGTGCTAGCGTCTCTCTTGAGTTGTGCAACACGAGCGTTTTGGTGGATTCCACATTTTGAGCTCATTCCTTGGTTGCACGGCCCCATTTATCTATCCGTGTGTGTGTTTCCGTGCCTCATATTGCTATTGGTCTACTTGTTTCGCTTATGAATTTGTGAATCTCTTTCAACATTATTGACTCTTGCTAACACTTTGCATTAAATTTTGTGCCACTATCCTCACCGAGCTCCTCCATAAGCTTTACTTGTGTAGGTGTGAGAACCGACAAGGATTGGTACCAATAGTGCTATTTCATTGTCCGCATTTGAGTGAACTTGATTCATTTTCAACATCGGTCAAGGTACATTGGTATAAGTTCTTCTCTTTCTCCCACTCATATTTGCTCGAGTCTTGTGATGGATAGGCAAGGCATTTCACCTTCGGTCTACAACAACAACGACGAGTTCGATGCCACGAACAACAACTCCAACGCCAAGATGCAAGCTCAAATGGAGGAGATCAAAACCCTCATCAAGTCCTACAAGCGATCTTCCTCATCTTCGAGAAGATGCTCAAGAGCACATGCTTCTGTGCTACCATCTCCGGCAAGATCACATCGGCATCGACACCATCATCAACAAGAACGTGAAGCTCAAGAGCTCAACATCAACAACCGCTCAACGACTTCACCATCTCCCTTGGCATCTTCGCCAAGCGACTTCAAGGCATCTTCGCCTACGGACATACGGCATCTTCGCCAACAAGAACCTCAAGACAACGCTCAAGAGAAGCTCCCCAAGCTCAAGTCCGCGACTTCCACGAGCTACTGCGACCTCGACATCGACCACGAGATTCCTTTCTATGGGACTCAAGAACCCGAGGAGTACCTCGAGTGGGAGCGTTTGATGGACGACTACCTCAAGCTACATCAAGTTCGTCCCGAAGATCAAGTGAAGTGCGCCACAAGAAACTTCCACGACTACGCCTCGTCTTGGTGGCTTCACACACCTTCGGAGTACTACGACATGAGTTGGCCCAAGACGAAGAGAGCTTTGCGGCGAGAGTTCGTGCCTCCAACCTACACGGAACAACTTCGACGCCAATTGGAGAACACCATCCAAGGATCCAAGTCCATCGACAAGTACTTCATGGAGATGAAGATTGCCTTGCGACGAGCCGGCGTGGATGACCCCATTTCGATGAAGTTCCACTTCATGATGGGATTGAAGAACGGCATCTCCAAGACTATCTTCCTCGAGAACTACAAGTCCATCGACGACTACTACATTGGTGCTCTCAAGGCCGAACAAGAACTCATGAAGGCCAAGGCTTCTCCACCCCAAGCAAACTTCGCGGCGACCAAGCTCTACGATAAGCATGAGGCTAGTACCACCAAGATGTCCAAGCCCGACGAGCTCCATGACGATGCTCCCAAGTTCGACTTCACCGCCATCCCTCTTTGTGGCATTGATGATGCCGAGTCTACCTTGACTCTTTTTCAAGATGGTGCGGCGACAAGTACGACTACGGAGACCTTCAAGGACCAAGCTTTGGAGGCAAGCAACAAGGTGGCGAGCAAGGATGATGCTTCCATCTTAGGAGGCGAGAGTGATGAGGTGCCATCTTCGGCCTTCATCCATGGCGACGGCGATGAGATGGTTGAGTATTTCACCTCGACCACGGCGATGTATGATGACTTGAGTGACTTGTGCCACCATATTGAGAGTGAGAGTGACTTCACCACTAGCCCCATATATGATGTGTTGCCACAAATCCCATGTGAGGAGAGCCACAACCCCCACCACTTGAGTGAGATGAGTGACTCCACCATATGTGAGTTTAAGTGCACCTATTTTGAGGGAGTGAGTGAACCACCACATAGAGAGAGTGAGGCCACTTTGATTTCTAACAACTTGACCTTTACCTCTATTGTGTCTTCTCATTTGGTGCTAGGTCCCATTTATGATGACGCGCCGATCCTCGACGACTTCGTCCTCCCTTGGGACAAGACGATGGCCATGGTGGAATATGATGCACCCCCCACATGGTTCCATCAAGATGAAGATGACCACCATTTGGTCTTTCCCACCTCACCTACACCACTTGAATGGAATGACAAAGGTAACAAAGGTGACGGTGATGCTCTCGTCCCACTAGTGGACTATTTTGACATTGATTGCTTGCATGATGTTGATCACCCTATTGACATGCTTCATTCTAGTATGATTTCCCCATTTGATGATTTGCCCATTTATGATGAATATGATGATTCTCATGTGGAGTCTATTAGTTGTGATGCCATGTTACATAGGATTTCTTGTGACAATTCTTTAGGTCACATCATGTTTGCTAATCCGCTTGACTTGTCATATGCTATGCATGATATCAACCATATGTCCTATTTGCAATCTCTTCATAATGACTATGCATATGCCATTAAAATGAACCCAATTTGCACATATGGCATAGATGACAAGCCCATGGTTATTGGCATTTGTTTTTCTTGTGATGATATTGATATGCTTCCTTTGCATCATTTATCTCATATGCCATGCCATGACCACCTAGCTTCGGATATGCATTGTTTTGGATGTTGTCCATTTTCTCCATGTGATGTTTCCGATATTGCTCATGAGGAGACCCCCATAGTTTCCTCATACATTTTAGGAGATTTTGATTCATCCTATCCATTGCATGATCCCAATACTTGTGTGCACCATATTCTCCCCATGAATAAAAATGATATTGATGTGCCATATATTTGCATTCTCAATTTGCATCCCCATCGTACCGTACATAATAACTATTCTTTCATGATGGATGACATGTTCTTATACCATGCATCAAATTTCTTTGAGCATTTCTTATCTTGTGCTAACTCACACGTGCACATACACATCATGATGGATGATGTGTACATTTACCACGCGCACAATTTCTTTGGTTTGTGTCTCTTTTGTGCAGGTACCCATGAATACTTGTCAAACTCGCAATCCCACGAGTTGACAAAACGAGCTCTAGAGAGCAACGATGATTTGGGATCTCATGGATTGCCTTTCCCACCGCTCTCTTCACGCGAAGTGTTCGCGCATTTCTTCTACATGGCCCTCACTTGGCTATGGGTTATTGTTCATTACATATCATATGCCCATCTTGCCATGTTCACTTTGCATCATATGCACACTAACAAATCACAAAAAAAATTGGGGCTATTTTTGGTGGGGATTTTCGGATTTAGGCAAGAACACAACAAAATCAAGCTAGAAAAAGAGGGGTAGGGGCTCCAAAACGTGATCAACGTGGCTCTAATACCATATGATGTAGGGCGGAATCCTACGTGGGCGATCTTTCACGTTGGAGCGGATCCTACGGGGGAAACACGAAGAACGAGCGGAAGAACACGAGGAAATCACGGGGAGGAACGACGGAAAACACTCAACCAACAAGGAATCGGTCACACAAATGCTAGATCAAAGAACACAAAGGGAGATACATGATTCAAGGTCAACAAAGGACGATACAAACGGTAGCCGTTCTTCTCCGTGAGGAGGTCTTGATGGGGTCCACCCTATGAGGGGGTCTTGAATCCGCTTGGGGGATCTTCTCCGTAGAGGTCCTGATCTCGAAAGGAGAAGTAGCCAAGTGGATGAGCAACGGCTCTCACACCGAAATATGAGCAAATCCAAAGCTAACCCTAACTAGGAGATGGGAGGGTCCTATTTAAAGTCTTAGTGCAAATGGAAGTCAAACGAAGGGTACATGGGCTTCAGCCAAGATCGCATCGGACGTCCGGAAGGTGTCGGACGTCCGGCGGCTCGGGACGGTCCGGTCGTCCGGACTTCGTTCGGACGTCCGTAGATTCTTCTCTCGTCGTGAGGTGCGCTCGGTCGTCCATAGCGGACCGGTCGTCCGAGGCTTCAGAGGGTCCGGACGTCCGGAGGCTGCTCGATCGTCCGTAGTTCCGCTCGGGAGGTCGAGTCCGGACGTCCGGTCAGCTCCGGCCGTCCGTAGGTTTGATTCGGTGATGAAGTTCGGACGTCCGGAGGGCGCTTGACGTCCGTGTCTGGGAATCGCTCGGACGTCCGGAAGGGGTCGGACGTCCGTGTCCTGTAGCTTCAGCTGCATCCCTTCTTCCTCTTCGACATACTTGGGGTCCTCGCCGTCTTGGCTCTTGCAAGTAGTAGATCCTTGGTTCGCCTCCATGTATCTGATTACACATAGAGTTTCGGAATGAGGTAGTAGCCATGTCTCATGGGTAGAAATAAGAAGTTCGGAGAGGAGCGAGTTCACCTTATCTTCAATAGCCTTGGCTCGGGCTCTTGTCATGGGTCCCGGTGGTGTTGAGGGAGATGTAGGCACGTCCGTGGGGATGAGTGGGGGATGCTCCGCATCATCTTGGCTCTTGATGAGACGGTTGTGGATGCATGGGGATGATCGTGGGATGCTCCGCATCATCTCCCCCCCTTGGGAGAGATCCGACCTCGGATCAAAAGCTTCATCTCCATGGAAAGGTGCGAGGTCCTTGACGTTGAAGATGTCGCTCACGTTGTACTTGTCGCGAGGTATGTCGATCTTGTAAGCGTTGTCGTTGTAGCGTGCTAGTACCTTGAAAGGTCCATCGGCTCGAGGGAGAAGTTTGGACTTGCGTTCTTTGGGGAAGCGGTCCTTGCGAAGGTGTAGCCATACTAGATCACCAATGTTGAAGACGATGGGTTGCTTGTTGGCGTTGAGCTTGTTTGTTTGGCGTTGTACTTGGCGCCGATGGTGTGCCTTGTATCTTCGTGCATCTTCTTGATGTATCTTGCTCGCTCACTTGCATCCATGTTGGTGCGCTCTTGGAGAGGAAGTGGTAGAATGTCCAATGGGGACAACGGGTTGAAACCGTGACGCGACCTCGAAGGGGACTTGCCGGTAGTTGAATGTCTTGCACGATTGTAGGCGTACTCGGCGATGGGTAGACATGCTTCCCACTCCTTGATGTTCTTCTTGATCAAGACACGAAGTAGAGTGGATAGTGTGCGGTTCGTCACGTCTGTTTGGCCGTCGGTTTGAGGATGGTATGCCGAGGAGAACAAGAGCTTGATTCCGAGCTTGGCACATAGGGTCTTCCAAAAGTAACTCAAGAACTTGACGTCACGATCGGAGACGATTGTCTTTGGTACGCCATGGAGTCGCAAGATTTCCCTACAAAAGAGATTTGCAACATGTGAAGCATCGTCTATCTTGTTGCAAGGAATGAAATGTGCCATTTTAGAAAATCTATCCACAACAACTGATGTAGGGCGTAACCCTACGTGGGCGATCTTTCACATTGGAGCGGATCCTACGAGGAAATCACGAAGAACGAGCGGAAGAACACGAGGGAAAACACGGGGAAAACGAGGGAGAGGTCACTCAACCAACAAGAAACCAATTACACAAGTGCTAGATTGTCGAATACATAGAGAGGCACAAGATTCAAGGACAATAAAGGTGAGGATACAAGGATAGCCGTTCTTCTCCGAGAGGTCTTGAGGGGTCCACCCTAGGAGGGGGTCTTGAATCCGCTTGGGGGATCTTCTCCGTAGAGGTCCTGATCTCGAAGGAGAAGTGGCCAAGTGGATGAGCAAAGGCTCTCACACCGAAATATGAGCAAATCCAAAGCTAACCCTAGAAAGGATGAGGGAAGGTCTATTTATAGTCTAGGACCTCCAAGGGGTAAGTTAGGGCGAAAGAGTACATGGGCCTCGGCCAAACGCTGCACACAGCAGAGCGGTAGTACTGTTCTCTGATGGTAGTATCACATTGTCGTGTAGTACCGCTTGGTGGGCGGTAGTACCGCCTGACGCCGCTCGATTCTGGAGTGTGTCGGGTTTTGCGGAAGTAGGTCGGATGGAGAGCGGTAGTACCGCTTGGTTCGGCTCAGCGGTAGTACTGCTTGGCTTGAGCGGTTGTACCGCTCATTGGCGGTAGTACTGCTTGGCTTGAGCGGTAGTACCGCTCCTCTCGAACTCTGCAGCTCCTCTTGCTCTTGGTGTCCATCTTGGGCTGCAGCTTCTCCTAGGTTGGTTCCTTGGTACCTAAGCATGCACAACATTCCGGATTGAGGTAGTAGCCATGTCTCGAGAGGGTCATCTGATATTTCACTAAGGAGAGAAGTCACCTCGGTCTCGAGAGCTCGAACATGTGAAGCATCGTCTATCTTATTGCAAGGAATGAAATGTGCCATTTTAGAAAATCTATCCACAACAACAAAGACGGAATCCTTGCCATTTTGAGTCCTAGGCAAACCAAGTACGAAATCCATACTAATGTCTTCCCATGGTTGATATGGAATAGGAAGAGTCATGTAAAGACCATGAGATTGAGCTTTAGACTTAGCTTTGCGACATGTGTAGCATCGGTTGGTGAAGCGTGAGACGTCGCGGAACATCTTGGGCCAAAAGTAGCTGTTGGAGAGTGCGGCGAATGTTTTGTCGCGTCCAAAGTGTCCCATGAGGCCGCCTCCATGAGCCTCTTGCAAAAGGAGTAAACAAAGAGAAGACTCGGGGATGCAAAGTTTGTTAGCTCTCATAAGGTAACCATCCTTGATGTAATATTGTTCCCAAGACGTATGCGTCAAACACTTAGCATAAGGAGAAGCAAAAGATGGATCATGCTCATACAAGTCTTTTATATGCTCCAAACCAATAACATTCAACTCAAGTTGAGTGACAAGCATGTTTATGCGTGAAAGCGCGTCGGCAACTACATTTTCTTTACCCTTAATGTACTTGATCACATAAGGAAAAGATTCAATGAATTCACTCCATTTGGCATGACGCTTGTTCAATTTAGTTTGACCTTTGAGGTACTTAAGCGTTTCATGATCGGTATGGATGACAAACTCATGCGGTCTAAGGTAATGTTCCCAAACATGTAGCACACGCACTAAAGCGTACAATTCTTTGTCATAGATGGGATAATTAAGTTGAGCACGGAGAGTTTTTCACTAAAATATGCAATGGCTCGTTTTGTTGCATTAAAACTCCGCCAATTCGGTACCACTTGCATCACAATGAACCTCAAAAGTTTTGTCAAAATTGGGCAAAGCAAGAATCGAGCATGAGTAAGCAAAGACTTGAACTCATCAAAAGCGGTTGATTGCAAAGTTCCCCAAACAAAGGGAGTATTCTTCTTGCTCAAAGCATGCAAAGGAGCGACAATTGTGCTAAAATCTTTCACAAAGCGACGATAGAAACCCGCAAGACCAAGAAAACTTCGCACTTGTTGCAAATTGGTTGGTTGGGGCCAAGTTTTAATTGCTTCAATTTTAGTTTCATCAACATGAACACCTTTTGAAGAGACAACAAATCCCAAGAAAACCACTTTGTCAACTCCAAAAGTGCATTTTTTCAAGTTTGCATAAAGGCTTTCCTTGCGAAGAGTTTGCAACACAGATTTTACATGATTGATGTGCTCTTTCATGGTTTTGCTAAACACAAGAATGTCATCAAAGTAAACCACAACAAAGACTCCAATATAAGGAATGAAGCACATGATGCATAAGACGCACAAAAGTACCGGGAGCTTCCGAAAGACCCATAGGCATCACTAACCACTCATATAAACCAAATTTGGTTTTGAAAGCAGTTTTCCATTCATCACCCTCTTGTATGCGTATTTGATAATAGCCACTTTTAAGATCAATTTTGAGAAAAGTTGGCTCCACTAAGTTCATCAAGCATGTCATCTAAGCGAGGAATGGGATGCCTATATCGAACGGTAATAGCATTGATAGGTCTACAATCGGAACACAAGCGGAAACTTCCGTCGGGCTTAGGCACAAGAATAACCGGAATGGCACAAGGGCTTAGGCTTTCACGTACATGACCGTTGTCGATGAGTTGTTGTACTTGCCGCTGAATCTCCTTGGTTTCTTCCGGATTGACTCGGTATGGAGCTTTGTTTGGTAGCGGCGCCCGGGATGAGGTCAATTCGATGCTCAATGCCTCAAGAGGAGGTAGACCCGGAGGTAGCTCATCGGGAAAACATCTTGAAATTCCTGCAAAAGAGATTGAAACACCAAAGGTAGCTCGTGAATGGTGTTAGTTTTGGTTCTCCATCCTTGCACACAAGGACAAAGTGCATCACACTCGATGGGTGCTCACACACTTCTCTCATCTCATTTTGGTGGCAAATAGAATGAGGTTTTTCTCTAGGCTAAGAGTCTCTCAAATTTGGCTTGTGGCTCTCACTCACTTTTGGGTGGATCACTTTCTCACTCTTTTCTCTATGATGTGTGGCTTGCTTGTCGGCTATCACTTGACTAGGAGACATAGGTCGAGCACATACTCCTTCCCTTTCATCTTGAAGCTATAGTGATTGGTTCGCCCATTGTGGATGACACCACGGTCGAATTGCCATGGTCGACCAAGAAGGAGGTGGCAAACGGTCATTGGGACCACATCACACTCCAAAGTGTCTTCATAAGCACCAATTTTGAAGGAGACTTGGACCGTATGCTCGACTCAGATAGTGCCGAGTCACTTAGCCATTGAACCTTGTAGGGGTGTGGGTGCTTCCTCTTGACCAATTGTAGCTTGGAGCATAGTTCTTCACTTGCCAAGTTGTGGCAACTACCTCCATCGATGATGACCTTGATGTACCGTCCATTGATGCCGGCTTTTGTGTGGAAGGTGTGGCATCGTTGGTCTTCTTCTTGTTGATGTTGAAGAGTCAAGACCTTGGAGACAACGAGAGCGGGGCTCGAATCCTCATCACAAAAGACTTGATCATCTTCATCTTCATTCACTTGCCGGTGCCTGGCCACTTGCTCAAGGGCTTCCATTTCCTCTTCACTCATAGAGTCATATGTGCCATCGTCGTTGAGGATCATGGTGCGCTTGTTGGTGCATTCGTATGACTTGTGGCCTCGGCCGCCGCAAGTGAAACACTTGAAGGAGCTTGTCTTGATGGTCTCATCGGTCGGAGTAGAGGATGAAGCACGCGGCTTGAGGTTGCTTGTAGTAGGAGGACGACGACTTGAACTTGTCGATGTCTTCTTGTAACTTGACTTGTCGTCGTTTCTTGAAGGAAGCTTGGTTGGTGTAGATGTTGGAGGAGTCGTTGAAGCTTGATTGTTGGGGAAGCCATAGGTCTTGGATGAGTACTTGGCGTATTTGAAGTCATCTTGCACTTGGCGTTCCGCCTTTGTAGCTTGATGCACGAGCTCAATGAGGGTTGAGTATGGTTGGAAGTCGGCGATCTTCTTGATGGGATGATTGAGTCCATTCAAGAAACGTGCCATAGTTTGCTCATCATCTTCCTTTACATTGGCTCGAATCATGGCTATCTCCATCTCCTTGTAGTATTCTTCAACGCTCTTTGTTCCTTGCTTGAGTAGTTGGAGTTTCTTGAAGAGGTCGCGGTTGTAGTAGGTTGGCACAAAACGTGCTCGCATGACATCCTTCATTTGAGCCCAAGTGGTGATTGGGGGTTCACCTCTTGCTTGTCGTCGCTCAATGATTTGTTCCCACCATATGAGCACATAATCTTGGAACTCAAGTGATGCCATAGCGATTTTCTTCGCTTCATCGTAGTTGTGCAAGCGGAAGATTTTGTCAACCTTCAATGCCCATGAGAGGTAGTCTTCGGGGTCATTGCTTCCATTGAACTTTGGCATGGTAAATTTTAGCTTGCCGTAGCGTTGCTCTTCATTGTGATGTTGGTGATAGAGGCAAAGGTGTCCCGATGTTTTGATGAGATGGTGGCTATCGTTTCTGTGGGAGTCGACCTTGACGATCCGACTCTTAACGTCAGCGAGACGTCGCGCCTTAGCAATCGCTAAACCAACTTCCGAGGGTTATTGACCACGCCGAGCACGATCAACTCCGACCACGAGGGCCTGTTTCCTGCGAGCAAACGAAGAACAAGCAAGAAACTGAGATTGCAATCTGGATATTGCGAATATAAGATGAAAGCTTTATTGATCAAGGTGGGGTTCTGTGGCGCCTTTGTCCAGTCGTTGAACACAAACGAACGCGAAGTTGCAGCTATGGCGAACTTTTAATCTAAACAAAACCCAAGGTCTAAACGGTGCCCTAAGGGCTGTATATATGGAGGAAGAGGGGGAATTTCGTGGCCCTTGGTGGAGGGGTCCAAATCAACCCTAACTCTTGTTTCCCACACATACGGACTCTAAAACAGCCTATACTTAAGTATTTCGAAATTACATGGGCCTGGCCCACTAATAAGGTGACGCAGCACCTAGAATAGCCTCGGGACGACATTTATGAAGTAGCATCTTGTATATTTCATCCAAGGCTTCATGCACCCATTATGGTGGCTTCAAAGTCCTGAAATCATCACTTGTAACTCCGTTTGTTCCCCTTAGCATGGCATTATCTCCATGCTTGTTCTTGCTCCAATGTCCATCCTTCTCCAAGCTAGGGCCTTCATTTGTAAGCAAAACAAATGTATCCAATTTAGGCAGCATCATATTCTCATGAACATTAGAATCATTACCAAGAAACGTAAGTACCTGATAATTTAATTGGCGTGCGCGAGCTCTAGTAATTGGTCCAGTATATGTAGCAGTAGGGGCTGTGGGTGTAACAATGGTATTGATGTCCTCATCAGTGAGGATACAAGGATAGCCGTTCTTCTCCGAGAGGAGGTCTTGAGGGGTCCACCCTAGGAGGGGGTCTTGAATCCGCTTGGGGGATCTTCTCCGTAGAGGTCCTGATCTCGAAGGAGAAGTGGCCAAGTGGATGAGCAAAGGCTCTCACACCGAAATATGAGCAAATCCAAAGCTAACCCTAGAAAGGATGAGGGGAAGGTCTATTTATAGTCTAGGACCTCCAAGGGGTAAGTTGGGGGCGAAACGAGTACATGGGCCTCGGCCAAACGCTGCACACAGTGCAGCGGTAGTACTGTTCTCTGGTGGCGGTAGTCACCATTGTCCGGTAGTACCGCTTGGTGGGCGGTAGTACCGCCTGACGCCTGCTCGATTCTGGAGTGTGTCGGGTTTTGCGGAAGTAGGCCGGATGGAGAGCGGTAGTACCGCTTGGTTCGGCTCAGCGGTAGTACCGCTTGTCTTGAGCGGTAGTACCGCTCGCTGGGCGGTAGTACCGCTTGGCTTCAGCGGTAGTATCGCTCCCTCTGGACTCTGCAGCTCCTCTTGCTCTTGGTGTCCATCTTGGGCTGCAGCTTCTCCTAGGTTGGTTCCTTGGTACCTAAGCATGCACAACATTCCGGATTGAGGTAGTAGCCATGTCTCGAGAGGGTCATCTGATATTTCACTAAGGAGAGAAGTCACCTCGGTCTCGAGAGCTCGAGCTCGTGCTCTAGTCATGGGTCCTCTTGGCTCTTGATGAGACGGTTGTGGATGCATGGGGATGATCGTGGGATGCTCCGCATCAACAACAAAGACGGAATCCTTGCCATTTTGAGTCCTAGGCAAACCAAGTACAAAATCCATACTAATGTCTTCCCATGGTTGATATGGAATAGGAAGAGGCATGTAAAGACCATGAGATTGAGCTTTAGACTTAGCTTTGCGACATGTGTAGCATCGGTTGGTGAAGCGTGAGACGTCGCGGAACATCTTGGGCCAAAATTAGTTGTTGGAGAGTGCGGCGAATGTCTTGTCGCGTCCAAAGTGTCCCATGAGGCCGCCTCCATGAGCCTTTTGCAAAAGGAGCAAACGAAGAGAAGACTCGGGAATGCAAAGTTTGTTAGCTCTCATAAGGTAACCATCCTTGATGTAATATTGTTCCCAAGACGTGTCGTCAAACACTTAGCATAAGGAGAAGCAAAAGATGGATCATGCTCATACAAGTCTTTTATATGCTCAAAACCAATAACATTCAACTCAAGTTGAGTGACAAGCATGTTTATGCGTGAAAGCGCGTCGGCAACTACATTTTCTTTACCCTTAATGTACTTGATCACATAAGGAAAAGATTCAATGAATTCACTCCATTTGGCATGACGCTTGTTCAATTTAGTTTGACCTTTGAGGTACTTAAGCGTTTCATGATCGGTATGGATGACAAACTCATGCGGTCTAAGGTAATGTTCCCAAACATGTAGCACACGCACTAAAGCATACAATTCTTTGTCATAGATGGGATAATTAAGTTGAGCACGGAGAGTTTTTCACTAAAATAAGCAATGGCTCGTTTTCTTGCATCAAAACTCCCCAATTCGGTACCACTTGCATCACAATGAACCTCAAAAGTTTTGTCAAAATTGGGCAAAGCAAGAATCGGAGCATGAGTAAGCAAAGACTTGAGCTCATCAAAAGCGGTTGATTGCAAAGTTCCCCAAACAATGGGAGTATTCTTCTTGCTCAAAGCATGCAAAGGAGCGGCAATTGTGCTAAAATCTTTCACAAAGCGACGATAGAAACCCGCAAGACCAAGAAAACTTCACACTTGTTGCAAATTGGTGGGTTGGGGCCAAGTTTTGATTGCTTCAATTTTAGATTCATCAACATGGACACCCTTTGAAGAAACAACAAAACCCAAGAAAACCACTTTGTCGACTCCAAAAGTGCATTTTTTCATGTTTGCATAAAGGCTTTCCTTGCGAAGAGTTTGCAACACAGATTTTACATGATTGATGTGCTCTTTCATGGTTTTGCTAAACACAAGAATATCATCAAAGTAAACCACAACAAAGACTCCAATATAAGGACGAAGCACATGATGCATAAGACGCACAAAAGTACCGGGAGCTTCCGAAAGACCCATAGGCATCACTAACCACCCATATAAACCAAATTTGGTTTTGAAAGCAGTTTTCCATTCATCACCCTCTTGTATGCGTATTTGATAATAGCCACTTTTAAGATCAATTTTTGAGAAAAAGTTGGCTCCACTAAGTTCATCAAGCATGTCATCTAAGCGAGGAATGGGATGCCTATATCGAACGGTAATAGCATTGATAGGTCTACAATCGAACACAAGCGAAACTTCCATCGGGCTTAGGCACAAGAATAACCGTAACGGCACAAGGGCTTAGGCTTTCACGTACATGACCGTTGTCGATGAGTTGTTGTACTTGCCGTTGAATCTCCTTGGTTTCTTCCGGATTGACTCGGTATGGAGCTTTGTTTGGTAGCGGCGCTCGGGGATGAGGTCGATTCGATGCTCAATGCCTCAAGAGGAGGTAGACCAGTGTAGCTCATCGGGAAAACATCTTGAAATTCCTGCAAAAGAGATTGAAACACCAAAGGTAGCTCGTGAATGGTGTTAGTTTTTGTTTCTCCATCCTTGCACACAAGGACAAAGTGCCTCACAATCGATGGGTGCTCACACACTTCTCTCATCTCACTTTTGGTGGCAAATAGAATGAGGTTTTTCTCTCTAGGCGAAGAGTCTCTCAAATTTGGCTTGTGGCTCTCACTCACTTTTGGGTGGATCACTTTCTCACTCTTTTCTCTATGATGTGTGGCTTGCTTGTCGGCTATCACTTGACTAGGAGACATAGGTCGTAGCACATACTCCTTCCCTTTCATCTTGAAGCTATAGTGATTGGTTCGCCCATTGTGGATGACACCACGGTCAAATTGCCATGGTCGACCAAGAAGGAGGTGGCAAACGGTTATTGGGACCACATCACTCTCCAAAGTGTCTTCATAAGCACCAATTTTGAAGGAGACTTGGACCGTATGCTTGACTCATATAGTGCCGGAGTCACTTAGCCATTGAACCTTGTAGGGGTGTGGGTGCTTCCTCTTGACCAATTGTAGCTTGGAGCATAGTTCTTCACTTGCCAAGTTGTGGCAACTACCTCCATCGATGATGACCTTGATGGACCGTCCATTGATGCCGGCTTTTGTGTGAAAGATGTGGCATCGTTGGTCTTCTTCTTGTTGATGTTGAAGAGTCAAGACCTTGGAGACAACGAGAGCGGGGCTCGAATCCTCATCACAAAAGACTTGATCATCTTCATCTTCATTCACTTGCCGGTGCATGGCCACTTGCTCAAGGGCTTCCATTTCCTCTTCACTCATGGAGTCATATGTGCCATCGTCGTTGAGGATCATGGTGCGCTTGTTGGTGCATTCGTGTGACTTGTAGGAGCTTGTCTTGATAGTCTCATCGGTCGGAGTAGAGGATGAAGCACGCGGCTTGAGGTTGCTTGTAGTAGGAGGAGGACGACTTGAACTTGTCGATGTCTTCTTGTAACTTGACTTGTCGTCGTTTCTTGAAGGAAGCTTGGTTGGTGTAGATGTTGGAGGAGTCGTTGAAGCTTGGTTGTTGGAGAAGCCGTAGGTCTTGGATGAGTACTTGGTGTTCCGCCTTTGTAGCTTGATGTACGAGCTCAATGAGGGATGAGTATGGTTGGAAGTCGGCGATCTTCTTGATGGGATGATTGAGTCCGTTCAAGAAACGTGCCATAGTTTGCTCATCATCTTCCTTGACATTGGCTCGAATCATGGCTATCTCCATCTCCTTGTAGTATTCTTCAACGCTCTTTGTTCCTTGCTTGAGTAGTTGGAGTTTCTTGAAGAGGTCGCGGTTGTAGTAGGTTGGCACAAAACGTGCTCGCATGACATCCTTCATTTGAGCCCAAGTGGTGATTGGAGGTTCACCTCTTGCTTGTCGTCGCTCAATGATTTGTTCCCACCATATGAGCACATAATCTTGGAACTCAAGTGATGCCATAGCGATTTTCTTCGCTTCATCGTAGTTGTGCAAACGGAAGATTTTGTCAACCTTCAATGCCCATGAGAGGTAGTCTTCGGGGTCATTGCTTCCATTGAACTTTGGCATGGTGAATTTTAGCTTGCCGTAGCATTGCTCTTCATTGTGTTGTTGGCGATGTTGATGATGACGTCCTTGACGTGGAATGTACTCGCCTTCATGTTGCTCTTGGCGCGGAGGAAGACCATGATCAACTTGCTCTTGTTGAACTTGATGTTGAGGTGGAGCTTGACGAGCTTGTGGAGGAGCTTGAGGAACTTGACGTTGTACATGAGGTTGGTAGTTCCTCTCTTGGATTTCTTCTCGAAGGGCTTCCTCTTGATTGCGCCGTTCGCGATTGCGGTTGGCGAAGGCTCGACTTGATTCTTGAAGGGCACGTTATGCCTCAAGAGCTTGCGCTTCACGTTGTTGTTGTTGAAGACGTTGAGCCTTGGCGCCTTGTTCGCCTTGGTGACGACGTGCTCTTTCTTCCTCTTGTTGGCGGCGAAGACGTTGTCGTTCTTGGGCTTGAGCAAAAGCCTCTTGGTTTGATTGAGGACGAGGAACTTGATCATCAACTTGCTCTTGTGAATGCTTGTCATGTAGCGGGTTGCGAGATGCATGACGATCTTGGCGCGCGGCTCGTCGAAGAGTGTTCGATGACGGTGTACTTGAGTCGTAGAAGGTGTCGTCGGAATGTCGACTCGAGCGGCTCTGTCTTGATGATGAAGAAGTGGAATGATGTCGTTTTCTCATCAACGCGCGGATCTCGTCCATTCTTGCATCATTCTCTTCCTTGTGAGCCTCGAACTTGTTGTCGAAGTAGTCTCTTGTACGTTGCTCGGAGAGTCGCAAGTCGGTGGCGAGGTTGTCGATGCGGTCGCTCATTGCTTGTTGTTCTTGGTGCAACGCTCGTTGTGCACCAAAGAGGTGGCTCTTGGTGACGTATGAGGACATGTCGTCGTCTTTCTCGATGAAGAGTGGGTTGGTAGACGAACTTGGCCTATCCATCATTCCAAACAAGATGTGAGTGGTAGAACGGAAAAGAACTTATACCAATGTACCTTTGACCGATGTTGAAAATGAATCAAGTTCACTCAAATGCGGACAATGAAATAGCACTCTTGGTACCGATTCTTGTCGGTTCTCACACCTACACAAATAAAAGCTTATGGTGGAGCTCGGTTAGGATGGTGGCACAAAATTTGATGCACTTGTAAGTGAGACTCAATAAAGTTGAAAAGATTCGCAAATTCGCAAATGTAACAAGTAGACCAAGCAAGTAGTGGTACACGAAACACACACGCAAATAGATAAGTGGGATTGTGCAAACCAAAAGTGAGCCAAAATGTGGAAACCACGAGAATGCTCTTGTTGCACAATACTAGAGAGACGCTAGCACGATTGCACAAAAGGCGGATACGCGAACTTGTGCACAACCTATTAGGCAAAAATGCAACGATCTCTATCCCAAGTATGCTATATGTATGATATTTCGGTGCTATGATCCAAGATGATCGGATATGACAATCTTAATGTTGTATGATGCTATGGTTCTTGCTTATAAGCTCTTTGCTTATCTTTCCTCTTTGCTTAAAAGCTTGGGTGGCTCTTTCACTTTTGAGCTCTTTTCTTATGCAAACTTCACGAACCAAGATAGCAATTGTGTATGCTATGACATCATTGTGACACACAAGTTGATGTCAAGATATGCACCACTATGGTATGCTATGTATGCTATGGAGTATGATCACTAAGGTGCACAAGTCACGTTGCCGGCAATACTCAATGGCTAGTCTCGATGGGTAAGCAACGCAAAAGTAAGGCTATGTGGTTATCAATGCAATTGCGAGAGATAACAAAGATGTCGTCAAGGATACCGTCCTTGACGATGATGAGTCCTTGCCGAAGATGAGCGGTGGTGATGTTGACGTCGAACCGTACCTATATAGCCAAACACAATAGGACACGGAACCACAACTCAAATTCTCAAAGACCAAAAGCGAAAATGTGGTAGCGGAAAGTGGAGGTGGTATAGCGGATGATGTGGTTTAAGCCCTAGGCAAAGATGCCGATGTTCGGAAAATTTGATGGTGTCAAAAGGTGGTGAAACCAAGGTGAGGACCTCGGCACGCCGATAGCTTCAAACGAGCCAAAGAACACTCAAATCGGAGTTCGGAGTGAAAAGTTATGATGAAAATGGTGAAAGTCGGAAGGCTGAAACTGGCCAGGGCGGTAGTACCGCTGGGGAGGGCGGTAGTACCGCTCGTGTCGGGATTTTTCGACTATTTCGGCTGAACGGGGGCTGGCGGTAGTGCCGTACTCAGCGGTAGTACAACTAGGAGGGCGGTAGTACCGCTCGTGTCGGGATTTTCTCGATTGTTCGAACGGTTGCGCGATTTTGGGGCGGAAATGGGTGATTTCGGGGTCAAAATTCGATGGATTTTGTGGATGGTAAGAGGTGAAACTTGGGGAGATGCTAGATCGACTCGAAACCAAGCAAATCCACGGATCAAAATCAACAAAATTTCATCACACTAACAAATCACAAAAAAATTTGGGGCTATTTTTGTGGGGAATTTTCGGAATTAGGACAAAAACAACAAAATCAAGCTAGAAAAAGAGGGGTAGGGGCTCCAATAACGTGATCAACGTGGCTCATGATACCATGATGATGTAGGGCAGAACCCTACGTGGGCGATCTTTCACGTTGGAGCGGATACTACGGGGAAATCACGAAGAACGAGTGGAAGAACACGAGGAAATCACGGGGAGGAACAAGGGACAACACTCAACCGACAAGAAAACAATCACACAAGTGCTAGATTATCATACACATAGAGTGGCACAAGGTTCAAGATCAACAAAGGTAAGGATACACGAGTAGCCGTTCTTCTCCGCGAGGAGGTCTTGATGGGGTTCGCCCTAGAAGGGGGTCTTGGATCCGCGTGGGGATCTTCTCCGTAGAGGTCCTGATCTCCGAGGAGAAGTAGCCACGGGGATGAGCAAAGGCTCTCACACCGAAATATGAGCAAATCCAAAGCTAACCCTAGAAAGGATGAGGGAAGGTCTATTTATAGTCTAGGACCTCCAAGGGGTAAGTTGGGGGCGAAACGAGTACATGGGCCTCGGCCCGAAACGCTGCACACAGGCAGGGCGGTAGTACCGTTCTACAAGGCGGTAGTACCGCTTTCAGTGATAGTACCGCTTGGTGGTGGTAGTACCGCCTCGACGCCGCTCGATTCTGGAGTGTGTCGGGTTTTGCGAAGTAGGCGGATGGAGAGCGGTAGTACCGCTTGGCTCGGCTCAGCGGTAGTACCGCTTGGCTTGAGCGGTAGTACCGCTCGCTGGGCGGTAGTACCGCTTGGCTTGAGCGGTAGTACCGCTCCCTCTGGACTCTTCAGCTCCTCCTCTTGCTCTTGGTGTCCATCTTGGGCTGCAACTTCTCCTAGGTTGGTTCCTTGGTACCTAAGCATGCACAACATTCCGGATTGAGGTAGTAGCCATGTCTCGAGAGGGTCATATGATATTTCACTAAGGAGAGAAGTCACCTCGGTCTCGAGAGCTCGAGCTCGTGCTCTAGTCATGGGTCCTCTTGGCTCTTGATGAGACGGTTGTGGATGCATGGGGATGATCGTGGGATGCTCCGCATCATCGTTTGTGTTCAACGACCAGACAAAGGTGTCACAGAACCCCACCTTGATCAATAAAGCTTTCATCTTATATTCGCAATATCCAGATTGCAATCTCAGTTTCTTGCTTGTTCTTCGTTTGCTCGCAGGAAACAGACCCTCGTGGTCAGGTTGATCGTGCTCCGCGTGGTCAATAACCTCTCGGAGTTGGTTTAGCGATTGCTAAGGCGCGACGTCCTCGCACGTTCGTAGTCGGATCGTCAAAGTCGACTTCCTCCAAAGCGAAATCCAACATCTCATCGAAAGACGGGACACCTTTGCCTCTATCACGGATCATCCGGACGATGCCCGGATCATCCGGACCCCCATCCGGATCATCCGGTCCTTGCCTGCGTGCATGACTTGGGCCGAGGCCCGTGTACCCTTTCGGCCCCTCACTTACCCCTTCGCCAACTAGACTATAAATAGACCTCCTCCACCTCCTTTCTAGGGGAAGCAAATATGATAGCTCATTCTTAGGTGAGCTTTGCTCCTACCTCTACTCTTGAGAGAGAGAGACCACTACTCCATTGGAGGCCAAGACCTCCATCTAGGAGAAGATCCTGCGGGATATATCATCAAGACCCACTCTTGGGCAGCCCCCTTCAAGACGTCCTCACGGAGATGAACTCTACCTTGTATCTTTCCCTTTGTTGTTCATGTACCTTGTGGATCTTGTGTGTTTGATTGTCTAGTGGGTGTGATCGGACTTGTTCTTGAGTGTTTCCCCTTGTGATTTCTCTCGATTCTTCCCCGTGTTCGTCTTGTTCTTCGAGGGATCTCGCTCCTTTCGTGAAAGATCGGCCATCTAGGGTTCCTACCTACATCATCAAGCCCTTGTGTGATCGATACTTGTCGGTTTAGTGATTCTTTCGTGTGTTTTTCCTTGTGTTCTTCCGCCCGTTCGTCGTGTTTTCCCCGTAGGATCCCCTCCAAACGTGAAAGATCCCCGATTAGGGTTCCACCCTACATCATCCTCTCACATGTTTGGTTGCAACAATGTCACTTCTTCACATATGCCATGTCCCATTGCTTGTCACATGATTGACTTGATTGCCTCAACATGATGAACAATTGCTCTTTCTATTGTGTTGAGTGCCACACTATTTTCACTACACCCTATGCACGTTATGCTTGGATTGTCTTGCACTTGACTCATGTGTTTAGACACTTCATTTTATTTGATGTGGTGAATGCTTCCTATGCTTACCATAGACCGTTTGTTGAGCGCTTTATGCATGCTTGCTATGAACTTGAGGTAGATGGCTATTCTCTTGTCAAACATATTTGCACCACTACCTCACATTTACATGCTTGTTTCCATGATTCCCTTCTTTGTGCTCAATTTATGTGCTTATATGCCATGTCACAATCCTTTGTCACACCATATGATATGCTTGATGACGACACTTGTTGGGTGAATCACCTCTTGAATGCTTGGTTCTGCACTAACACTAGCCACATTTGTTTTTCCAAGTGTTTGTTGTCTTTGCAACTTTTGAAGGAACCCCAAGACGGTGCAACATTGGAGAGTGCCCATTTCGAGCTTCAAGATGACAAGAACTTGGTGATCGACCACTCCTACACGGCGACGCCATCTTTTTCCCATGGTGATTTGGATTTCGATCCGAGGTCGGATCTTTCCCAAGGGGGAGTGGATGATGCGGAGCATCCTACGAACATCACCATGTCAAGAGTCCATTTGGCAAGTGACATGTGCGACATCTACTTCACATACACAAAGGTGAATCATCTCCTTTACACGTGCTCATTTGACCCTCTCGAGGATGGTATACTACTTGACACTCCTTCCGTGTGCATGCATAGGTATTGTTCTAACATCGCGGATGTCGAGGAGGGGTGCGACCGCAAGTGTACGTCTACACCATCCGCGAGGGAAGCGTGGAAGAGAAGACGGAAGAAAGGAGAAGAAGAGGATGGAGCGGTTGCTGAGGTGGAGCCGGACATCCGGACGCAGAGCCGGATCATCCGAGCTCAGCCGGATCATCCGGGCTGACCCCCGGATCATCCGGGTAATCCATACACCGCGACGGCCGAACCTTGCAGAATCTGCTCGGTGAAACCGGATCATCCGAACGAGGTCACGGATCATCCGGACGATGCCCGGATCATCCGGACCCCCATCCGGATCATCCGGTCCTTGCCTGCGTGCATGACTTGGGCCGAGGCCCGTGTACCCTTTCGGCCCCTCACTTACCCCTTCGCCCACTAGACTATAAATAGACCACCTCCACCTCGTTTCTAGGGGAAGCAAATATGATAGCTCATTCTTAGGTGAGCTTTGCTCCTACCTCTACTCTTGAGAGAGAGAGAGAGACCACTACTCCATTGGAGGCCAAGACCTCCATCTAGGAGAAGATCCTGCGGTATATATCATCAAGACCCCCTCTTGTGCGGCCCCCTTCAAGACCTCCTCACGGAGATGAACTCTACCTTGTATCTTTCCCTTTGTTGTTCATGTACCTTGTGGATCTTGTGTGTTTGATTGTCTAGTGGATGTGTGATCGGACTTGTTCTTGAGTGTTTCCCCTTGTGATTTCTCTCCGTTCTTCCCCGTGTTTGTCGTGTTCTTCGAGGGATCTTGCTGCTTTCGTGAAAGATCGGCCATCTAGGGTTCCACCCTACATCATCTAGCCCTTGTGTGATCGATACTTGTCGGTTTAGTGATTCTTTCATGTGTTTTTCCTTGTGTTCTTCCGCCCGTTCGTCGTGTTTTCCCCGTAGAATCCCCTCCAAACGTGAAAGATCCCCGATTAGGGGTCCTCCCTACATCATCCTCTCACATGTTTGGTTGCAACAATGTCACTTCTTCACATATGCCATGTCACATTGGTTGTCACATGATTGACTCTATTGCCTCACACATGATGAACAACTGCTCTTTCTATTGTGTTGAGTGCCACACTATTTTCACTACACCCTATGCACGTTATGCTTGGATTGTCTTGCACTTGACTCATTTGTTTAGACACTTCATTTTATTTGGTGTGGTGAATGCTTCCTATGCTTACCAAAGACCGTTTGTTGAGCGCTTTATGCATGCTTGCTATGAACTTGAGGTAGATGCCTATTCTCTTGTCAAACATATTTGCATCACTACCTCACATTTACATGCTTGTTTCCATGATGCCCTTCTTTGTGCTCAATTTATGTGCTTATATGCCATGTCACAATCCTTTTTCACACCATATGCTATGCTTGATGACGACACTTGTTGGGTGAATCACCTGTTGAATGCTTGGTTTTGCACTAACACTAACCACATTTGTTTTTCCAAGTGTTTGTTGTCTTTGTTACTTTTGAAGGAATCCCTAGACGGTGCGACATTGGAGAGTGCCCATTTCGAGCTTCAAGATGACAAGAACTTGGTGATCGACCACTCCTACACGGCGACGCCATCTCTTTCCCATGGTGATTTGGATTTCGATCCGAGGTCGGACCTTTCCCAAGGGGGAGGGGATGATGCGGAGCATCCTACGGACATCACCATGTCAAGAGTCCATTTGGCAAGTGACACGTGCGACATCTACTTCACATACACAAAGGTGAATTATCTCCTTTACACGTGCTCACTTGACCCTCTCGAGGATGGTATACTACTTGACACTCCTTCCGTGTGCATGCATAGGTATTGTCGGAACATCGCGGATATCGAGGAGGAGTGCGAGCGCAAGTGTACATCTACACCATCCGCGAGGGAAGCATGGAAGAGAAGACGGAAGAAAGGAGAAGAAGAGGACGGAGCGGCTGCTGAGCTGGAGCCGGACATCCGGACGCAGAGCCGGATCATCCGGGCTCAGCCGGATCATCCGGGCCGACCCCCGGATCATCTGGGTAATCCATACACCGCGACGGCCGAACCTTGCAGAATCTGCTCGGCGAAGCCGGATCATCCGGACGAGGTCACGGATCATCCAGATGATGCCCGGATCATCCGGACCCCCATTCGGATCATCCGGTCCTTGCCTGCGTGCATGACTTGGTCCGAGGCCCGTGTACCCTTTCGGCCCCTCACTTACCCCTTCGCCAACTAGACTATAAATAGACCTCCTCCACCTCCTTTCTAGGGGAAGCAAATATGATAGCGTCTCACGGAGATGAACTCTACCTTGTATCTTTCCCTTTGTTGTTCATGTACCTTGTGGATCTTGTGTGTTTGATTGTCTAGTGGATGTGTGATCGGACTTGTTCTTGAGTGTTTCCCCTTGTGATTTCTCTCCGTTCTTCCCCGTGTTCGTCTTGTTCTTCGAGGGATCTCGCTCCTTTCATGAAAGATCGGCCATCTAGGGTTCCAACCTACATCATCTAGCCCTTATGTGATCGATACTTGTCGGTTTAGTGATTCTTTCGTGTGTTTTTCCTTGTGTTCTTCCGCCCGTTCGTCGTGTTTTCCCCCTAGGATCCCCTCCAAACGTGAAAGATCCCCGATTAGGGTTCCACCCTACATCATCCTCTCACATGTTTGGTTGCAACAATGTCACTTCTTCACATATGCCATGTCCCATTGCTTGTCTGATAGAGGCAAAGGTGTCCCGTCTTTCGATGAGATGTTGGTTTTCGCTTTGGAGGAAGTCGACTTTGACGATCCGACTACTTAACGTCTTGAGGACGCCGCGCTTAACAATCGCTATACCAACTCCGAGAGGTTATTGACCACACCGAGCACGATCAACTCGACCACGAGGGTCTGCTTCCTGCGAGCAAACGAAGAACAAGCAAGAAACTGAGATTGCAATCTGGATATTGTGAATATAAGATGAAAGCTTTATTGATCAAGGTGGGGTTCTGGCGCGCTTTGTCCGGTCGTTGAACACAAACGGTATCTGAAGTTGCAGCTATGGCGAACTTTTAATCTAAACAAAACCCAAGGTTCGAACGGTGCCCTAAGGGCTGTATATATGGAGGAAGAGGGGGGGGGGATTTCGTGGCCCTTGGTGGAGGGGTCCGAAATCAACCCTAACTCTTGTTGATAGAGGCAAAGGTGTCCCGATGTTTCGATGAGATGGTGGCTATCGTTTCTGTGGGAGTCGACCTTGACGATCCGACTACGAAGCGTCGAGAGACGTCGCGCTTAGCAATCGCTAAACCAACTTCCGAGGGTTATTGACCACGCCGAGCACGATCAACCCGACCACGAGGGCCGGTTTCCTGCGAGCAAACGAAGAACAAGCAAGAAACTGAGATTGCAATCTGGATATTGCGAATATAAGATGAAAGCTTTATTGATCGAGGTGGGGTTCGTGGCGCTTTGTCCGTCGTTGAACACAAACGAAACGCGAAGTTGCAGCTATGGCGAACTTTTAATCTAAACAAAACCCAAGGTCTAAACGGTGCCCTAAGGGCTGTATATATGGAGGAAGAGGGGGAAATTTCGTGGCCCTTGGTGGAGGGGTCCAAATCAACCCTAACTCTTGTTTCCCCACACATACGGACTCTAAAACAGCCTATACTTAAGTATTTCGAAATTACATGGGCCTGGCCCACTAATAAGGTGACGAGCACCTAGAATAGCCTCGGGACGACATTTATGAAGTAGCATCTTGTATATTTCGTCCAAGGCTTCATGCACCCATTATGGTGGCTTCAAAGTCCTGAAATCATCACTTGTAACTCCGTTCTTGTTCCCCTTAGCATGGCATTATCTCCATGCTTGTTCTTGCTCCAATGTCCATCCTTCTCCAAGCTAGGGCCTTCATTTGTAAGCAAAACAAATGTATCCAATTTAGGCAGCATCATATTCTCATGAACATTAGAATCATTACCAAGAAACGAAAGTACCTGATAATTTAATTGGCGTGCGCGAGCTCTAGTAATTGGTCCAGTATATGTAGCAGTAGGGGCTGTGGGTGTAACAATGGTATTGATGTCCTCATCACTTGTTTCCCCACACATACGGACTCTAAAAACAGCCTATACTTAAGTATTTCGAAATTACATGGGCCTGGCCCACTAATAAGGTGACGCAGCACCTAGAATAGCCTCGGGACGACATTTATGAAGTAGCATCTTGTATATTTCGTCCAAGGCTTCATGCACCCATTACGGTGGCTTCAAAGTCCTGAAATCATCACTTGTAACTCCGTTCTTGTTCCCCTTGCGCATGGCATTATCTCCATGCTTGTTCTTGCTCCAATGTCCATCCTTCTCCAAGCTAGGGCCTTCATTTGTAAGCAAAACAAACGTATCCAATTTAGGCAGCATCATATTCTCATGAACATTAGAATCATTACCAAGAAACGAAAGTACCTGATAATTTAATTGGCGTGCGCGAGCTCTAGTAATTGGTCCAGTATATGTAGCAGTAGGGGCTGTGGGTGTAACAATGGTATTGATGTCCTCATCAAAATCCATACTAATGTCTTCCCATGGTTGATATGGAATAGGAAGAGGCTTGTAAAGACCATGAGATTGAGCTTTAGACTTAGCTTTGCGACATGTATAGCATCGGTTGGTGAAGCGTGAGACGTCGCGGAACATCTTGGGCCAAAAGTAGTTGTTGGAGAGCGTGGCGAATGTCTTGTGGCGTCCAAAGTGTCCCATGAGTCCGCCTCCATGAGCCTCTTGCAAAAGGAGCAAACGAAGAGAAGACTCGGGAATGCAAAGTTTGTTAGCTCTCATAAGATAACCATCCTTGATGTAATATTGTTCCCAAGACGTATGCGTCAAACACTTAGCATAAGGAGAAGCAAAAGATGGATCATGCTCATACAAGTCTTTTATATGCTCAAAACCAATAACATTCAACTCAAGTTGAGTGACAAGCATGCATATGCGTGAAAGCGTGTCGGCAACTACATTTTCTTTACCCTTAATGTACTTGATCACATAAGGAAAAGATTCAATGAATTCACTCCATTTCGCATGACGCTTGTTTAATTTAGTTTGACCTTTGAGGTACTTAAGCGTTTCATGATCGGCATGGATGACAAACTCATGAGGTCTAAGGTAATGTTCCCAAACATGTAGCACACGCACTAAAGCATACAATTCTTTGTCATAGATGGGATAATTAAGTTGAGCAACGGATAGTTTTTCACTAAAATAAGCAATGGCTCGTTTTTCTTGCATCAAAACTCCGCCAATTCCGGTACCACTTGCATCACAATGAACCTCAAAAGTTTTGTCAAAATTTGGCAAAGCAAGAATCGGAGCATGAGTAAGCAAAGACTTGAGCTCATCAAAAGCGGTTGATTGCAAAGTTCCTGATGTAGGGTGGAACCCTACATGGATGATCTTTCACGTTGGAGCGGATCCTACGGTGGATGACGAAGAACACGCGGAAGAACAAGAGGGAAACACGTGGAGGAACGAGGGAAAACACTCAACCAACAAGGAATCGGTCACACAAATGCTAGATCGATGAACACAAAGGGAGATACATGATTCAAGGTCAACAAAGGACGATACAAACGGTAGCCGTTCTTCTCCGTGAGAAGGTCTTGATGGGGGCCACCCAACACTAGTAGAAAACAGGGCTTTCGTCCAGGCCTGTTTAGCCCATTAGTCCCGGTTCAATCCAGAACCGGGACTAATGTGAGCATTTATCCCGGTTCGTGCGGCTAAGGCATTAGTCCCGGTTCACCTGTGCCCTTTAGTCCCGGTTCATGCCTCAAACCGGGACTAAAGGGTGCGATGCCCATTAGTCCCGGTTCATGCCTCAAACCGGGTCTAAAGAGTAGACCTTTAGTCCCGGTGATGAGGACATCAATACCATTGTTACACCAGCAGCCCCTGCTGCTATACATACTGGACCAATTACTAGAGCTCGCGCACGCCAATTGAATTATCAGGTACTTTCGTTTCTTGGTAACGATTCCAATGTTCATGAGAATATGATGCTGCCTAAATTGGATACATTTGTTTTGCTTACAAATGAAGGGCCTACCATGGACAAGAAAGATGAACCTTGGAGCAAGTTCAAGCATGGAGATGTTGGCATGCGCAAGGCTAACAAGAACGGAGTTACAAGTGATGATTCCAGGACTTTGAAGCCACCCTAATGAGTGCATGAGGCCTTGGACGAAATATACAAGATGCCACTTCATAATATTCGTCCATAGGCTATTCTAGGTGCTGCGTCACCTTATTATTGGGCCAGCCCATGTAATTTCGAAATACTTAAGTATAGGCTGTTTTAGAGTCCGTATGTGTGGGGAAACAAGAGTTAGGGTTGGTTTCGGACCCTCCCTCAAGGGCCATGAAATTCCTCCTCTTCCTCCATATTTACAGCCCTTAGGGCGTCGTTTAGACTTTGGGTTTTGTTTAGATCAAAAGTTCGCCATAGCAGCAACTTCAGCGTTTCGCTTGTGTTTAACGACTGCACCAAGGCGTCCACGTAACCCCACCTTCATTAATAAAGCTTTCCTCTTATATTCGCAATATCCAGATTGCAATCTTAGTTTCTTGCTTGTTCTTCGTTTGCTCGCAGGAAACGGGCCCTCGCGGTCAGGTTGATCGTGCTCCGGCGTGGTCAATAACCCTCGGAAGTTGGTTTAGCGATTGCTAAGGCGCGACGTCTCGCACGTACGTAGTCGGATCGTGATGCGGAGCATCCCACGATCATCCCCATGCATCTACAACCGTCTCATCAAGAGCTAAGAGGACCCATGACTAGAGCACGAGCTCGAGCTCTCGAGACCGAGGTACCAAGGAACCAACCTAGGAGAAGCTGCAGCCCAAGATGGACACCAAGAGCAAGAGGAGGAGCTGCAGAGTCCAGAGGAAGCGGTACTACCGCTCAAGCCAAGCGGTACTACCACCATGAAGCGGTACTACCGCTCAAGCCAAGCGGTACTACCGCTGAGCCGAGCCAAGCGGTACTACCGCTCTCCATCCGGCCTACTTCCGCAAAACCCGACACACTCCAGGAATCGAACGGCGTCAGAGCGGTACTACCGCCCACCAAGCGGTACTACCGCTGAAAGCGGTACTACCGCCCTGTAGAACGGTACTACCGCCCTGCCTGTGTGCAGCGTTTCGGGCCGAGGCCCATGTACTCGTTTCGCCCCCAACTTACCCCTTGGAGGTCCTAGACTATAAATAGACCTTCCCCTCATCCTTTCTAGGGTTAGCTTTGGATTTGCTCATATTTCGGTGTGAGAGCCTTTGCTCATCCCCGTGGCTACTTCTCCTCGGAGATCAGGACCTCTACGGAGAAGATCCCCACGCGGATCCAAGACCCCCTTCTAGGGCGGACCCCATCAAGACCTCCTCGCGGAGAAGAACGGCTACTCGTGTATCCTTACCTTTGTTGATCTTGAACCTTGTGCCACTCTATGTGTTTGATAATCTAGCACTTGTGTGATTGTTTTCTTGTCGGTTGAGTGTTGTCCCTTGTTCCTCCCCGTGATTTCCTCGTGTTCTTCCACTCGTTCTTCGTGATTTCCCCGTAGGATCCGCTCCAACGTGAAAGATCGCACACGTAGGGTTTCGCCCTACATCATCTATGGATCAGAGCTTAGGTTGATCACGTTTTTGGAGCCCCTACCCCTCTTTTTCTAGCTTGATTTTGTTGTTTTTGTCCTAATTCCGAAAATTCCCCACAAAAATAGCCCCAATTTTTTTTTGTGATTTGTTAGTGTGATGAAATTTTGTTGATTTTGATCCGTGGATTTGCTTGGTTTCGAGTCGATCTAGCATCTCTCCAAGTTTCACCTCTTTCCATCGAATTTTGACCCCGAAATCACCCATTTCCGCCCCAAAATCGGGCAACGATTCGAACAATCGAAAAAATCCCGACACGAGCGGTACTACCGCCCTCCTAGCGGTACTACCGCTGAGTACGGCACTACCGCCAGCCCCGCTCAGCGAAATAGTCGAAAAATCCCGACACGAGCGGTACTACCGCCCTCCCAAATGGGTACTACTACCCCTGGCGATTCAGCCTTCCGACTTTCACCATTTTCATCATAACTTTTCACTCCGAACTCCGATTTGAGTGTTCTTTGGCTCGTTTGAAGCTATCAACGTGCCCGAAGTCCTTACCTTGGTTTCACCACCTTTTGACACCATCAAATTTTCCGACCATCGGCATCTTTGCCTAGGGCTTAAACCACATCATCCGCTATACCACCTCCACTTTCCGCTACCACATTTTCGCTTTTGGTCTTTGAGAATTTGAGTTGTGGTTCCGTGTCCTATTGTGTTTCGCTATATAGGTACGGTTCGACGTCAACATCACCACCGCTCATCTTCGCTAAGGACTCATCATCGTCAAGGACGGTAACCTCGATTTACATCTTTGTCATCTCTCGCAATTGCATTGATAACCACATAGCCTTACTTTTGCGTTGCTTACCCATCGAGACTAGCCATTGAGTATTGCCGCAACGTGACTTGTGCACCTTAGTGATCATACTCCATAGCATACATAGCATACCATAGTGGTGCATATCTTGAGATCAACTTGTGTGTCACAATGTTGTCATAGCATACACAACTGCTATCTTGGTTCGTGAAGTTTGCATAAGAAAAGAGCTCAAAAGTGAAAGAGCCACCCAAGCTTTTAAGCAAAGAGGAAAGATAAGCAAAGAGCTTATAAGCAAGAACCATAGCATCATACAACATTAAGATTGTCATATCCGCTCATCTTGGATCATAGCACCGAAATATCATACATATAGCATACTTGGGATAGAGATCGTTGCATTTTTGCCTAGTAGGTTGTGCACAAGTTCGCGTATCCGCCTATTGTGCAATCGTGCTAGCGTCTCTCTAGTATTGTGCAACAAGAGCATTCTCGTGGTTTCCACATTTTGGCTCACTTTTGGTTTGCACAATCCCACTTATCTATTTATGTGTGTGTTTCCGTGTACCACTACTTGCTTGGTCTACTTGTTACATTTGCGAATTTGCGAATCTTTTTCAACTTTATTGAGTCTCACTTACAATTGCATCAAATTTTGTGCCACCATCCTAACCGAGCTCCACCATAAGCTTTTATTTGTGTAGGTGTGAGAACCGACAAGAATCGGTACCAAGAGTGCTATTTCATTGTCCGCATTTGAGTGAACTTGATTCATTTTCAACATCGGTCAAAGGTACATTGGTATAAGTTCTTTTCCGTTCTACCACTCACATCTTGTTTGGAATGATGGATAGGCCAAGTTCTTCTACCAACCCACTCTTCATCGAGAAAGACGACGACATGTCTTCATACGTCACCAAGAGCCACCTCTTTGGTGCACAACGAGCGTTGCATCAAGAACAACAAGCAATGAGCGACCGCATCGACAACCTCGCCACCGACTTGCGACTCTCCGAGCAACGTACAAGAGACTACTTCGACAACAAGTTTGAGGCTCACAAGGAAGAGAATGATGCAAGAATGGACGAGATCCACGCGTTGATGAGAACACGGCATCATTCCACTTCTTCATCATCAAGACGGAGCCGCTCGAGTCGACATTCCGACGACACCTTCTACGACTCAAGTACACCGTCATCGAACACTCTTCGACGAGCCGAGCGCCAAGACCGTCATGCATCTCGCAACCCGCTACATGACAAGCATTCACAAGAGCAAGTTGATGATCAAGTTCCTCGTCCTCAATCAAACCAAGTGGCTTTTGCTCAAGCCCAAGAACGACAACGTTTTCGTCGCCAACAAGAGGAAGAAAGAGCACGTCGTCACCAAGATGAACAAGACGCCAAGGCTCAACGTCTTCAACACCAACAACGTGAAGCGCAAGCTCTTGAGGCGCAACATGCACTTCAAGAATCAAGTAGAGCCTTCGCCAATCGCAATCGCGAACGGCGCAATCAAGAGGAAGCCCTTCAAGAAGAAATCCAAGAGAGGAACTACCAACCTCATGTGCAACGTCAAGTTCCTCAAGCCCCTCCACAAGCTCGTCAAGCTCCACCTCAACATCAAGTTCAACAAGAGCAAGTTGATCATGGTCTTCCTCCGCGCCAAGAGCAACATGAAGACGAGTACATTCCACGTCAAGGACGTCATCATCAACATCGCCAACAACACAATGAAGAGCAACGCTACGGCAAGCTAAAATTCACCATGCCAAAGTTCAATGGAAGCAATGACCCCGAAGACTACCTCTCATGGGCATTGAAGGTTGACAAAATCTTCCGCTTGCACAACTACGATGAAGCGAAGAAAATCGCTATGGCATCACTTGAGTTACAAGATTATGTGCTCATATGGTGGGAACAAATCATTGAGCGACGACAAGCAAGAGGTGAACCTCCAATCACCACTTGGGCTCAAATGAAGGATGTCATGCGAGCACGTTTTGTGCCAACCTACTACAACCGCGACCTCTTCAAGAAACTCCAACTACTCAAGCAAGGAACAAAGAGCGTTGAAGAATACTACAAGGAGATGGAGATAGCCATGATTCGAGCCAATATCAAGGAAGATGATGAGCAAACTATGGCACGTTTCTTGAATGGACTCAATCATCCCATCAAGAAGATCGCCGACTTCCAACCATACTCAACCCTCATTGAGCTCGTGCATCAAGCTACAAAGGCGGAACGCCAAGTGCAAGATGACTTCAAATACGCCAAGTACTCATCCAAGTCCTACGGCTTCCCCAACAATCAAGCTTCAACGACTCCTCCAACATCTACACCAACCAAGCTTCCTTCAAGAAACGACGACAAGTCAAGTTACAAGAAGACATCGACAAGTTCAAGTCGTCCCCCTCTTACTACAAGCAACCTCAAGCCGCGTGCTTCATCCTCTACTCCGACCGATGAGACCATCAAGACAAGCTCCTTCAAGTGTTTCACTTGCGGCGGCCGAGGCCACAAGTCATACGAATGCACCAACAAGCGCACCATGATCCTCAACGACGATGGCACATATGACTCTATGAGTGAAGAGGAAATGGAAGCCCTTGAGCAAGTGGCCATGCACCGGCAAGTGAATGAAGATGAAGATGATCAAGTCTTTTGTGATGAGGATTCGAGCCCCGCTCTCATTGTCTCCAAGGTCTTGACTCTTCAACATCAACAAGAAGAAGACCAACGATGCCACATCTTCCACACAAAAGCCCGCATCAATGGAAGGTCCATCAAGGTCATCATCGATGGAGGTAGTTGCCACAACTTGGCAAGTGAAGAACTATGCTCCAAGCTACAATTGGTCAAGAGGAAGCACCCACACCCCTACAAGGTTCAATGGCTAAGTGACTCCGGCACTATACGAGTCGAGCATACGGTCCAAGTCTCCTTCAAAATTGGTGCTTATGAAGACACTTTGGAGTGTGATGTGGTCCCAATGACCGTTTGCCACCTCCTTCTTGGTCGACCATGGCAATTCGACCGTGGTGTCATCCACAATGGGCGAACCAATCACTATAGCTTTAAGATGAAAGGGAAGGAGTATGTGCTACGACCTATGTCTCCTAGTCAAGTGATAGCCGACAAGCTGATAGAGGCGAGGGTGTCCCGATCTTTCGATGAGGTGATAACTATCGATTTGGTGGAGACGACTTTGACGATCTGACTACAAACGTGCACGACGTTGCGCCTTAGCAATCGCTAAACCAACTCCGAGAGGTTATTGACCACGCTGGAGCACGATCAACCTGACCACGAAGGTCTATTCCTGCAAGCAATCGAAGAACAAGCAAGAATATGATAAAGCAATCTGAATATTGCGAATATATATGAAGTATTGATAATGGTGGGGATCCGTAAGCGGTCTTGGTCTGGTCGTTGGACACAAACGAAGTACGGTTGCAATGGCTAACTTTAACTAAACAAATCCCAAGGAAAAAGCTACTATATGGATCTACTTATATAGGAGCAAGGGGTGGCGGCCAAGGAGGTGGGAGGACGTCCCAAGGCAGCTTAAAACTAACCCTAGGTCGTAGAAGGCCAATGGGCCCAAGCGGAGGTGACGTAACACCTTTGGACTTGTAGTTTGACTCGGATTCTGCTGCAGCATCAGATTGTTTCGTCTATGACTCAACGCTCCGGACGGATTTTAAGGTGATTCAATTGGGTTGGAAAATGCACGAAATCTATTTTCCAACAAAAAAGAATCAACCAATTTGGAGTCCGTATGAAAAAGTTATAGACGTTTTGAGTCAGGTATGTCTGCAGCGGTCCGAATCTGAGTCCGAACGTGAGAGACTTGGACTCTATCTTCTCTTGGGCCAAAAGTGACGTGAGAGAACTTTTGAACAGCAGGTAAACATCTCTTTCTCCTTATCTTCATATGTGGATTGTACAAATGTCCCATACACCTGCAATTAGACATGGCACAAAAGTTTGTGAAGTATTTTGTCTGGATGACATAAATAAATTATTGCATAGTTTGCATTAGAAATCACCTCACAAATATACATGTATGCAATATTTTGGTCGTATCCAAGGTAATCATGTCCTCATCATCCTCCCTTCCTGAAAACAAAGCCGTCCTCGGCGTTGCTTAGTCTGAAATATGGCTAACAAAAGAGACAAGGTGTACATGTTGTATATGTATATGTCATCCATTTTTACTTCCCTTGATTTTTGCACATATGACACATGAATAGATGAGTAACTTGCATAGTTCATAAAATCTAACGCCAAAACATTATCACAAGAAGTAGAAGGCATGAAAATATTACAACTCAGTTTGCACATATAAGTGAAGCTCTTATTCATTTCAAAAGATTGACAATGTTCATCATTAAACCATCCCAACATTGGTGAATAAACCTTACTTGCATCAAGTTTACATGCTACAACATGCTTAAATAAGCAAACATGCAATAAGTCATTCGACACAGAATCATCACCAAGATTAGAGGTCATATCAAAATGATTAAACATTGATTCTTTTGCATCAATAGTTAATTCAATGGGTGCACTCAAAATTGTTGGTATTTCAGTTGTTTGATCACATGACGCATTCATGATAGTATCAAGATTCTCTAAAATAAGTGATGTGCTCAAATCACCAGTTAACTCAACACATGATGCATTCAAGTTAACTAGGGATGCATCATTCTCATGTGAAGTTATATCATTAATACCTTTATCTGTTACCTTGTCGCAAAGACGTAGCTGATGTAGGTATGCGGGCCTTGATAATGCACCATACACTTGAGATGATGTCGCTCACAATCTGGGTGGGGCTGCTCTAGTAGGTGCAACGGTGGAGGAACCAACTGACGATGGTGAGCATGAACTGGAATAGTAGTTGTTGTAGTCACCCAATGCATCCTCCTGTAGCTGTCTCTCAAAGGTACAAGCGCGAACATACATACCAATAATGGAACGAGGAATATAGTGAAATCTTGCACGGATATCATGGTTCAAACCACCAAAAAATCTATTCATTGTATCATCCTCAGATTCTTCTATGTCACAATGATGCATATAAGATTTGAACTCTTTGTAGTAAGTATGAACAGTGTTACTGCCTTGTTTTAATTGTTCAAATTTATGAAGCAATTCACGACGATAGTAAGGAGGAAAAATTGTTGTCTCATTACAGCTTTCAAAACTTTCCAAGTTGTGGGTTGGTTATCAATGTTTTTCTTACAATGTACACTCCACCAAATGAAGCAAAACCAGTAAATGCTCTAGTGGTAGCTCGTACTCTCTCAAGTTCAGAAAAATCATGGTGACTAAAACTTCTTCTAATTCAAGCTCCCAAGCTAGATAAATAGCAGGATTAAATCTACCCTCAAATGATGGTATAGACATACCCGACCATATGCTTGTGTGTGTTGTCCCAACTCTCGTGATGATGAAGATGTGTCCGTCGTCCAAGAACTTCTATCTCCGAACCTGTCATGATTAGTAGAAACAAGAAAAAAATTCGAGAATAATGTTCCTATGAACTACTAGGATGTGGTTGTAAAGTGCTCACAGAAAAGCAAATATCAATATCTTACAAGTTCTTACCATGCGGCGGTGGTGACAGGCAACCAGCGGTGTCAAGTAACTCTGAAGATTGTGTAAAGCGATTGCCGATGGAACGTCGATATACGGTGTAGAAATATGTGGAGCTGGGTTGGCTATATATGGTAGCAAAACATCAGCAATAATCAATTCAAAGATGCAATGTTGAATAAACGCTCAACGACGGTACTGTGCTGGTCCTAGGCTAGACCGGACTAGAGACGCGAGCCTAGAACACTAATGAGGTCACGGCGTAGCACAACTAGCATCAATGAAGGATAATAAGTAGCTCTGGACAGCAAGATATAAGTGAAGATCACAACGGCAGTAAAGATAATGATGAAAAACAACTGCCAAGCAGGATATACAACAACTCTCTCTCCAATTTTCCTGTTGAAAAGTTTGAGCCAATTTTCTAATGACTTTTTTAAAAGAATGCTACTAACTCAAGCTTTCCAATTCAAAAAGAATCACTCAATTCCGAGTTGATATGAGGAGTCAAAAAATTCTAAAACTGGTTTGAAAAACTGGAATAAGCTGTGTTCACGAACTTCGGAGGGCAAAAAGACCTATTTAGGAGCCGATTTTGAGGTGACAAATATTGAACTAGCTTCTGCAACTATTTAGATGCGGCTCGTCTCTAGCTTTAATTTGAGTACTCGCGGAGCCAAAACGGACTTCGTATGAGGAAGTTATACCTGTTTTACTGAACAGTGCACAAAACAGATTCCAATCCGAATTCAGCTACGAGATTGAGTCTAGATAGATCCGAACTTTGTTTTTTTTTTCTTCTCTCTTTTTTTTTTCTCACACTTATTTTCCTTTTTCTTTCTCTTTTTTTCTCTGACTTTTTTTTTCTTTTTTTTTCTCTTTTTTTCTCTCTCCCTCTTTCCAAACAAACTAGATAAGATGCAGATTGGATCAAGTGAAGATGTGAACGATCTCAACTATGATTATGACAATGAACGGTGGGTAGCACGTGGTGGAAATTGATGGATGGTGGTGGTCAACGGAAGGGATAACGATGCAGCGGCGGCGTGACTAATGTAAACAGAACTCGAAACTCTAAACGAACTAGACACTAAGACCAGCAACTCGACACGACAATGCAACCGATAATTCAATAATGCAACCAATGAAAAGAAAACTGCAAAGGCTCAGACTGGCTTGGACAAAGGATGAATAGATCTAACTTTTTTTGTGGCTTTTTCTTGGACAATAGGTAAGAAAATAAATCTAATCTAGGGATAATTGGAAATTCTCACCGAGCAACCTGAAAACTGATACCTGATAGAGGCAAAGGTGTCCCGATGTTTCGATGAGATGGTGGCTATCGTTTCTGTGGGAGTCGACCTTGACGATCCGACTACGATCGTGCGAGACGTCGCGCCTTAGCAATCGCTAAACCAACTTCCGAGGGTTATTGACCACGCCGAGCACGATCAACCTGACCACGAGGGCCTGTTTCCTGCGAGCAAACGAAGAACAAGCAAGAAACTGAGATTGCAATCTGGATATTGCGAATATAAGATGAAAGCTTTATTGATCAAGGTGGGGTTCTGTGACGCCTTTGTCAGTCGTTGAACACAAACGGCACGCTGCGAAGTTGCAGCTATGGCGAACTTTTAATCTAAACAAAACCCAAGGTCTAAACGGTGCCCTAAGGGCTGTATATATGGAGGAAGAGGGGAATTTCGTGGCCCTTGGTGGAGGGGTCCAAATCAACCCTAACTCTTGTTTCCCACACATACGGACTCTAAAACAGCCTATACTTAAGTATTTCGAAATTACATGGGCCTGGCCCAATAATAAGGTGACGCAGCACCTAGAATAGCCTCGGGACGACATTTATGAAGTAGCATCTTGTATATTTCGTCCAAGGCTTCATGCACCCATTATGGTGGCTTCAAAGTCCTGAAATCATCACTTGTAACTCCGTTCTTGTTCCCCTTAGCATGGCATTATCTCCATGCTTGTTCTTGCTCCAATGTCCATCCTTCTCCAAGCTAGGGCCTTCATTTGTAAGCAAAACAAATGTATCCAATTTAGGCAGCATCATATTCTCATGAACATTAGAATCATTACCAAGAAACGAAAGTACCGATAATTTAATTAGCGTCTGAGCTCTAGTAATTGGTCCAAGATATGTAGCAGAGGGGCTGTGGGTGTAACAATGGTATTGATGTCCTCATCATCCTCCCTTCTTGAAATGAAGTCGTCCTCGACGGAAGCTCATATTCCTCACCCAAATAAGGCTTCAAATCTGCAATGTTAAAAGTGGGACTAACCCCAAAATCTGCAGGCAGCTCAAGTTTATATGCATTATCATTTATTTTCTCTAACACCTTAAATGGACCATCAAGACGTGGCATTAGCTTTGATTTGCGCAAATTAGGAAACCTATCCTTACGCAAATGTAACCAAACAAGATCTCCAGGTGCAAAGACAACATGTTTTCTACCCTTATCTCCAGCAAGTTTATATTTAGCATTCATACGCTCAATGTTTTCCTTAGTTATCTCATGCACTTTTAAAATCAATTCAGCACGTTCTTTAGCATCAAAATTAACCTTCTCCGAAGATGGAAGAGGCAACAAATCAATAGGTGCACGAGGTAGGAAGCCATACACAATTTCAAAAGGGCACATCTTAGTAGTAGAATGCAATGAACGATTATAAGCAAATTCAATATGAGGCAAGCATTCTTCCCACATTTTCTTATTATTCTTCAAAACAGCCCTAAGCATAGTAGACAATGTTCTATTGACTACTTCAGTTTATCCATCAGTTTGGGGTGACAAGTAGTACTAAAAGCAGTTTAGTCCCCAACTTAGCCCATAAACATCTCCAAAAGTGGCTAAGAAATTTAGTATCACGATCTGAAACAATAGTATTTGGCACACCATGCAAGCGAATAATTTCACGAAAGAACAAATCAGCAACATTAACAAAGATCATCGCTTTTATGACATGGTATAAAGTGTGCCATTTTCGAGAATCTATCCACGACAACAAATATGCTATCCTCCCTTCTTTGTTCGAGGTAAACCTAAAACAAAGTCCATAGATATATCCTCCCAAGGAACACTAGGCACGAGCAAAGGCATATATAAACCATGAGGATTGAGTCGTGACTTAGCTTTTTGACATGTAGTGCAGCGAGCAACAAAACGCTCAACATCCGTCTCATCTTTGGCCAAAAGAAATGTGTAGCAAGTATATCCTCCGTCTTCTTCACGCCAAAGTGTCCCATTAATCCTCCTCCATGCGCCTCCTGCAACAACAAAAGACGAACAGAGCTAGCAGGAATGCATAGCTTGTTAGCACGAACACAAAACCATCATTAATAACGAACTTGTTCCATGTTCTTCCCTCTTTACAATTCTGCATTACATCTTTAAAATCAGCATCATGCACATATTGATCTTTGATGGTCTCCAAACCAAATATTTTGAAGTCAAGTTGTGAAAGCATAGTATATCGACGAGACAAAGCATCAAGAATAACATTTTCTTTACCCTTCTTGTGTTTAATGACATAAGGAAAGTCTCAATGAATTCAACCCATTTAGCATGTCTACGATTCAGTTTAGCTTGACTTTTAATATGTTTCAAAGATTCATGATCAGAATGTATAACAAATTCTTTGGGCCATAAATAATGTTGCCATGTCTCTAAAGTCCTAACAAGAGCATATAATTCTTTGTCATAAGTAGAATAGTTCAGACTAGGCCCACTCAATTTTTCGTAAAAGTATGCAACAGGTTTGCCATCTTGTAATAACACACCTCCTAATCCAATTCCACTAGCATCACATTCAAGCTCAAAAGTCTTATTAAAGTCGAAGTTGGAGTAAAGGAGCATGTGTCAACTTATCTTTCAATACCGTGAAGGCTTCTTCCTGTGCGGTACCCCAAACAAAAGGCACATCCTTCTTTGTAAGCTCATTGAGAGGTGCAGCAATGGTGCTAAAGTCTCTCACAAAACGCCTATAGAAACCAGCGAGTCCAAGAAAACTCCTCACTTGTGTGACCGTTTTGGGCTGCGGCCAACTCTCAATAGCTTCAATCTTGGCTTTATCAACTTCAATTCCCTGTGGAGTAACAACATAGCCAAGAAAAGATACTCGGTCGGTGCAAAAGGTGCACTTCCCAAGGTTACCAAACAAACGTGCATCACGTAGAGCATTAAAAACAGCACGTAAATGTTCCAAATGTTCTTCCAAAGATTTGCTATAAATCAGTATATCATCAAAGTAAACTACCACAAATCGTCCAATGAAAGCATGTAAAACTTCGTTCATTAATCTCATGAAAGTACTAGGTGCATTAGTTAACCCAAAAGGCATGACTAACCACTCATATAATCCAAACTTAGTTTTAAATGCTGTTTTCCATTCATCTCCCAATTTCATACGAATTTGATGGTATGCACTACGCAAATCAACTTTGGAGAATATTGTAGAGCCACTCAATTCATCAAGCATATCATCTAGCCTAGGAATAGGATGACGATAACGAATAGTAATATTATTAATGCCTCTACAATCAACACACATACGCACGTACCATCCTTTTTAGGCACTAGTATAATAGGAACAGCACAAGGACTAAGAGATTCGCGTATATAACCTTTGTCGAGCAGCTCCTGATTTGACGCATAATCTCCTTCGTCTCCTCCGGATTGGTACGGTATGGTGCGCGGTTGGGTAGCGATGCACCGGAATTAAGTCAATTTGATGCTCAATCCCTCGAATAGGTGGTAATCCGGTGGCACGCCTTGTGGGAAGACGTCGTGAACTCTGCAAAATGTTAGTGACAGCGGGGGCAAAGAGGAAGGCACGTCCTCGAATGAAAATAATGCCTCTTTGCACACAAAAGCATAGCAAACAGATTTACTAGAATCTAGCTCATCAATATCAGATTTGGTGGCAAATAAACATGCACTTTTCAGTTTAATTTCAGAAGCAACATTAGATGGTTTATTATTAGGCTTCATTTGTTGCTCAAATTCTTTTGCCACAATCTGATTTTCACTCTTATTTTTCTCCTGTTTTGCTTTATTAGCTCTATTAATATCATCTTTCAAAATGGAATCAGAGTCATAGGAAGCAAAGTAATATTTTTATCCTTGTGAACAAGAGTATAGTGATTGTTTCTACCATGGTGTACAGAATTTTATCAAATTGCCATGGTCTACCAAGTAATAAGGAACATGCTTGCATAGGTACCACATCACAATCAACATAATCAGCATATGTAGAGATACTAAAATGCACACGAACGATGCGTGTTACCTTAACCTTGCCGCTGTTGTTGAACCATTGGATGTAGTAAGGATGTGGATGTGGTCTTGTGGTGAGAGAAAGCTTCTCCACCATATCCATGCTAGCCAAGTTGTTGCAGCTCCTCCATCTATGATGACGCTGAATAGAACGTTCCTTCACAACTCCTTTGTATGGAACAAGTTATGCCTCTGATTTTGCTCAGCTTGTGTAACCTGCACACTCAAAACACGTTGAGCAACTAAACATTCATACTGTCAAGATCTTCACAGCCATGTATTGCGTCTCAAGATCGAATCATCTCCACCGTGTTCTTCATGTGTAATAAGAGCCAAAGTCTCTTCATCATAGTCACTAGCGGACTCATACCCACCATCCTCGGTAGCAATCATCACACGCTGAGATTGGCATTCTCTCAAAAATGTCCTCTTCCCTTACAACGACGACAAATAATATCACTTGTGTGCCCTGTTGACGCCATGGAAGAAGAAGAGCTCTGTAGGCCCAGCAGGTGTGCTCTTGGCGAGATAGTGGTGGTTGTGCCTGCTTTCTTGTATCACGGTTGGAGGTGGCAGCCGACGGAGGTGCCGTGTAGTAGAACGTGTGGAAGTAGATGATGCACGTGGTGTCCATGATGAAGGTCGACCTGCAGAAAAGTTAGTCCGCGCCAACGCCGTCGATCCTGCACTTCACGTTCAGCTTTACAAGCAAGATGGAATAATCGAGTGATATTATTATAATCCTTGTAGTCTAGAATGGTTTGAATCTCTCTATTTAATCCACCCGAAAACGTGCAAGCATAGCTTCATTCTCCTCAACAATACCACATCTAATCAAGCCAGTTTGTAATTCCCGATAATATTCTTCTACCGAATTTTTCCTTGTCTTAAGCGCTGCAATTTTGAAGTAATTCACGTTGATAATATGGTGGAACCCAACGAGCACGCATAGCAGTTTTCAAAGCAGCCCAAGTAGCTGGAACAGGATATAATCTACAATGTTCGACCACCAAACACATGCAAAGCTAGTGAAAGCACAAACAGCAGCAGAACACGTCTCTCCTCGTGATATTGTAAACATGTAAATCGTTGTTCAGTTTCTAACTCCCAAGTAAGATATATATCAGGAACATATCTACCCTCAAATGGTGGAATATTCAATTTCAGTTTAGGGAGATGGTCATGATCTCGTACTGAAGAGGAGCCCAACATCGCCATTATTTGCATGTGGACGACCTGGTGGTTGTGGTGCTGGTGGTTGCACGTAGTTCGATGTTGATCAACTTCATCCTCGTAAGCTCTCACATAATCATCCTCCCCGTCGCAGCAGCAGGAGCCACGTAGTATCAACAGCAGCACCAGCAGCTTGGCCAGTGAAGAGGGACACGGAAGCTCGGCGGAGGGCTGTTTCGCGATGTGGAGGTAGTCCATGTTGTTGTAGTAGAGGTGCGTTAGGTGCAGCCGGTGGTGGTGGTGGTAGACGCGAGCAATTCATTAAACTTGTTATCGAGCTTTGTTTGAACGCCTTCTCAATGCCATCTATCTTCTCCATGGCCTCTTCAAATCTATTTAGCACATCGTCCACCTGCCCACTCATCATTTGTTGAAACTTATCATGTAGCGCTTTGTTTGTCATGTTCTCCCGGTCGGTCTAAATCGGCTTGTGATCCTGCCATGGTTAGCAGCAATAGAAACACACAAGAATATGATTCACGGACTACTAGGAAGTGGTGGTGGTGGTGTGGTGGACGATCACAAATCCGTCAGTGCAAATCTCAAATTCTTACCAGTTCTTACCCAAAGAAGAAGCGGTGATCGGCAACCGATGTAGTCAAAACTCTCAAAGCTTGGATAGAGCGATTACTGGGGAGAGTCAAACGCACGATGTAGATGTATGTGGAGCTGGGAAGGCTTATAATATGGTAGCAAAATGGTTAGCAATAATCAATTCAGAGATGCAAAGTTGAATAAACGCTCAACGACAGTCTTGTCTTGGTCCTAGGCTAGACCGTGCTAGAGACGCGAGCCTAGAACACTAACAAAATCACGGCGCTGCACGGAAACAACGGAAAAGCACACTCTGAATTTTTTTTTTTTTTTTTTTTTTTTTTTTTTTTTTTTTTTTTTTTGCTTTTTTTTTTTTGGCTGCTTTTTTTTTTTTTTTTTTTTTTAAAAATCACTATAATGGCGAGTGTCTCAAAACTCTTCCCAGGTCAAACTGACAGGATGGGCACGAAATTTTTTTCGACCAAATTTTTTTTTTTTTGACTGCCCGGACCCAAAAACTGGAAACGGGTCAAAAAAAACTTTCTATAACGGCGACTGTCTCAATCCACTTAGAAACACCTAAAAATAGGGTAGCCAGAAAATTTTTTGACAAGTACGTTTTTGGAAAATTTTGGGCCTAAACGGAGGGTGGTTTCCAGACTCTTTTTTTTTTTCCAAACCTACTCCGGCAAGGAAACACGAATCGGAAACTAGATGGATCTCGAAAACAAACCTAATATGAGAAAACTCGGATTGCTGGTGGATATATGGTGGTGGTATATGACAGCGGTGGTGGTATATGGTAGCGGTGGTGGTATATGGATACGGATTGGTGGTGGTAGATGGATACGGATTCAGAGCGGTGGCGGAAAAGCAATGGTGGTAGATGGCAAGGCGATGATGATGGTGCGGCAATGCGTGACAACTTATGACCGAACTCGAAACTCTAAAAGACTAGACTCTAAGACCAGCAACTTGACACGACGATGCAACCGCAAATTCAACAAAGCAAAAACCCTAAAAAGATTATGCAAAGGCTCAGATTGGTTCGGATATGATGAACTAACACAAGAAGGGTAAAGAAAATGTTATTGCTGATGCTTTGTCTCGTCGATATACTATGCTTTCACAACTTGACTTCAAAATATTTGGTTTGGAGACCATCAAAGATCAATATGTGCATGATGCTGATTTTAAAGATGTAATGCAGAATTGTAAAGAGGGAAGAACATGGAACAAGTTCGTTATTAATGATGGTTTTGTGTTCGTGCTAACAAGCTATGCATTCCTGCTAGCTCTGTTAGTCTTTTGTTGTTGCAGAGGCGCATGGAGGAGGATTAATGGGACACTTTGGCGTGAAGAAGACGGAGGATATACTTGCTACACATTTCTTTTGGCCAAAGATGAGGCGGATGTTGAGCGTTTTGTTGCTCGCTGCACTACATGTCAAAAAGCTAAGTCACGACTCAATCCTCATGGGTTATATATGCCTTTGCACATGCCTAGTGTTCCTTGGGAGGATATATCTATGGACTTTGTTTTAGGTTTACCTCGAACAAAGAAGGGAGGATAGCATATTTGTTGTCGTGGATAGATTCTCGAAAATGGCACACTTTATACCATGTCATAAAAGCGATGATGCTGTTAATGTTGCTGATTTGTTCTTTCGTGAAATTATTCGCTTGCATGGTGTGCCAAATACTATTGTTTCAGATCGTGACACTAAATTTCTTAGCCACTTTTGGAGATGTTTATGGGCTAAGTTGGGGACTAAACTGCTTTTTAGTACTACTTGTCACCCCAAACCGATGGACAAACTGAAGTAGTCAATAGAACATTGTCTACTATGCTTAGGGCTGTTTTGAAGAATAATAAGAAAATGTGGGAAGAATGCTTGCCTCATATTGAATTTGCTTATAATCGTTCATTGCATTCTACTACTAAGATGTGCCCTTTTGAAATTGTGTATGGCTTCCTACCTCGTGCACCTATTGATTTGTTGCCTCTTCCATCTTCGGAGAAGGTTAATTTTGATGCTAAAGAACGTGCTGAATTGATTTTAAAAGTGCATGAGATAACTAAGGAAAACATTGAGCGTATGAATGCTAAATATAAACTTGCTGGAGATAAGGGTAGAAAACATGTTGTCTTTGCACCGGAGATCTTGTTTGGTTACATTTGCGTAAGGATAGGTTTCCTAATTTGCGCAAATCAAAGCTAATGCCACGTCTTGATGGTCCATTTAAGGTGTTAGAGAAAATAAATGATAATGCATATAAACTTGAGCTGCCTGCAGATTTTGGGGTTAGTCCCACTTTTAACATTGCAGATTTGAAGCCTTATTTGGGTGAGGAATATGAGCTTCAAATGAGGACGACTTCATTTCAAGAAGGGAGGATGATGAGGACATCAATACCATTGTTACACCCACATCCCCTCTGCTACATATCTTGGACCAATTACTAGAGCTCACAAGACGCCAATTAAATTATCGGTACTTTCGTTTCTTGGTAATGATTCTAATGTTCATGAGAATATGATGCTGCCTAAATTGGATACATTTGTTTTGCTTACAAATGAAGGCCCTAGCTTGGAGAAGGATGGACATTGGAGCAAGAACAAGCATGGAGATAATGCCATGCGCAAGGGGAACAAGACGGAGTTACAAGTGATGATTTCAGGACTTTGAAGCCACCATAATGGGTGCACGAAGCCTTGGACGAAATATACAAGATGCTACTTCATAAATGTCGTCCCGAGGCTATTCTAGGTGCTCGTCACCTTATTATTGGGCCAGGCCCATGTAATTTCGAAATACTTAAGTATAGGCTGTTTTTAGAGTCCGTATGTGTGGGGAAACAAGAGTTAGGGTTGATTTGGACCCCTCCACCAAGGGCCACGAAATTCCCCTCTTCCTCCATATATACAGCCCTTAGGGCACCGTTTAGACCTTGGGTTTTGTTTAGATTAAAAGTTCGCCATAGCTGCAACTTCACGTGCCGTTTGTGTTCAACGACCGCACAAAGGCGTCCACAGAACCCCACCTTGATCAATAAAGCTTTCATCTTATATTCGCAATATCCAGATTGCAATCTCAGTTTCTTGCTTGTTCTTCGTTTGCTCGCAGGAAACAGGCCCTCGTGGTCAGGTTGATCGTGCTCCGGCGTGGTCAATAACCCTCGGAAGTTGGTTTAGCGATTGCTAAGGCGCGACGTCTCGCACGATCGTAGTCGGATCGTCAAGGTCGACTCCCACAGAAACGATAGCCACCATCTCATCGAAACATCGGGACACCTTTGCCTCTATCATAAATGTTCCAAATGTTCTTCCAAAGATTTGCTATAAATTAGTATATCATCAAAGTAAACTACCACAAATCGTCCAATGAAAGCACGTAAAACTTCGTTCATTAATCTCATGAAAGTACTAGGTGCATTAGTTAACCCAAAAGGCATGACTAACCACTCATATAATCCAAACTTAGTTTTAAATGCTGTTTTCCATTCATCTCCCAATTTCATACGAATTTGATGGTATCCACTACGCAAATCAACTTTGGAGAATATTGTAGAGCCACTTAATTCATCAAGCATATCATCTAGCCTAGGAATAGGATGACGATTACGAATAGTAATATTATTAATGCCTCTACAATCAACACACATACGCGACGTACCATCCTTTTTAGGCACTAGTATAATAGGAACAGCACAAGGACTAAGAGATTCGCGTATATAACCTTTGTCGAGCAGCTCCTGTGCTTGACGATAATCTCCTTCGTCTCCTCTGGATTGGTACGGTATGGTGCACGGTTGGGTAGCGATGCACCGGAATTAAGTCAATTTGATGCTCAATCCCTCGAATAGGTGGTAATCCGGTGGCACGTCTTGTGGGAAGACGTCGGCGAACTCCCCGCAAAATGTTAGTGACAGCGAGGGGCAAAGAGGAAGGCACGTCCTCGAATGAAAATAATGCCTCTTTGCACACAAAAGCATAGCAAACAGATTTGCTAGAATCTAGCTCATCAATATCAGATTTGGTGGCAAATAAACATGCACTTTTCAGTTTTATTTCAGAAGCAACATTAGATGGTTTATTATTAGGCTTCATTTGTTGCTCAAATTCTTTTGCCACAATCTGATTTTCACTCTTATTTTTCTCCTGTTTTGCTTTATTAGCTCTATTAATATCATCTTTCAAAATGGAATCAGGAGTCATAGGAAGCAAAGTAATATTTTTATCCTTGTGAACAAGAGTATCTTGATTGTTTCTACCATGGTGTACAGAATTTTTATCAAATTGCCATGGTCTACCAAGTAATAAGGAACATGCTTGCATAGGTACCACATCACAATCAACATAATCAGCATATGTAGAGATACTAAAATGCATTTAACAAAGACGTGTTACCTTAACCTTGCATTGTTGTTGAACCATTGGATGTAGTAAGGATGTGGATGTGGTCTTGTGGTGAGAGAAAGCTTCTCCACCATATCCATGATAGCCAAGTTGTTGCAGCTCCTCCATCTATGATGGCGCTTGAATAGAACGTTCCTTCACAACTCCCTTTGTATGGAACAAGTTATGCCTCTGATTTTGCTCAGCTTCAGTAACCTGCACACTCAAAACACGTTGATCAACTAAACATTCATACACATCGGCATCTTGAAGAGCCATGTATTGCATCTCAAGATCAGAATCATCTCCACCGTGTTCTTCATGTGTAATAAGAGCCAAAGTCTCTTCATCATAGTCACTAGCGGACTCATACCCACCATCCTCGTGCAATCATCACACGCTGAGATTGGCATTCTCTCAAAAATGTCCTCTTCCCTTACAACGACGACAAATAATATCACTTGTGTGCCCTGTTGGCGCCATGGAAGAAGAAGAGCTCTGTGTAGCCCAGCAGTGTGCTCTTGGCGAGATAGTGGTGGTTGTGCCTGCTTTCTTGTATCACGGTTGGAGGTGGCAGCCGACGGAGGTGCCGTGTAGTAGAACGTGTGGAAGTCGATGATGCACGTGGTGTCCATGATGAAGGTCGACTGCGAGAAAAGTTAGTCCGCGCCAACAGCGCACATCGATCCTGCACTTCACGTTCAGCTTTACAAGCAAGATGGAATAATCGGTGATATTATTATAATCCTTGTAGTCTAGAATGGTTTGAATCTCTCTATTTAATCCACCCGAAAACGTGCAAGCATAGCTTCATTCTCCTCAACAATACCACATCTAATCAAGCCAGTTTGTAATTCCTGATAATATTCTTCTACCGAATTTTTCCTTGTCTTAAGCGCTGCAATTTTGAAGTAATTCACGCTGATAATATGGTGGAACCCAACGAGTACGCATAGCAGTTTTCAAAGCATCCCAAGTAGCTGGAACAGGATATAATCTACAATGTTCGGACCACCAAACACATGCAAAGCTAATGAAAGCACAAACGGCAGCGAGAACACGTCTCTCCTCGGGATATTGTAAACATGTAAATCGTTGTTCAGTTTCTAACTCCCAAGTAAGATATATATCAGGAACATATCTACCCTCAAATGGTGGAATATTCAATTTCAGTTTAGGGAGATGGTCATGATCTCGTACTGAAGGGGAGCCCAACATTGCCATTATTTGCATGTGGACGACACGGTGGTTGTGGTGCTGGTGGTTGCACGTGGTTCGATGTTGATCAACCTCATCCTCGTAATCTCTCACATAATCATCCTCCCCACCGCAGCAGCAGGAGCCACGAAGTATCAACAAGAGCACCACCAGCTTGGCCAGTGAAGAGGGACACGGAAGCTCGGCGGAGGGCTGTTTCAGCGATGTGGAGGTAGTCCATGTTGTTGTAGTAGAGGTGCGTTAGGTGCAGCCGGTGGTGGTGGTGGTAGACGCGCGAGCAATTCATTAAACTTGTTATCGAGCTTTGTTTGAACGCCTTCTCAATGCCATCTATCTTCTCCATGGCCTCTTCAAATCTATTTAGCACATCGTCCACCTGCCCACTCATCATTTGTTGAAACTTATCATGTAGCGCTTTGTTTGTCATGTTCTCCCGGTCGGTCTCGCCGGCTTGTGATCCTGCCATGGTTAGCAGCAATAGAAACACACAAGAATATGATTGACAGACTACTAGGAAGTGGTGGTGGTGGTGTGGTGGGCGATCACAAATCCGTCAAGCAAATCTCAAATTCTTACCAGTTCTTACCCAAAGAAGAAAGGTGATCGGCAACCGATGTAGTCAAAACTCTCAAAGCTTGGATAGAGCGATTACGGGGAGAGTCAAGCGCACGATGTAGATGTATGTGGAGCTGGGAAGGCTTATAATGTGGTAGCAAAAGGGTCAGACAATAATCAATTCAGAGATGCAAAGTTGAATAAGCGCTCAACGACGCAGATCTTGTCTTGGTCCTAGGCTAGACCGTGCTAGAGACGCGAGCCTAGAACACTAACAAAATCACGGCGCTGCACGGAAACAACGGAAAAGCACACTCTGGAATATTTTTTTTGCTCTTTTTTTTTTTTTTTGCGCTTCTTTTTTTTTTTGCGCTCTTTTTTTTTGCGAAAAATCACTATAATGGCGAGTGTCTCAAAACTCTTCCTGTGTCAAACCGACAGGATGGGCACGAAATTTTTCGACCAAAAACTTTTTTTTTCGATGCCGGACCCAAAAGCTGAAGCGGGTCAAAAAAACTGTCTATAATGGCGATGTCTCAATACGCTTAGAAATACCTAAAAATAGGATAGCGGAAAATTTTTTCGACAAGTGCGTTTTCGGAAAATTTTGGGCCTAAACGGAGGGTGGTTTCCAGACTCTCTTTTTTATTTTTTCCGAAACCTACGCAGGCAAGGAAACACGAATCGGAAACTAGATGGATCTCGAAAACAAAGCTAATATGAGAAGAACTCGGATTGGTGGTGGATATATGGTGGTGGTATATGACAGCGGTGGTGGTATATGGTAGCGGTGGTGGTATATGGATACGGATTGGTGGTGGTATATGGATACGGATTCAGAGCTGTGGCGGATAAGCAATGGTGGTAGATGGCAAGGCGATGATGATGGTGCGGCGGCAGCGTGACAACTTATGACCAGAACTCGAAACTCTAACTCTAAGACCAGCAACTTGACACGACGATGCAACCGCAAATTCAACAAAGCAAAAACCCTAAAAAGATTATGCAAAGGCTCAGATTGGTTCGGATATGATGAACTAACCCTAATTTTTTTTTGTGGCTTTTTCGTGGACTTTAGGTATGAAGAACAGACTCGATCTAATCTACGAAAAACTGTAAAATCTCACCGAGCAACCTGAAAATCTGATACCACTTGATAGAGGCAAAGGTGTCCGTCTTTCGATGAGATGTTGGTTTTCGCTTTGGAGGAAGTCGACTTTGACGATCCGACTACGAGCGTCTTGAGGACGTCGCGCCTTAGCAATCGCTAAACCAACTCCGAGAGGTTATTGACCACGCCGAGCATGATCAACGACCACGAGGTCTGCTTCCTGCGAGCAAGCGAAGAACAAGCAAGAAACTGAGATTGCAATCTGGATATTGCGAATATAAGATGAAAGCTTTATTGATCAAGGTGGGGTTACGTGGCGCCTTTGTGCAGTCGTTGAACACAAGCGAACGCTGGAAGTTGCAGCTATGGTGAACTTTTAATCTAAACAAAACCCAAGGTCTAAGCGGTGCCCTAAGGGCTGTATATATGGAGGAAGAGGGGAATTTCTTGGCCCTTGGTGGAGGGGTCCGAAATCAACCCTAACTCTTGTTTCCCCACACATACGGACTCTAAAAACAGCCTATACTTAAGTATTTCGAAATTACATGGGCCTGGCCCACTAATAAGGTGACGCAGCACCTAGAATAGCCTCGGGACGACATTTATGAAGTAGCATCTTGATGAGGACATCAATACCATTGTTACACCCACAGCCCCTGCTGCTATACATACTGGACCAATTACTCGAGCTCGCGCACGCCAATTGAATTATCAGGTACTTTCGTTTCTTGGTAACGATTCTAATGTTCATGAGAATATGATGCTGCCTAAATTGGATACATTTGTTTTGCTTACAAATGAAGGGCCTACCATGGACAAGAAAGATGAACCTTGGAGCAAGTTCAAGCATGGAGATGTTGGCATGCAAGGGGAACAAAACGGAGTTACAAGTGATGATTCCAGGACTTTGAAGCCACCCTAATGAGTGCATGAGGCCTTGGACGAAATATACAAGATGCCACTTCATAATATTCGTCCATAGGCTATTCTAGGTGCTCGTCACCTTATTATTGGGCCAGGCCCATGTAATTTCGAAATACTTAAGTATAGGCTGTTTTAGAGTCCGTATGTGTGGGGAAACAAGAGTTAGGGTTGATTTGGACCCTCCACCAAGGGCCACGAAATTCCCCTCTTCCTCCATATATACAGCCCTTAGGGCCCGTTTAGACCTTGGGTTTTGTTTAGATTAAAAGTTCGCCATAGCTGCAACTTCGCATTTCGTTTGTGTTCAACGACTGCATAAAGGCGCCACAGAACCCCACCTTGATCAATAAAGCTTTCATCTTATATTCGCAATATCCAGATTGCAATCTCATATATTTCGTCCAAGGCTTCATGCACCCATTATGGTGGCTTCAAAGTCCTGAAATCATCACTTGTAACTCCGTTCTTATTCCCGTTGCGCATGGCATTATCTCCATGCTTGTTCTTGCTCCAATGTCCATCCTTCTCCAAGCTAGGGCCTTCATTTGTAAGCAAAACAAATGTATCCAATTTAGGCAGCATCATATTCTCATGAACATTAGAATCATTACCAAGAAACGGAAGTACCTGATAATTTAATTGGCGTGCGCGAGCTCTAGTAATTGGTCCAGTATATGTAGCAGTAGGGGCTGTGGGTGTAACAATGGTATTGATGTCCTCATCAAGCAAGATGGAATAATCGAGTGATATTATTGTAATCCTTGTAGTCTAGAATGGTCTGAATCTCTCTATTTAAACCACCCAGAAAACGTGCAAGCATAGCTTCATTCTCCTCAACAATACCACATCTAATCAAGCCAGTTTGTAATTCCTGATAATATTCTTCTACCGAATTTTTTCCTTGTCTTAAGCGCTGCAATTTTTGAAGTAATTCACGCTGATAATATGGTGGAACCCAACGAGTACGCATAGCAGTTTTCAAAGCAGCCCAAGTAGCTGGAACAGGATATAATCTACAATGTTCAGACCACCAAACACATGCAAAGCCAGTGAAAGCACAAACAGCAGCAGGAACACGTCTCTCCTCAGGATATTGTAAACATGTAAATCGTTGTTCAGTTTCTAATTCCCAAGTAAGATATATATCGGGAACATATCTACCCTCAAATGGTGGAATATTCAATTTCAGTTTAGGGAGATGGTCATGATCTCGTACTGAAGGGGAGCCCAACATTGCCATTATTTGCATGTGGACGACCTGGTGGTTGTGGTGCTGGTGGTTGCACGTAGTTCTGATGTTGATCAACCTCATCCTCGTAAGCTCTCACATAATCATCCTCCCCCGCCGCAGCAGCAGGAGCCACAGAAGTATCAACAGCAGCACCAGCAACTTGGCCAGGCTGAAGAGGGACACGGGAAGCTCGACGGAGGGCTGTTTCGCGATGTGGAGGTAGTCCTTGTTGTTGTAGAGGTGCGTTAGGTGCCGCCGGTGGTGGTGGTGGTAGGCGCGCGAGCAATTCATTAAACTTGTTATCGAGCTTTGTTTCGAACGCCTTCTCAATGCCATCTATCTTCTCCATGGCCTCTTCAAATCTATTTAGCACATCTTCCACCTGCCCACTCATCATTTGTTGAAACTTATCATGTAGCGCTTTGTTTGTCATGTTCTCCCGGTCGATCCGTCTTGTGATCCTGCCATGGTTAGCAGCAATAGAAACACACAAGAATATGATTCAACAGACTACTAGGAAGTGGTGGTGGTGGTGGTGGTGGACGATCACAAATCCGTCAAGCAAATCTCAAAGTCTTACCAGTTCTTACCCAAAGAAGAAAGGTGATCAAGAACCGATGTAGTCAAAACTCTCAAAGCTTGGATAGAGCGATTACTGGGGAGAGTCAAGCGCATACGATGTAGATGTATGTGGAGCTGGGAAGGCTTATAATATGGTAGCAAAAGGGTCAGCAATAATCAATTCAGAGATGCAAAGTTGAATAAGCGCTCAACGACGGTCTTGTCTGGTCCTAGGCTAGACCGTGCTAGAGACGCGAGCCTAGAACACTAACAAAATCACGGCGCTACACGTAAACAAGGGAAAAGCACACTCTGGAATTTTTTTTCGCTTTTTTTTTGCTCCTTTTTTTTTTGCTGCTCTTTTTTTTTTTTTTTTGAAAAATCACTATAATGGCGAGTGTCTCAAAACTCTTCCAGTCAAACCGACAGGATGGGCACGAAATTTTTTGACCAATTTTTTTTCGATTGCCGGACCCAAAAGCTGAAGCAGGTCAAAAAACTTTCTATAACGGCGACTGTCTCAATACGCTTATAAACACCTAAAAATAGGATAGCCAATTTTTTTTTTGACAAGTACGTTTTCGGAAAATTTTGGGCCTAAACGGAGGGTGGTTTCCAGAAACCTACTCCGACCGGCAAGGTGTTTATAAACGGAGGGTGGTTTTCGGATTTTTTTTTTCCGAAACCTACGCCGGCAAGGAAACACGAATCGGAAACTAGATGGATCTCGAAAACAACCCTAATATGCAAGGAACTCGGATTGGATATATGGTGGTGGTATATGGCAGCGGTGGTGGTAGCGGTGGTAGTATATGGATATGGATCGGTGGTGGTATACGGACACGGATTGGTGGTGGTCTATGGATACGGATTCGGAGCGGTGGTGGTAGGTGGCAGGGGCGATGATGATGGTGCGGTGGCGGCGTGACAACTTATGACCAGAACTCGAAACTCTAATCTACGAAAAACTGTAAAATCTCACCGAGCAACCTGAAAATCTGATACCACTTGATAGAGGCAAAGGTGTCCCGATGTTTCGATGAGATGGTGGCTATCGTTTACGTGGGAGTCGACCTTGACGATCCGACTCTGACGAACGTCGCGAGACGTCGCGCCTTAGCAATCGCTAAACCAACTTCCGAGGGTTATTGACCACGCCGAGCACGATCAACGACCACGAGGGCTGTTTCCTGCGAGCAAGCGAAGAACAAGCAAGAAACTGAGATTGCAATCTGGATATTGCGAATATAAGATGAAAGCTTTATTGATCAAGGTGGGGTTACTGTGGCGCTTTGTGCAGTCGTTGAACACAAGCGAAATGCGCGAAGTTGCAGCTATGGCGAACTTTTAATCTAAACAAAACCCAAGGTCTAAACGGTGCCCTAAGGGTTGTATATATGGAGGAAGAGGGGGGAATTTCGTGGCCCTTGGTGGAGGGGTCCAAATCAACCCTAACTCTTGTTTCCCCACATACGGACTCTAAAACAGCCTATACTTAAGTATTTCGAAATTACATGGGCTGGCCCAATAATAAGGTGACGAAGCACCTAGAATAGCCTATGGACGAATATTATGATGTGGCATCTTGTATATTTCGTCCAAGGCCTCATGCACTCATTAGGGTGGCTTCAAAGTCCTGGAATCATCACTTGTAACTCCGTTCTTGTTCCCCTTGCGCATGCCAACATCTCCATGCTTGAACTTGCTCCAAGGTTCATCTTTCTTGTCCATGGTAGGCCCTTCATTTGTAAGCAAAACAAATGTATCCAATTTAGGCAGCATCATATTCTCATGAACATTGGAATCGTTACCAAGAAACGAAAGTACCTAATAATTCAATTGGCGTGCGCGAGCTCTAGTAATTGGTCCAGTATGTATAGCAGCAGGGGTTGTGGGTGTAACAATGGTATTGATGTCCTCATCACTGCTGGGGGTCGACCTCCCTCGGGTACGACTGGTGGGGCTCTAGCCATCTTCCGGGCTCTCGCTGATCGGTGGGGCCCGTTGTCCTTGGGCCATACCGACAGGCCGTCGTGGGAGCAGGGCTCTGCCTGCTTGTGGTGATGTCACGGGTGGAGTGGCAATAGAGCCGCGCAGGGCGGAGATCTTCGCCGGTACGATGCACTGTGGCCACGCCCGTCCCTGGTTTTGGGAGGGATGGGCTACGCTGTAGCCACTCCCTGTCTTATCTTTCTTGATGAGGGCGCAGGCTTCGCGGGCGCCACGGGCCGACTGGTAGGGGTCGGCTTCTCCGGAAGCCGCCCATTAGGAGCCATCTTGTCTTGATGCCGACCTCTGGAAATCGGCCGTTTACGGGCAGCTGGCTACTCCTCCAGCCGGCCACCAGAAGGTGGCACTTCTTCTTAATGCCTTGAGGGGCGCAGCCAGCCCCGATGTCTTGAAAGGTTCTGGGTCCCGGGTTAGCCTACCCGTGGCCCATTACTCAACAGCAGCACTGGTGGCGCAGCAGGAAGTAGATGAAGCAGCAATCGCAACCACCGTCCCCTCAAGAGAGGAAAATGAACCCATCCCGGCAAGGTCGAGATGCAGATCTAGACAGGCAAGGGCGGGGCAATGGAGACAGTTCCAAGGTCACGACAAGGAAAGTTGGTGCAGCGGCCAGTGTACTTCATTAGATCCCTACTGCAGGGGGCTAGGTCGAGGTACTCTGGCGTGCAAAAGTTGATTTTTGTCCTCATCATGGCCTCAAGGAAACTACACCAATTCTTCCAAGCCCACGAGATCATTGTTGTCACCCGCTTCCCCTTGGAACACATACTGAGGAACCCTGAGGCCACTGGAAGAATAGTGGAATGGGCTTTGGAGTTGTCCAGCTTTGGTCTGAGGTTTGAGAGCACGTCAAAGTAGAGCACTAGCAGAGTTCATTGCAGAGTGGACGCCTACCCCTGACGAAGAAGTGCTGGAGACAGTTATCCCCGACAAGGAAGCGCCCCAAGAATGGATCATGTACTTTGATGGTGCCTTCTCCCTACAAGGTGCAGGAGTTGAAATGCTTCTCGTTGCTCCCACTGAGGAGTGATACGTCCATTTCGCATCATGTTTTCCTACTGTTATTTATATTATTTTATGCATAATAATGCCTTTTGGAGTAATTCTAATGCCTTTTCTCTCATAATATGCAAGGTTCACACAAAGAGGGAGAATACCGGCTGCTGGAATTCTGGACCTGGAAAAGCTACGCCAGGCCACCTATTCTGCACATCTCCAAATGAGCTGAACTTCACGGGGAATTTTTATGGAATATATAAGAATTATTGGAGCAAATAACTACCAGAGGGGGCCCACCAGGTGGGCACAACCTACCTGGGGGCGCCAGGGAGCCTAGGTGCGCCCTTGTGTATTGTGCCCTCCTCGGCCCACCTCCGGTGCCCCTCTTTTGGTATATAAGTCATTTTGACCTAGAAAAAAAATAAAGAGGGGACTTTCGGGATGAAGTGCCGCCTTCTCGAGGCGGAACTTAGGCAAGAGCACTTTTGCCCTCCGGCGGAGCGATTCCACCGGGGGAACTTCCCTCCCGGAGGGGGAATCATCGTCATCATCATCACCAACAACTCTCCCATCTTGGGGAGGGAAATCTCCATCAACATCTTCAATAGCACCATCTCCTCTCCAACCCTAGTTCATCTCTTGTGTTCAATCTATGTACTGGAACCTTAGATTGGTGCTTGTGGGTGACTAGAAGTGTTGATTATATCTTGTAGTTGATTACTATATGGTTTATTTGGTGGAAGATTATATGTTCAGATCCATTATCCTATTTAATACCCCTCTGATCTTGAGCGCAATTATCATTTGTGAGTAGTTACTTTTGTTCTTGTGGTCACGGGAGAAATCTTGATACAAGTAATCATGTGAATTTGATATGTGTTCGATATTTTGATGGTGTGTATGTCGTGATTCCCTTAGTGGTGTCCTGTGAACAACGACTACATGACACTTCACCACATTCGGGCCTAAGGGAATGCATTGTGGAGTAGTTATTAGATGATGGGCTGCGATAGTGACAGAAGCTTAAACCCTAGTTTATGCACTATTTCGTAAGGGACCGATTTGGATCCAAAAGTTTAATGCTATGGTTAGATTTATTATTAATACTTTTCTCTTAGTTGCGGATCGTTGCGAGGGGGTTAATCATAAGTAGGAGGTTTGTTCAAGTAAGAAGAACACCTAAGCACCATTCCACCCACATTCCAAATTATCATAGCGAACACAAATCAAACCAACATGATGAAAGTGACTAGATGAAATTCCTGTGTACCCTCAAGAACACTTTGCTTATCATAAGAGACCATTTTGGCCCATCCTTTCCCTCGAAAAGGATTGGGCTACCTTGCTGCACTTTTGTTACCATTACCGTCACTTGCTCGTTAAAAATTATCTTCCTATCAAACTACTTGTTATTTTTTCCTTCAGCGCCTCGTTGGGTTCAACACTCTTACTTATCGAAAGGACTATGATTGATCCCACATACTTGTGGGTCATCAAGGAGCACCTCAAGTACGTCGTTCAAATGCATTTCCCCTGGGAGAAGGCTATCATCCATGGAGATTCGCATCTCGTGGTGAGGCAAGTAAACAAGGATTATCAAAGCCCATTGATGGAGGCATACGTCGAGAAGTGAGGAAGTTGGAGGAGCGCTTCGATGGATTGCAAGCAGAGCACGTACCACATGCGAAAACATCATTGCTAATCATCTGTCAAAGTGCGTTGCACGAAAACTCCCTGTGGAACTAGGGACTTTTATCCACCATCTGACTCAACCCTTCGTATCCTCGGCAGCAAGGGCTAGAAAGAGGAGGAAACTGGACTCTGGCAAGCCTCTCCCTACAGAGCTTCCCGAAGCCCCCGGCAGAGAGCTTTGCGAGAACAACTCCCCTTCGATCGGTGAGCTGCACCCTCCCGCTAAACTACCAATCTTTGCAGTTGAGGCATGTCCTCCCGTGAACGAGGAGGTGCCGCTGATCCTTGTTGTCGAGCCTTTGGCTCCAACTTGGGCACGACACATAGACGTTTCCTCCAAATAGGAGAACTTCTCGAAGAGCAAGAAGAAGCTGAAAGAGTAGCCCGGAGGGCCAGTATGTATCAGTTGGTTGACGACATGCTATAGAGAAGAAGGCCCAACGGTGTGAAATTGAAGTGCATTTGCCGGGAAGAAGGAAAGGAACAGCTGGCAGAGATACACAAGGGTATGTGTGGCTCCCATATTGGATCAAGGGCCTTGGTTGGAAAAGCTCTCCAGCAAGGTTTCTACTGGCCATGGCCCTCCAAGAGGCAATTGAGCTAGTCACCAAGTGTGAAGCCTGGCAGTTCCACTCCAAGAATATCCATCAGCCTGCTCAAGCTCTCCAAATGATCCCTTTGTCATGGCTATTTTCGGTCTGGGGGCTCGACATCTTGGGCCTCTTTGATGCGGAGCATCCCTCGACTACCCGCACCGACCCTCCATCACCACCGCAAGCACCGAGAGGACCAATGACAAGAGCACGTGCACGCGCCATCGAGAACGAGGTTGACTCTCTCCTGTTCGAGTTTCGGTCGTTTTCACATGAGAATGAGATTCTACCTCAAAGAAATACACTATGCATTCTTAGGTACATCGGAGATCATCGTGAGGAAGCAAGGATGAAGACCCAAGCACCCACAGAACAAGAGAAGGAAGAAGTGGTGGAGAAGAACGAAGGAGAGAAGCTCCTGGACACCCGGGTGCCCGGACTCAAAGACACGGGGAGGGCCGAACCCCCTGGACACCCCGGTTGCCCGGCCTCTGCGTGGGTTGCGCCCCAGTCGGCCCCGGGAGCCCTGTCCCCCTCATGGGCCTCGCCCAGCCCACCCCGGGTGCCCGGCCAACCGGCCCCGGCTGCCTGGCCTACACCGCCCCAGCCTCCGACGGGCACCCCGGGTGCCAGGCCCCCCTTCTCCAGGCGGCTCTGACCGGTCCCGGTGCCCGGCCGGTTCGACTCCGGGTGCCTGGACCTCTCCGGAACAGCCCGTGTGTTTATGGTCGCTTGACCCTTGTGCCCCTCTCTCCCTCTTGTTTCGTCCCTATGCTTTATATACTCATCTCCTAGCTCATTTGGAAGGATAACAAAGTATTAGATAAAACATTGAGAGCTTTGCTCCTTGTATCCCCTCCTCTTGGAGATCAAGACCCCTCTAGGGAAGAATCATTGTGGATTACAAGACCTCCCAAGGGAGTAGATCATCATCAAGACCTCACCTCCTCTAGGAGTGGGAAGAACGTCCCTAGGCTTTATATACTCATCTCCTAGCTCATTTGGAAGGATAGCAAAGTATTAGATAAAACATTGAGAGCTTTGCTCCTTGTATCCCCTCCTCTTGGAGATCACCTCTTGGGAAGAATCCTTGTGGATTCCAAGACCTCCCAAGGGAGTAGATCATCATCAAGACCTCAGCTCCTCTAGGAGTGAGAAGAACTTTACCTAGTGCTTGTTTCCTTGGATTGATCTTGTAATCTTGTGGATCTCATGTATGCTACTCTAGTGGATGTGATATTTGGGTTTGTTTGAGTGATTTGTGCCTTGTGTTCTTGAGTGTTCTTCCTCTTTCCCCCCTCCAAGTGTGAAAAAGATCCCCTCTAGGGTTTCACCGTACAACACCCTTCCTCAGTGCTACCGGGGGCTTTGAATTCTTGTATGTTGCAATCGACAAGTTTACAAAGTGGCCGAAAGCGGAGCCCGTGAGGAAGTTGACCGCTCAGTCAGCCATCAAGTTCTTGAAAGGATTTGTGTAACGTTTCGAAGTACCCGCCAGAATCATTACTAACAACGGCAGCCAATTCACAAGCCGCGCCTTCATACAATACGTTCATGCCCTCGGAAGCAAGGTGATGTAGGGCGGAACCCTAATCGGAGATCTTTCACGTTTGGAGGGGATCCTACGGGGAAAACACGACGAACGAGCGGAAGAACACAAGGAAAAAACACACGAGAGAATCACTAAACCGACAAGTTTCGATTACACAAGGGCTAGATCACTGAACACATAAGGTAGCACAAGATTCAAAATCAACAAAGGAAAGATACACGAGTAGCCGTTCTTCTCCGTGAGGAGGTCTTGATGGGGCCACCCAAGAGGGGGTCTTGAATCCGCTTGAAAGGATCTTCTCCGAGGAGGCGCGATCTCCGAGGAGAAGGTAACCAAGTGGATGAGCAATGCTCTCACACAAACATGAGCTAATCCTTTGCTGCCATAACTAGGAGGAGGTGGGGGAGTATATATAGTTTACGGGGCGAAAGGGTACATAGGCCTCAGCCCAAGAGGCTGCGCACACGCAGGGCCGGAAGTTTCGGGAGCCGGAGGGTCCGGGCAGGGTCCAGCCTAACCAGAAAGTTGGCACGGATGGAGCAGGGCTGGCGTCTGGGGCCCGGAAGGTCCGAGTGGGCCGGAGGTTCCGGGGGCCGGAAGGTCCGGGCGGGCCGGAGGTTCCGGTCTAACCAGAGAGTTGGCACGCCCAGGCTGGTCGATGTCGTCGAGGCCGGAGGCTCCGGGTAGGCCGGACATTCCGGGGGCCAGAAGTTCGGGCTGTCCTGAGAGTTGATGCCTGTCGTTTCTTCTTCAGCTCCCGGCTCCTTGACTTGAACGTTGTACCTAATCACGCATAGCGTCTCGGACTTAGGTAGTAGCCATGTCTCATTGGAAGAAAAGGGGAACTCAAATAGGAGCGATGTCACCTCGGATTGAATAGCACGAGCTCTTGCTCTTGTCATGGGTCCACTTGGAGCTTGGATAGTCGATGGGAGGTCCATGGGGATGACCGAAGGATGCTCCGCATCATCTCCCCCCCTTGTGAAAGATCCGACCTCGGATAGAAATCCTCATCACCATGGTACGACGCGAGGTCCTTGACGTTGAAGATGTCGCTCACATTGTTCTTGTCTCGTGGTAGGTCGATCTTGTAGGCGTTGTCGTTGTAGCGTGCTAGCACCATGAAAGGTCCATCGGCTCGAGGGAGAATCTTGGACTTGCGTTCGTTGGGGAAACGGTCCTTGCGAAGGTGTAGCCATACTAGATCACCAATGTTGAAGACCATGGGTTGCTTGTTGACGTTGAGCTTGGTCGCTAGTCGTTGTACTTGGCGCGCGATGGTGTGCCTTGTATCCTCATGCATCTTCTTGATGTAGCTTGCCCGTGCACTCACATCCATGTTGGTGCGCTCTTGTAGAGGAAGAGGTAGAATGTCCAATGGTGACAACGGGTTGAAGCCGTAGACGACCTCGAAGGGGGACTTGCCGGTAGTTGAGTGTCTTGCACGATTGTAGGCGTACTCGGCGATGGGTAGACATACTTCCCACTCCTTGATGTTCTTCTTGATCAATACACGAAGTAGAGTGGAGAGAGTCCGGTTCGTCACCTCCGTTTGGCCGTCGGTTTGAGGATGGTATGCGGATGAGAACAAGAGCTTGATTCTGAGCTTGGCGCATAGGGTCTTCCAAAAGTAACTCGAGAACTTGACATCACGATCGGAGACGATTGTCTTTGGTACTCCATGGAGTCGCAAGATTTCCCTACAAAAGAGATTTGCAATGTGTGAAGCATCGTCTATCTTGTTGCAAGGAATGAAATGTGCCATCTTAGAAAATCTATCTACAACAACAAACACGGAATCCTTTCCATTTTGAGTTCTAGGAAAACCAAGTACAAAATCCATGCTAATGTCTTCCCAAGGTTGATAAGGTATAGGAAGAGGCATGTAAAGACCATGAGATTGAGCTTTAGACTTAGCTTCGCGACATGTAGAGCATCGGGTTGTGAAGCGTGAGACGTCTCGAAACATCTTGGGCCAAAAGTAGTTCTTGGAGAGCGTTGCGAATGTCTTGTCACGTCCAAAGTGTCCCATGAGTCCGCCTCCATGAGCCTCTTGCAAAAGGAGCAAACGAAGAGAAGACTCGGGACTGCATAGTTTGTTAGCTTTCATAAGATAAGCATCCTTGATATAATATTGTTCCCAAGAAGTATGAGTCAAACACTTAGCATAAGGAATAGCAAAAGATGGATCGTTAGCATACAAGTCTTTTATGTGCTCAAAGCCAATGATATTCAACTCAAGTTTAGTGACAAGCGTGCATATGCGTGAAAGTGCATCTGCAACTACATTTTCTTTACCCTTAATGTACTTGATCACATAGGGGAAAGATTCAATAAATTCACTCCATTTGGCATGACGCTTGTTCAACTTAGTTTGACCTTTTAAGTACTTAAGCATTTCATGATCGGTATGTATGACAAACTCATGAGGTCTAAGATAATGTTCCCAAACATGTAGCACACGTACTAAAGCATATAATTCTTTGTCATATATGGGATAGTTAAGTTGAGCACCGGAGAGTTTTTCACTAAAATATGCAATGGCTCGTTTTTCTTGCATCAAAACTCCGCCAATTCCGGTACCACTTGCAACACAATGAACCTCAAAAGTTTTGTTAAAGTTGGGCAAAGCAAGAATCGGAGCATGAGTAAGCAAAGACTTGAGTTCATCAAAAGCGGTGGATTGCAAGGATCCCCAAACAAAAGGAGTATTCTTCTTACTCAAAGCATGCAAAGGAGCGACAATTGTGCTAAAGTCTTTCACAAAGCGACGATAAAAACCCGCAAGACCAAGAAAGCTACGCACTTGTTGCAAATTGGTGGGTTGGGGCCAAGTTTTAATTGCTTCAATTTTAGATTCATCAACATGGACACCCTTTGAGGATACAACAAAACCCAAGAAAACCACTTTGTCAACACCAAATGTGCATTTTTTCATGTTTGCATAAAGGCGTTCCTTGCAAAGGGTTTGCAAAACAGCCCTAACATGATGAAGATGCTCTTTCATGGTTTTGCTAAACACAAGGTGATAGAGGCAAAGGTGTCCCGATGTTTCGATGAGATGGTGGCTATCGTTTCTGTGGGAGTCGACCTTGACGATCCGACTACGAACGTGCGAGACGTCGCGCCTTAGCAATCGCTAAACCAACTTCCGAGGGTTATTGACCACGCCGAGCACGATCAACGACCACGAGGGCCTGTTTCCTGCGAGCAAGCGAAGAACAAGCAAGAAACTGAGATTGCAATCTGGATATTGCGAATATAAGATGAAAGCTTTATTGATCAAGGTGGGGTTACTGTGGCGCCCTTATGCGGTCGTTGAACACAAACGAAATGCACGCGAAGTTGCAGCTATGGCGAACTTTTAATCTAAACAAAACCCAAGGTCTAAACGGTGCCCTAAGGGCTGTATATATGGAGGAAGAGGGGGAATTTCGTGGCCCTTGGTGGAGGGTCCAAATCAACCCTATCTCTTGTTTCCCCACACATACGGACTCTAAAAATAGCCTATACTAGTGTATTTCGAAATTACAAGGGCCTGGCCCACTAATAAGGTGACGCAGCACCTAGAATAGCCTCGGGACGACATGTATGAAGTAGCATCTTGTATATTTCGTCCAAGGCTTCATGCACCCATTATGGTGGCTTCAAAGTCCTGAAATCATCACTTGTAACTCCGTTCTTGTTCCCCTTGCGCATGGCATTATCTCCATGCTTGTTCTTGCTCCAGTGTCCATCCTTCTCCAAGCTAGGGCCTTCATTTGTAAGCAAAACAAATGTATCCAATTTAGGCAGCATCATATTCTCATGAACATTAGAATCATTACCAAGAAACGAAAGTACCTGATAATTTAATTGGCGTGCACGAGCTCTAGTAATTGGTCCAGTATATGTAGCAGTAGGGGCTGTGGGTGTAACAATTGTATTGATGTCCTCATCACAAGGATATCATCAAAGTAAACCACAACAAAGACTCCAATATAAGGGCGAAGCACAGAATGCATAAGGCGCACGAAGGTACCGGGAGCTTCCCATAGACCCATAGGCATGACTAACCACTCGTATAAGCCAAATTTGGTTTTTAAAGCAGTTTTCCATTCATCACCCTCTTGAATGCGGATTTGGTAATAGCCACTTTTAAGATCAATTTTTGAGAAAAAGTTGGCTCCACTAAGTTCATCAAGCATATCATCTAAGCGAGGAATGGGATGCCTATAGCGAACGGTAATAGCATTTATAGGTCTACAATCGGAACACAAGCGGAAACTTCCATCGGGCTTAGGCACAAGTATAACGGGAACGACACAAGGGCTTAGGCTTTCACGTACATGACCGTTGTCGATGAGTTATTGTACTTGCCGTTGAATCTCCTTGGTTTCTTCGGGATTGACTTGGTATGGAGCTTTGTTTGGGAGGGGTGCTCCGGGGATGAGGTCGATTCGATGCTCAATGCCTCGAAGAGGAGGTAGACCCGGAGGTAGCTCATCGGGGAAAACATCTTGGAATTCCTGCAAAAGAGATTGAAACACTAAAGGTAGCTCGTGAGAGGTGTTAGTTTTTGGTTCCCCATCCTTGCACACAAGGACACAGTGTATCACACTCGATGGGTTCTCACACACTTCTCTCATCTCACTTTTTGTGGCAAATAGTATGAAGTTTTTCTCTCTAGGCGAAGAGGCGCTCAAGTTTGGCTTGTGGCTCTCACTCACTTTTTGGTGGATCACTTTCTCACTCTTCTCTCCATGATGGGTGGCTTGCTTGTCGGCTAGCACTTGACAAGGAGACATAGGTCGTAGCACATATTCTTTTCCTTACATCTTGAAGCTATAGTAATTGGTACGCCCGTTGTGGAAGACACCACGGTCGAATTGCCATGGTCGACCAAGAAGGAGGTGGCAAACGGTCATTGGGACCACATCACACTCCAAAGTGTCCTCGTATGCACCAATTTTGAAGGAGACTTGGACCGTATGCTCAACTCGTATAGTGCCGGAGTCACTTAGCCATTGAACCTTGTAGGGGTGCGGGTGCTTCCTCTTGACCAATTGAAGCTTGGAGCATAGTTCTTCACATGCCAAGTTGTGTGATGAGGACATCAATACCATTGTTACACCCACAGCCCCTGCTGCTATACATACTGGACCAATTACTAGAGCTCGCGCACGCCAACTAAATTACCAGGTACTTTCATTTCTTGGTAATGATTCTAATGTTCATGAGAATATGATGCTGCCTAAATTGGATACATTTGTTTTGCTTACAAATGAAGGGCCTAGCTTGGAGAATGATGAACATTGTAGCAAGAACAAGCATGGAGATGATGGCATGCGCAAAGGGAACAAGAACAGAGTTACAAGTGATGATTTCAGGGCTTTGAAGCCACCATAACGGGTGCATGAAGCCTTGGACGAAATATACAAGATGTCACTTCATAAATTTCGTCCAGAGGCTATTCTAGGTGTCGCGTCACCTTATTATTGGGCCAGGCCCATGTAATTTCGAAATACATAAGTATAGGCTATTTTTAGAGTCTGTATGTGTGGGGAAACAAGAGATAGGGTTGATTTCGGACCCCTCCACCAAGGGCCACGAAATTCCCCCCTCTTCCTCCATATATACAGCCCTTAGGGCACCATTTAGACTTTGGGGTTTTGTTTAGATTAAAAGTTCGCCATAGCTGCAACTTCGCGTACTTCGTTTGTGTTCAACGACCAGACCAAGGCGTCACAGAACCCCACCTTCATTAATAAAGCTTTCCTCTTATATTCGCAATATCTAGATTGCAATCTTAGTTTCTTGCTTGTTCTTCGTTTGCTCGCAGGAAACAAGCCCTCGTGGTCAGGTTGATCGTGCTCCGGCGTGGTCAATAATCCTCGGAAGTTGGTTTAGCGATTGCTAAGGCGCAACGTCTCGCACGTTCGTAGTCGGATCATCAAAGTCGACTTCCTCCAAAGCGAAAGCCCACATCTCATCGAAAGACGGGACACCTTTGCCTCTATCATTGTGTGCAAGGATGGAGAGCCAACAACTAACACCTCTCATGAGCTACCTTTAGTGTTTCAATCTCTTTTGCAGGAATTCCAGGATGTTTTCCCCGATGAGCTACCTCCGAGTCTACCTCGTCTTCGAGGCATTGAGCATCGAATCGACCTCATCCCCGGAGCACCTCTCCCAAACAAAGCTCCATACCGAGTCAATCCCGAAGAAACCAAGGAGATTCAACGGTCATGTACGTGAAAGCCTAAGCCCTTGTGCCGTTCCCGTTATACTTGTGCCTAAGCCCGATGGAAGTTTTCGCTCGTGTTCCGATTGTAGACCTATAAATGCTATTACCGTTCGCTATAGGCATCCCATTCCTCGCCTAGATGATATGCTTGATGAACTTAGTGGAGCCAACTTTTTCTCAAAAATTGATCTTAAAAGTGGCTATTATCAAATCCGCATTCAAGAAGGTGATGAATGGAAAACTGCTTTCAAAACCAAATTTGGCTTATATGAGTGGTTAGTGATGCCTATGGGTCTATCGGAGGCTCCCGTTACTTTTGTGCGCCTTATGCATTATGTGCTTCACCCTTATATTGGAGTCTTTTTTGTGGTTTACTTCGATGATATCCTTGTGTTTAGCAAAACCATGAAAGAGCATCTTCATCATGTTAGGGCTGTTTTGCAAACCCTTCGCAAGGAACGTCTTTATGCAAACATGAAAAAATGCACATTTGGTGTTGACAAAGTGGTTTTCTTGGGTTTTGTTGTATCCCCAAAGGGTGCCCATGTTGATGAATCTAAAATTGAAGCAATTAAAACTTGGCCCCAGCCCACCAATTTGCAACAAGTGCGCAGCTTTCTTGGTCTAGCGGGTTTTTATCGGCGCTTTGTGAAAGATTTTAGCACTATTACCGCTCCTTTGCATGCCTTGAGTAAGAAGAATACTCCTTTTCTTTGGGGATCTTTGCAATCCACCGCTTTTGATGAGCTTAAGTCTTTCCTTACTCATGCTCCGATTCTTGCTTTGCCCAATTTTGACAAAACTTTTGAGGTTCATTGTGATGCAAGTGGTACCGGTATTGGCGGAGTTTTGATGCAAGAAAAACGAGCCATTGCATATTTTAGTGAAAAACTCTCAAGTGCTCAACTTAACTATCCCATCTATGACAAAAAATTGTATGTTTTAGTACATGTGCTACATGTTTGGGAACATTATCTTAGCCTCATGAGTTTGTCATACATACCGATCATGAAACACTTAAGTACTTAAAAGGTCAAACTAAGTGATAGAGGCGAGGGTGTCCCGATCTTTTGATGAGATGATAACTATCGATTTGGCAGAGACGACTTTGACGATCCGAGTACAAACGTGCACGACGTTGCGCCTTAGCAATCGCTAAACCAACTCCGAGAGGTTATTGACCACGCTGGAGCACGATCAACCTGACCACGAAGGTCTATTCCTGCAAGCAATCGAAGAACGAGCAAGAATATGATAAAGCAATCTGAATATTGCGAATATATATGAAGTATTGATAATAGTGGGGATCCGTAAGCGGTCTTGGTCTGGTCGTTGGACACAAACGAAGTACACAAAGTTGCAATGGCTAACTTTTAACTAAACAAATCCCAAGGAAAAAGCTACTAGATGGATCTAATTATATAGGAACAAGGGGTGGCGGCCAAGGAGGTGGGAGGACGTCCCAAGGCAGCCTAAAACTAACCCTAGGTCGTACAAGGCCAATGGGCCCAAGTGGAGGTGACGTAACACCTTTGGACTTGTAGTTTGACTCGGATTCTGCTGCAAAGATCAGATTGTTTCGTCCATAACTCAACGCTCGGACGAATTTTAAGGTGATTCAATTGGGTTGGAAAGTGTACGAAATCTATTTTCCAACAAAAAGAATCAACCAATTTGGAGTCCGTATGAAAAAGTTATTGACGTTTTGAGTCGTATGTCTGCATGCAGTCCGAATCCGTGTCCAGAACGTAAGAGACTTGGACTCTATCTTCTCTTGGGCCAAAAGTGACGTGAGAGAACTTTTTGAACAGCAGGTAAACATCTCTTTCTCCCTTATCTTCATATGTGGATTGTACAAATGTCCCATACACCTGCAATTAGACATGGCACAAAAGTATGTGAAGTATTTTTGTCCTGGATGACATAAATAAATTATTGCATGGTTTGCATTAGAAATCACCTCACAAATATACATGTACGCAATATTTTTGGTTGTATCCAAGGTATTCATGGCCTCATCATCCTCCCCTTCTTGAAAACAAAGCCGTCCTCGGCGTTGCTTAGTCTGAAATGTGGCTAACAAACGAGACAAGGTGTACATGTTGTATATGTATATGTCATCCATTTTTACTTTCCTTGATTTTTGCACATATGACAGATTAATAGATGAGTAACTTGTATAGTTCATAAAATCTAAAGCCAAAACATTATCACAAGAAGTAGAAGGCGTGAAAATATTGCAACTCAGTTTGCACATATAAGTGAAGCTCTTATTCATTTCAAAAGATTGACAATGTTCATCATTAAACCATCCCAACATTGGTGAATAAACCTTACTTGCATCAAGGTTACATGCTACAACATGCTTAAATAAGCAAACATGCAATAAGTTATTCGACACAGAATCATCACCAAGATTAGAGGTCATATCAAAATGATTAAACATTGGTTCTTTTGCATCAATAGTTAATTCAATGGGTGCACTCAAAATTGTTGGTATTTCAGTTGTTTGATCACATGACGCATTCATGATAGTATCAAGATTCTCTAAAATAGGTGATGTGCTCAAATCACCAGGTAACTCAACACATGATGCATTCAAGTTAACTAGGGATGCATCGTTCTCATGTGAAGTTATATCATCAATACCTTTACTGTTACCTTGTCGCAAAGACGTAGCTGATGTAGGTACGGACGTTGACAATGCACCATACTCTTGAGATGATGCCGCGCTCACAATCCGAGGTGGGGCTGCTCTAGTAGGTGCAACGGTGGAAGAACCGACCGGCGGTGGTGAGCACGAACTGGAATAGTAGTTGTTGTAGTCACCCAATGCATCCTCCTCAGATCTGCTCTCAAAGGTACAAGCACGAACATACATACCAGTAATGCAACGAGGAATATACTGAAATCTTGCCTGAATATCATGGTTCAAACCACCAAAAAATCTATTCATTGTATCATCCTTAGATTCTTTAATGTCACAATGATGCATATAAGATTTGAACTCTTGGTAGTAAGCGTGAACATTGTTGTTGCCTTGTTTAAATTGTTCAAATTTGCGAAGCTATTCACGATTTATAGTAAGGAGGGAAAAATGTTGTCTCATTACATCTTTCAAATCTTTCCAAGTTGTGGGTTGGTTATCAATGTTTTTCTTACAATGCACACTCCACCAAATAGAAGCAAAACCAGCAAATGCTCTAGTGGCAGCTCGTACTCGCTCAAGTTCAGAAAAGTCATGGTTACTAAAAACTTGTTCTACTTCAAACTCCCAAGCTAGATAAATAGCAGGATTAAATCTACCCTCAAATGACGGTAAAGAGATAACGACCATGTGCTTGTGTGTGTTGTCCCAACTCTCGTGATGGTGAAGATGTGTCCGTCGTCCAAGAACTTCTATCTCGGACCTGTCATGATTAGCGAAACAAGAAACAAAATTCGAGAATAATGTTCCTATGAACTACTAGGATGTGGTTGTAAAGTGCTCACAAGAAAGCAAATATCAATATCCTACAAGTTCTTACCATGCGGCGGTGGTGACAGCAACCAGCGATGTCAAATAACTCAAGATTGTGTAAAGCAATTGCCGGGAACGTCGATATACGGTGTAAAAATATGTGGAGCTGGGTTGGCTATATATGGTAGCAAAAGTTTAGCAATAATCAATTCAGAGATGCAATATTGAATAAACGCTCAACGACGGTCTTGTGCTGGTCCTAGGCTAGACCGGACTAGAGACGCGAGCCTAGAACACTAATGAGGTCACGGTGTAGCACAACTAGCATCAATGAAGGATACTAAGTAGCTCGACAGCAAGATATAAGTGAAGATCACAACGGCATTAAAGATAATGATGAAAAACAACTGCCAAGCAGGATATACAACAACTCTCTCTCCAATTTTTCCCTTGAAAAGTTTGAGCCAATTTTCTGATAACTTTTTTCAAAGAATGCTACTAACTCAAGCTTTCCAATCCAAAAAGAATCACTCAATTCCGAGTTGATATGAGGAGTCAAAAAATTCTAAAACTGGTTTGAAAATCTGGAATAAGCGGTGTTCACGAACTTCGGAAGGCAAAAAGACCTATTTAGAAGCCGATTTTGAGGTGCCAAATAATGAACAAGCTTCTGCAACTATTTAGATGCGGCTCATCTCTAGCTTTAATTTGAGTATTCGTGGAGCCAAAACGGACTTCGTATGAGGAAGTTATGCCTGTTTTACTGAACAGTACACAAAACAGATTCCAATCCGAATTCACCTACGAGATTGAGTCTAGATAGATCCGGACTTTGTTTTTTTTCTTCTCTCTTTTTTTTCTCACATTTTTTTCCTTTTCTTTCTCTCTCTTTTTTTTCTCTGACTTTTTTTTACTTTTTTTCTCTCTTTTTTTCTCTCTCCCTCTTTCCAAACAAAATAGATAAGATGCAGATTGGATCAAGTGAAGATGTGAACGATCTCAACTATGATTATGACAATGAACGGTGGGTAGCACGTGGTGGAAATTGATGGATGGATGGTGGTCAACGAAACGGATAACGATGCAGTGGCGGCGTGAATAATGTGAACAGAACTCGAAACTCTAAACGAACTAGACACTAAGACCAGCAACTCGACACGACGATGCAACCGATAATTCAATAATGCAAACAATGAAAAGAAAACTGCAAAGGCTCAGACTGGCTTGGACAAAGGATGAATAGATCTAACATTGTTTTGTGGCTTTTTCTTGGACAATAGGTAAGAAAATAAATCTAATCTAGGGATAATTGGAAATTCTCACCGAGGAACCTGAAAACTGATACCACTTGATAGAGGCGAGGGTGTCCCGATCTTTCGATGAGATGATAACTATCGATTTGGCAGAGACGACTTTGACGATCCGATTACAAACGTGCACGACGCTGTGCCTTAGCAATCGCTAAACCAACTCCGAGAGGTTATTGACCACGCTGGAGCATGATCAACCTGACCACGAAGGTCTATTCCTGCAAGCAATCGAAGAACGAGCAAGAATATGATAAAGCAATCTGAATATTACGAATATATATGAAGTATGATAATGGTGGGGATCCATAAGCGGTCTTGGTCTGGTCGTTGGACACAAACGAAGTACACGAAGTTGCAATGGCTAACTTTTAACTAAACAAATCCCAAGGAAAAAGCTACTAGATGGATCTACTTATATAGGAACAAGGGGTGGCGGCCAAGGAGGTGGGAGGACGTCCCAAGGCAGCCTAAAACTAACCCTAGGTCGTACAAGGCCAATGGGCCCAAGTGGAGGTGACGTAACACCTTTGGACTTGTAGTTTGACTCGGATTCTGCTGCAGCATCAGATTGTTTCGTCCATAACTCAACGCTCCGGACGAATTTTAAGGTGAATCCAATTGGGTTGGAAAGTGCACGAAATCTATTTTCCAACAAAAAAAGAATCAACCAATTTGGAGTCTGTATGAAAAATTTATTGACGTTTTGAGTCAGGTATGTCTGTGCAGTCCGAATCCGAGTCCAGAACGTAAGAGACTTGGACTCTATCTTCTCTTGGGCCAAAAGTGACGTGAGAGAACTTTTTGAACAGCTGGTAAACATCTCTTTCTCCCTTATCTTCATATGTGGATTGTACAAATGTCCCATACACCTGCAATTAGACATGGCACAAAAGTATGTGAAGTATTTTTGTCCTGGATGACATAAATAAATTATTGCATAGTTTGCATTAGAAATCACCTCACAAATATACATGTACGCAATATTTTTGGTCGTATCCAAGGTATTCATGTCCTCATCACTAAGTTTAACAAGCGTCATGCCAAATGGAGTGAATTTATTGAATCTTTCCCCTATGTGATCAAGTACATTAAGGGTAAGGAAAATGTAGTTGCGGATGCACTTTCATGCATATGCACGCTTGTCACTAAACTTGAGTTGAGTGTTATTGGTTTTGAGCACATCAAAGACTTGTATGCTAATGACCCATCTTTTGCTATTCCTTATGCTAAGTGTTTGACGCATGCTTCTTGGGAACAATATTATATCAAGGATGCTTATCTTATGAAAGCTAACAAACTATGCATTCCCGAGTCTTCTCTTCGTTTGCTACTTTTGCAAGAGGCTCATGGAGGCGGACTCATGGGACATTTTGGTCGAGATAAGACATTTGCCACGCTCTCCAAGAACTACTTTTGGCCCAAGATGTTTCGAGACGTCTCACGCTTCACCAACAGATGCTCTACATGTCGCAAAGCTAAGTCTAAAGCTCAATCTCATGGTCTTTACATGCCTCTTCCTATTCCTTATCAACCTTGGGAAGACATTAGCATGGATTTTGTACTTGGTTTGCCTAGAACTCAAAATGGAAAGGATTCCGTGTTTGTTGTTGTGGATAGATTTTCTAAGATGGCACATTTCATTCCTTGCAACAAGATAGACGATGCTTCACACATTGCAAATCTCTTTTGTAGGGAAATCTTGCGACTCCATGGAGTACCAAAAACAATCGTCTCCGATCGTGACGTCAAGTTCTTGAGTTACTTTTGGAAGACCCTATGCGCCAAGCTCAGAATCAAGCTCTTGTTCTCATCCGCATACCATCCTCAAACCGACGGCCAAACAGAGGTGACGAACCGGACGCTCTCCACTCTACTTCGCGTATTGATCAAGAAGAACATCAAGGAGTGGGAGGCATGTCTACCCATCACCGAGTACGCCTACAATCGTGCAAGACATTAGACTACCGGCAAGTCCCCCTTCGAGGTCGTCTACGGCTTCAACCCGTTGTCACCATTGGACATTCTACCTCTTCCTCTACAAGAGCGCACCAACATGGATGCGAGTGCACGGGCAAGCTACATCATGAAGATGCATGAGGATACAAGGCACACCATTGAGCTCCAAGTACAAGGACTAGCGACCAAGCTCAACGTCAACAAGCAACCCATGGTCTTCAACATTGGTGATCTAGTGTGGCTACACCTTCGCAAGGACCGCTTCCCCAACGAACGCAAGTCCAAGCTTCTACCTCGGGCCGATGGACCTTTCAAGGTGCTCGCTCGCTACAACGACAACGCCTACAAGATCGACCTACCACGAGACAAGTACAATGTGAGCGACATCTTCAACGTCAAGGACCTCGCGCCATACCATGGAGATGAAGCTTCTGGTCTGAGGTCGGATCTCTCCCAAGGGGGGGGGGGGAGATGACGCGGAGCATCCTTCGGTCATCCCCATGGACCTTCCATCGACTATTCAAGCTCCAAGTGGACCCATGACAAGAGCAAGAGCTCGTGCTATTCAATCCGAGGTGACATCGCTCCTATTTGAGTTCCCCTTTTCTTCCAGTGAGGCATGGCTACTACCTAAGTCCGAGACGCTATGCGTGATCAGGTACAACGTTCAAGTCAAGGAGCCAGGAGCTGAAGAAGAAACGACAGCGCCAACTCTTCGACAGCCCGAACCTCCGCCGAGCCGAACTTCCGGCCCCCGGAACGTCCGGCCTACCCGGAGCCTCCGGCCTCCGACGACTTCAACCAGCCTGGGCGTGCCAACTCTCTGGTTAGCCCGGAACCTCCGGCCCGCCCCAAAGAAGCTTGCATGCATGCATAAGCATATCATGATCATGTAGAAAAGATCGTATGTAGCTCTGTTTTCATCTGCACTAAGCTGTAGGATTCTTACCACGAACTTGGTCCCGAAGAGAAGAAATGAAGACAAGCCTATAGCGGTCCCTGGCAAGCCAAACAGATAAGTTCCTTCTTATCCATACTTGTTCTGTAAAGTGAAACTTGTACATGTGAAAACCTCGCCACCTTCGAAACATAGGTGCTCCCACCCTTTGACCCGAACGTTGCTTCGATTAGGGTGGTCGCAATGGCCTTTGACAGAAAAGGTTCAGTAGGGGGCTGGTGCCTTGTTGTAGTTTGTGCCCGGTAGGCCTAGCCCCGCGGCAATGAACTAAGGGCACCTCACCTCTGCATCGACATGATACATGCACAAGTTCCTGTCAAGGCTTGTCTTTTTTCATTAATATGCTGATAAGCAAGTACAGATCTTACAGAACACAAACATGGATAAATAAGATTGCATAATTTAGACTAAAGTTTGGCCAATGCCTACATATTTTAGACTAAAGAAAAATAAGTGCCCTGTGATGCCTTTGCTCTGTCCCTCTCCTCCTCGAAACTGCAGGGGGAGACGAAGAAGACGGAGGGAAGACTTGGCTGGGATTCGGCGCCTCCCCAGGAATAGGAGGGCGTCGTTCCTGGGCCGAGAGGAAGAAACTGGAGGGTAGGTGCGGATGGTGGCGCTGCTGAGGCCCAGCTGGTGATGATGGTGCGGCCGGCGATCACGCCACGTCGGAGCGGTCGTCCTCGCTCTTGACACGTCGTGGGTTGCCGCCACCCTCCTTGTCGCTGTCACTCGAAGAGGCACGCCCGCCGTTGCTCGATCCCCCGCTGCTGCAGCCTCGGCAGGCACCGAGCGCTCCGGGAGGCTCCACAAAGAGCATGGTCGTCTCCGCCAACCCGAAGCTAGAAAATACCGACCCCTGGAGAAGCATGCACGGGCGCAAGAATGCCGCCTGTGCGCGAGATAAGCAGTACCCCGGAGGAAGGGACCTGCCGTGACCAATGGCAAACCACCAGCGTGGTCTCCTATGCACGACAAGCGATCATTTGCGTGGTGTCCCTTCACCGTCACAGGCGGACAGAGGATAAGCCACGGTCGGTTACCATGCTTCGTGTCTGTTAAGGACTCCGGCGCGGTATCCCCTACGTGACCCCTCACTAATGTTGGGACTGCCGGTGACCCGGCGACGAGCACGCCGGAGCCGCTACCCCCGACGCTGCCACCGCGCCGCCCGCACACCGCCCCAAAGCCTTTTCTACCTACACTAAGCATGGGATCGCCACTCCAAGCCAGAAGCTTTGTGTGGGAATGGGAAGGAGGCCCGATCTTAACAAGGGCACAACCACACCCTTCATCTCTTCCCCCCGCTATATAAGCGGCGCAAAGAGAAGAAGGGGATAAGGTGTGTGGAATTAGCCCCTCGCTCGCTCCCTGTAACATCCCAAATTTTCAATTTGGAATGTTATACATAGGTCATTCTTGCACATCATAGTTTAGTGCATTCTCGTTCCGCAATCCTCGAAATCCTAAGCAACTCAAGGACCCTCGGAGAGAGTTGGGGATTTCCCGGTTTTCATATTTGATTTTTTTATCAAATAATGAAACGAGGATTTTGATATTAATTATTTTTCTCTTAGAAAAATATTTCATATTGGAATTATATGAGAGGAGATAATATGACTTCTCCAAAACAATTGAAATATTGGAGGAAAATGTTAAAATCATTTATTTGATTTTATTTGAGTTTATTTGGATCTTATTTGCATTAAAAAATTGCATGTTTTCAAAATTGCATTTTAGGGCCAAGAAAATGTTCATCTCGTTCTAAATATCTCATTTAGATGGTGAAAATTTGCTTTGGCATTTTTAGGTTTTATTTTATTTTATAGGATTTATTTTCTGTCGGCGAAATTATTGAGAAAAATGACATAAAACTCTCCCGTGCCCGACTGGGCCTAAGGCCCAGCCGAACCAGGCCGGCCCGAGCCGCCGCCGCAGCCTTCCTCGCACACGCGCGCCGCCGCCGCCGCCTCGGACGAGGAGTCCGAGCCGAACTCCACCGCCGCCACCTTGGCCCCTCCTCCAAGCCGCCGACCCCCCTCTTTATATCTGCCGCCACTTGACCCCCCCCACCACCACAACCACCGCCGCATCACAGCCCGCGCCTCGCGCCGCCGCCCACAGCCTCGCGCGCCTTGCCGCGCCCATCCGCCATTGCCCCGCCGCCTCGCGAGCCGCCGCCTCGCTGGAGCCCGTCGCCGGAGGTATCGCGTCGGATCCGAGCCGCCGGTTTTTTTAAAACCGTTCGGTTTTTTCGAAACCCTAGTTCGGTTTTTTTAGATCGGTTCGCCGGTTTTTTTCTCGGTTCTTCTATTTAGCGGACGTTCGTCCGTACGTTCGTTTAAACGAATGGTTTTCTTCCGTTAGTTACAGATAACGAACGCTCGTTCGTTAGCCTGTTCGTCAATTTTCTTTTATCGGATTTATCTGCGATTACTTTCGATCGCGATTTCTGATCCGATCTTAGTTTTTGTTTATCTTTCCGCTCGTTAGTCGAAATCAGGCGATTCAAACGCCTAGAGTTTCATTTAGAGACCCTCTTTCTGTTTAATCAACTTAAACAAGATTTTGGTACTGTAAAATTTGACCTTAGTTCAAATTAGTAAACGGATCTTGTTTCTTTCGCCGTTTGAGTTTCGTTGCTCCGTTTGATTTGATTCTTTTTGAGAACCGGAGTTGTTAAGTTGAACTTTGTGGTCAACCTCTTTTATTTGAAGTTGCTTGTGAATCTTTGCTTGTTGCTTATGTATGTTATTGTTTGTTTGCGATAGAATTCCCGGAGTGCGAAGCGTGTTACTACGAGTCTCTAGGATTCGCGGATCGTCGGCAAGGCAAGTAACACATTGATCATACTCTTTCCATACCCAGTTTTTATGCATTAGTTCAATCCTCAAACATTGCATGATTAGGATGTCATTAACTTGTGGGTTGGGAAGTAGATGTTGAGGTAGAACCTATTGCCCTGTTACTATCAAACCCTTGGGAGTTACTTCTATGCGTTGCTTATATTGCTATGCTATGCTCGTAGACGTGGTTTGGGTTTGAGTGAATCCATGACAGATGTGAGATTGTTAATTAATGGTTCAACTTAAGGTGGCAACTTAAATTAACATCTGGGTGGATTGAGGCACACAGGGAACCCAAAGTTGTCTGTTTTTTGAAATCTGGGGTACCCGTGTGATCTTCCTATGGGCCGCCACCAGTGCTTAAAGGGAACTGAGATGATTCATGCTAGAAACTTCCGTGTGCAGCCACAAGCTATTATGGGCTCTAGCATAGTTGAGTAAGTTATGTGAAGCTCTTGAAGAGGTAGATCAGCAGGTAGTGGGTTTTGTAGGTTTGGTATGGTCTACCCGGAGTAGAGAGTTAATGTTTCTTAAAGACTGTGTCTCGGTCATCCGTTTCTCAAACACCATGCAGTGCGAGAAATCCAATGGAGGAGATCGAGTCTTCTGGGGAAAAGTGCGCAAACCTCTGCAGAGTGTATAATCTAATCATGGTTAGCCGTGTCCCCGGTTATGGACAATCTTGAGTATCTAGTACTTGGTTATCACATGTATCTCATCACTCTTAATTAATATTGTTGGGTTGTTAATTACTTTAATTGGGATTGAGTTGGGGTTATACCTTCTCAATGTTTCAACCACCATGATAGTTAAATTAAAATTTATTCCTTTGTTGTAGGGAAAAATTGGCTTTTCCCAAAATTATAACCATAGAGCTTTCCATCAGCAAAATATGCATGTAGTGATAGTATTATCCTGTTCTTGCTCTACCGTGTTATATTGCCAGCATATTCCATGTGCTGACCCGTTCTCGGGCTGCAACGTATTATGTTGCAGACTTTTCAGACGATGAGTAAGGTTCGTTAGGTCGTTGTCGTGCAGCTCAGCTATGTCGTTGGAGTTGATGGACTCACTTTATCTTCCAAGCCTTCCGCTGTTATCGCATTAGATGGCCTTAAGCCATATTATTGTAATAAGTTCTCTTTTGAGACATTCGATGTAATAAGTGTGTGATTGCTACTCTGTTATAAATCCTTCGAAGTACTGTGTGTGCAGCATTACTGATCCAGGGATGACACTGAAGCACAGAGACTTGACCATCTAAGGTCGGGTCGCTACAAGATGGTATCAGAGCACACGCTAAGTGTTGGACACGACCACTAAGATAAGCCATGGGTCACTCTTCTCTTCTCATTTCTGACTCCTCTCCATTTTCCACTCTTTAGGATGATGGAGATGAAGAACAAGTTTGCACAACCGGATGAAGACACACCTTTTGGACGCCACTTGAAGGAAGTCACTAGGTACTTGAACATTGGAATACCAAGTTTCACCAGGATGTACAACGCCACCTTACCAGAAGAGGAGCCGCTGGATGATTCAAGTACAAGTTCCAGGAAGGACATTCTCACCAACTTCTAAACCCATAGAATTTTCTTTCGAAGCACCCACCTGGAGTCTAGGCAAGAGCATGGCAGCCCACATTACCATAGGACGCATTGGAGAAGTCTACAACAGGGAACTAAAGGACACGATCTACCAAATATGTGGGTTCTGAGACGAGCAATGGGAAGTAATCAGCACCAGGAAGGATAGATCCATTGCAGCTTTCATCCAAGAGTTAAACCAGCACATTCGACGTCAGGAGAACCAGATGTGCGCAGACATGATGGAGTTGAAGAAGGCGAAGACTAGGATTACCGAGCTGGAGGAAGAACTCAAGTTTACACGCGATGGATATGAAGAGGAAATCAAGACACTACTGGAGAAGAACGACGACCTGGTTAAGAAGATCGGAGTATTCATGGGAGGACCAGCACCGGGAGAAGAAGACGACGACCCCACTTTCCCGGACAACTACATCATCATCGACGACACCGATTCTGATCCTAGTGATGATGACTATGAAGACGAAGCTGGAGCGGACATCATGGAGTCTTCCACCGATCAAAATTTCTAGATGACCACCATATTAGTAGTATTTCCCCATGTATTTAGTAGTAGTTGAGCACTTTTGCGATAGTTCTAGACCGTTTGTATGCCCTTGCTTGATTGATTGAGTGAAATGTTTGTGTTTGTCTCATGTGCATATGGGTAGTGCTTTCTCGTTAGACCTTTTTCTCTTCTAATCTCTTCCATCTAAACCCATCAGATGCCTCCGAGACGTGACACTGGTTTTGCTTTCCCACCGGAGCTCACCTAGTTGATCCAGCAGCAGAATGCTTTGATGCAATTGCTAGTACAGAACCAAGGCAACAACAACAACAACAACAATAACCTGCCGCCAGTGGACAACCTAGCCCGTTTTCTAAGGTTACAGCCGCCGGTGTTTTCCAGTAGCACCGAGCCAATAGTTGCTGATGATTGGTTACGCCGTATTGGAAGGGAGTTGATCACCGCAGGTTGCACAGATGCTGAGAAGGTGCACTTTGCCGCACACCAATTGGATGGACCAGCAGCCTCATGGTGGGAGAATTACACGGCTACTTTTCCTATAGCCAATGTCACTTGGGACCAGTTTCAGCAAGCTTTCCGCACAACCCATGTCTCAACTGGAGCTATGCAGATGAAGAAGCGAGAGTTCCGCAACTTACGCCAGGGGAACCGTATTGTGGCTCAGTACGTGGATGATTTTAGCAAGCTATCATGCTATGCCCCTGATGATGTGATGCGGGGCATCCCTCAGTCATCCCCATGGACGCACCTACATCTTCCTCAACACCACATGGACCCATCACTCGAGCTCGAGCTAAGGCTATTGAAGATAAGGTGAACTCGCTCCTCTCCGAATTCCCTCTTCCTACTCACGAGACATGGCTACTACCTCATTCGAAAACTCTGTGTGTGATCAGGTGTATGGAGGAGAGCCACGGTACAGCTACATACAAGAGCCAAGACGGCGAGGACCCCAAGCGTGATGAAGAAGAAGAAGAGCTGCTGCGGAAGCTACAGGTGTCAGATGACCGACCGCGCCCGGACGTCCGACGAGTCCCAGGATACGGACGACCGAGCTTTCCGGACGTCCGGTACCTGGCATCCAGAGCCAAAGCTACGGACGACCGGCCACCTCCGGACGTCCGATGCACCCCGATCAGAGCCAAATCTACGGAAGACCGAAGTCTCCGGACGACCGAAAGACCAGCACCCGAGCCGGATTTACGGATGTCCGACAGCCTCCGGACGTCCGGACCGTCCCGAAGCCCTGGACGTCCGACGCCTTCCGGACGTCCGACACCTGTGTGACCGCGGCCGTGGGCTGGAGCCCTTGTACCCATTCACTTCACCCCCATTTGCACTAAGACTGTAAATAGACCTCCTCCTCCTCCTAGTGAGGGTTAGCAAAGGATTAGCTCATATTTGTGTGAGAGTTTTGCTCATCCACTTGATTACCTTCTCCTCGGAGATCGCGCCTCCTCGGAGAAGATCCTTCCAAGAGGATTCAAGACCGCCTTCTAGGGTGGGCCCCCGTCAAGACCTCCTCACGAAGAAGAACGGCTACTCGTGTATCTTTCCTTTTTTTGATTTTGAATCTTGTGCTACCTTATGTGTTCGGTGATCTAGCCCTTGTGTGATCGATACTTGTCGGTTTAGTGTTCCTCTTGTGTGTTTTTCCTTGTGTTCTTCTGCTTGTTCATCGTGTTCTCCTCGTAGGATCCTCTCCAGACATGAAAGATCTCCGACTAGGGCTCCGTCCTACATCATCTTAGTATCATGAGCCACGTTGATCACGTTTTTGGAGCCCCTACCCCGTGTTTTCTAACTTGATTTTGTTGTTTTTGTCCTAAATCCAAAAATTCCCAACCAAAAATAGCCCCAATTTTTTTTGTGATTTGTTGGTGAGTTGAGATTTTGTTGGATTTGGTCCATGGATTTGAGTTGCTACATGTGGATCTAGCTTTTCCCACCCTCCCCACCCTTTTCCATCCATCAATCTGCTCAATTTTGACCTCAGCATCTTCTTCCACCTCAAAATCTCCCCGGCGCAACCTGCGTTGACCCCGACCACCGGACGTCCGACCTTTCCGGTCGACCGGAACTCCTATCCCGATTCAAATTTACGAACGACCGGACCTTGCCGGACGTCCGTCGGCCGGACGACTGGAAAAACCGGACGTCCGTGAAACCCTGACGAAACTGAAATTCTTCAGTTTAACCACCACCACCACCCCACCTTCCACCACATCTTCCAAAACCACATACACCACCATCCTCGCCAATACATCCTATGGCGATTTTGCCACATTTTGGTCCTTGAGATTTTGAGTTGTGGTTCCCGTGTCCTATTGTGTTTCGGCTATCTAGGTACGGTTCGACTTCATCATCACCTCCGCTCATCTTCGCAAGGGTCACAGCATCGCCAAGGACGGTAACATCGTCGACATCTTTGTCATACCTTGCAATTGCATTGATACCCACATGGCCTTACTTTTGCGTAGCTTACCCATCGAGACTAGCCATTGAGTATTGCCGGCAACGTGACTTGTGCACATTAGTGATCATACTCCATAGCATACATACCATACCACCATGGTGCATATCTTGGGATCCATTTGTGTGTCACAAAGTTGTCATAGCATACACAATTGCTATCTTGGTTAGTGAAGTTTTGCATGAGAAAAGTGTTCAAAAGTGAAAGAGCCACCCAAGCTTTTAATGAAAGAGGAAAGATAAGCAAAGAGCTTATGAGCAAGAACCATAGCATCATATTGCATTAAGATTGTCATATTGGATCATCTTGGATCATAACACCGAAATACCATACATATAGCATACGTGGGATAGAGATAGTTGCATTTTTGCCTAGTAGATTGTGCACAAGTTCCGTATCCGCCTATTGTGTAATCGTGCTAGCAACTCTCTAGTATTGTGCAACAAGAGCATTTTCGTGGATTCCACATTTTAGCTCACTTTTGGTTTGCACAATCCCACTTATCTATTTATGTGTGTGTTTCCGTGTACCATTATTTGCTTGGTCTACTTGTTGCATTTGCAAATTTGTGAACCTTTTCCAACATTATTGACCCTCACTTGCAATTGCATCAAATTTTGTGCCACCATCCTCACCAAGCTCCACCATAAGCTTTTATTTGTGTAGGTGTGAGAACCGACAAGGATTGGTACCAATAGTGCTATTTCATTGTCCGCATTTGAGTGAACTTGATTAATCATCAACTTCGGTCAAAGGTACATTGGTATAAGTTCTTCTCCTTCTACCACTCACATTTTTGCTTGGAATGATGGATGGGCCAAGTACTTCTACCAACCCACTCTTCTTCGAGCAAGACGACGACATGTCTTCATACATCACCAAGAGCCACCTCTTTGGTGCACAACGAGCGTTGCACCAAGAGCAACAAGCAATGAGCGACCGCATCGACAACCTCGCCACCGACTTGCGACTCTCCGAGCAACGTACAAGAGACTACTTCGACAACAAGTTCGACGCTCACAAGCAAGAGAATGATGCAAGAATGGACGAGATCCGCGCCTTGATGAGGAACCGGCATCATTCCACTTCTTCATCCTCAAGACGGAGCCGCTCGAGTCGACACTCCGACGACACCTTCTATGACTCAAGTACACTGTCAACGAACACTCTTCGACGAGCCGCGCGTCAAGACCGTCATGCATCTCGCAACCCGCTACATGAGAAGCATTCACACGAGCAAGTCGATGAGCAAGTCCCTCGTCCTCAATCAAACCAAGCCGCTTTTGCCCAAGCTCAAGAACGACAACGACTACGGCACCAAGAGGAAGAACGAGCGCGTCTACACCAAGAAGAACAAGACGCCGAGGCGCAATGTATTCAACGACAACAACGTGAAGCACAAGCTCTTGAGGCGCAACGTGCCCTTCAAGAATCAAGTCGAGCCATTGCCAACCGCAATCATGAACGGCGAAATCAAGAGGAAGCCCTTCGAGAAGAAATCCAAGAGAGGAACTACCAACCCCATGTACAACGTCAAGTTTCTCAAGCTCCTCCACAGGCTCGTCAAGCTCCACCTCAACCTCAAGTTCAACAAGAGCAAGTTGATCATGGTCTTCCTCCACGCTAAGAGCAACATGAAGACGATTGCAATCCACGTCAAGGGTGTCATCATCACCATCGCCAACAACACAATGAAGAGCAACGCTATGGAAAGCTCAAATTCACCATGCCCAAGTTCAATGGAAGCAATGACCCCAAAGAGTACCTCTCATGGGCATTGAAGGTCGACAAAATCTTTTGTTTGCACAACTATGAGGAAGAGAATAAGATCGCTATGGCATCACTTGAGTTCCAAGACTATGTGCTCATATGGTGGGAACAAATCCTTGAGAGGCGACAAGCAAGAGGTGAATCTCCAATCACCACTTGGGCTCAAATGAAGGATGTCATGCGAGCACGTTTTGTGCCCACTTACTACAACCGCGACCTCTTCAAGAAACTCCAACTCCTCAAGCAAGGAACAAAGAGTGTTGAAGAATACTACAAGGAAATGGAGATAGCCATGATTCGAGCCAATGTAAAGGAAGATCATGAGCAAACAATGGCACGTTTCTTGAATGGACTCAATCATCCCATCAAGAAGATCGCCGACTTCCAACCCTACTCCAACCTCATTGAGCTCGTGCATCAAGCCACAAAGGCGGAACGTCAAGTGCAAGATGACTTCGAGTACGCCAAGTACTTGTCCAAGACCTACGGCTTCTCCAACAACCAACCTTCAACAACTCCTCCAACATCTACATCAACGAAACCTTCTCCAAGCAATGACGACAAGTCAAGTTACAAGAAGACTTCGACAAGTTCAAGTCGTCCTCCTCCTACTACAAGCAACTTCAAGCCGCGTGCTTCATCATCTACTCCGACCGATGAGACCATCAAGACAAGCTCCTTCAAGTGCTTCACTTACGGCGGCCGAGGCCGCAAGTCCTACGAATGCACCAACAAGCGCACCATGATCCTCAACGACGACGCACCTATGACACAATGAGTGATGAGAAGATTGATGCGGAGCATCCCACGTTCATCCCCATGTACACTCCGACTACTCTCCAAACCCCAAGTGGACATATGACGAGACCTCGAACAAATGCCATTGGACACAAGGTGAACTCGCTCCTCTCCGAACCTTCACTTTCTACATGTGAGACATGAATACTGAAGGAAATATGCCCTAGAGGCAATAATAAAGTTATTATTTATTTCCTTATTTCATGATAAATGTTTATTATTCATGCTAGAATTGTATTAACCGGAAACATGATACTTGTGTGAATACATAGACAAACATATAGTCACTAGTATGCCACTACTTGACTAGCTCATTAATTGATGAGGACATCAATACCATTGTTACACCCACAGCCCCTGCTGCTATACATACTGGACCAATTACTAGAGCTCGCGCACGCCAATTGAATTATCAGGTACTTTCGTTTCTTGGTAACGATTCCAATGTTCATGAGAATATGATGCTGCCTAAATTGGATACATTTGTTTTGCTTACAAATGAAGGGCCTACCATGGACAAGAAAGATGAACCTTGGAGCAAGTTTAAGCATGGAGATGTTGGCATGCTAAGAGGGAACAAGAACGGAGTTACAAGTGATGATTCCAGACTTTCGTCGAGAGCGTCGCGCCTTAGCCACCCTAATGAGTGCATGAGGCCTTGGACGAATATTGCGAATATAAGATGAAAGCTTTATTGATCAAGGTGGGGTTCGTGGCGCCTTTGTGCAGTCGTTGAACACAAGCGAAATGCAGCGAAGTTGCAGCTATGGCGAACTTTTAATCTAAACAAAACCCAAGGTCTAAGCGGGGCCCTAAGGGCTGTATATATGGAGGAAGAGGGGGGAATTTCGTGGCCCTTGGTGGAGGGTCCAAATCAACCCTAACTCTTGTTTCCCACACATACGGACTCTAAAACAGCCTATACTTAAGTATTTCGAAATTACATGGGCCTGGCCCAATAATAAGGTGACGCAGCACCTAGAATAGCCTATGGGCGAATATTATGAAGTGGCATCTTGTATATTTCGTCCAAGGCCTCATGCACTCATTAGGGTGGCTTCAAAGTCCGGAATCATCACTTGTAACTCCGTTCTTGTTCCCCTTAGCATGCCAACATCTCCATGCTTGAACTTGCTCCAAGGTTCATCTTTCTTGTCCATGGTAGGCCCTTCATTTGTAAGCAAAACAAATGTATCCAATTTAGGCAGCATCATATTCTCATGAACATTAGAATCGTTACCAAGAAACGAAAGTACTGATAATTCAATTGGCGTCTTGAGCTCGAGTAATTGGTCCAAGATGTATAGCAGCAGGGGCTGTGGGTGTAACAATGGTATTGATGTCCTCATCATCCTCCCTTCTTGAAATGAAGTCGTCCTCGACGAAGCTCATCTTCCTCACCCAAATAAGGCTTCAAATCTGCAATATTAAAAGTGGGACTAACCCCAAAATCTGCAGCAACTCAAGTTTATATGCATTATCATTTATTTTCTCTAACACCTTAAATGGACCATCAAGCACGTGGCATTAGCTTTGATTTGCGCAAATTAGAAACCTATCCTTACGCAAATGTAACCAAACAAGATCTCCAGTGCAAAGACAACATGTTTTCTACCCTTATCTCCAGCAAGTTTATATTTAGCATTCATACGCTCAATGTTTTCCTTAGTTAACTCATGCATTTTAAAATCAATTCAGCACGTTCTTTAGCATCAAAATTAACCTTCTCCAAGATGGAAGAGGCAACAAATCAATAGGTGCACGAGGAAGGAAGCCATACACAATTTCAAAAGGGCACATCTTAGTAGTAGAATGCAATGAGCGATTATAAGCAAATTCAATATGAGGCAAGCATTCTTCCCACATTTTCTTATTATTCTTCAAAACAGCCCTAAGCATAGTAGACAATGTTCTATTGACTACTTCAGTTTATCCATCGGTTTGGGGTGACAAGTAGTACTAAATAGCAGTTTAGTCCCCAACTTAGCCCATAAACATCTCCAAAAGTGGCTAAGAAATTTAGTATCACGATCTGAAACAATAGTATTTGGCACACCATGCAAGCGAATAATTTCACGAAAGAACAAATCAGCAACATTAACAAAGATCATCGCTTTTATGACATGGTATAAAGTGTGCCATTTTCGAGAATCTATCCACGACAACAAATATGCTATCCTCCCTTCTTTGTTCGAGGTAAACCTAAAACAAAGTCCATAGAGATATCCTCCCAAGGAACACTAGGCACAGGCAAAGGCATATATAAACCATGAGGATTGAGTCGTGACTTAGCTTTTTGACATGTAGTGCAGCGCGCTACAAAACGCTCAACATCCCGTCTCATCTTTGGCCAAAAGAAATGTGTAGCAAGTATATCCTCCGTCTTCTTGACGCCAAAGTGTCCCATTAAACCTCCTCCATGCGCCTCCTGCAACAACAAAAGACGAACAGAGCTAGCAGGAATGCATAGCTTGTTAGCACGGAACACAAAACCATCATTAATAACGAACTTGTTCCATGTTCTTCCCTCTTTACAATTCTGCATTACATCTTTAAAATCAGCATCATGCACATATTGATCTTTGATGGTCTCCAAACCAAATATTTTGAAGTCAAGTTGTGAAAGCATAGTATATCGATGAGACAAAGCATCGACAATAACATTTTCTTTACCCTTCTTGTGTTTAATGACATAAGGAAAGTCTCAATGAATTCAACCCATTTAGCATGTCTACGATTCAGTTTAGCTTGACTTTTAATATGTTTCAAAGATTCATGATCGAATGTATAACAAATTCTTTGGGCCATAAATAATGTTGCCATGTCTCTAAAGTCCGAACAAGAGCATATAATTCTTTGTCATAAGTAGAATAGTTCAGACTAGGCCCACTCAATTTTTCGAAAAGTATGCAACAGGTTTGCCATCTTGTAATAACACACCTCCTAATCCAATTCCACTAGCATCACATTCAAGCTCAAATGTCTTATTAAAGTCGGGAAGTTGGAGTAAAGGAGCATGTGTCAACTTATCTTTCAATACCGTGAAGGCTTCTTCCCGTGCGGTACCCCAAACAAAAGGCACATCCTTCTTTGTAAGCTCATTGAGAGGTGCAGCAATGGTGCTAAAGTCTCTCACAAAACGCCTATAGAAACCAGCGAGTCCAAGAAAACTCCTCACTTGTGTGACCGTTTTGGGCTGCGGCCAACTCTCAATAGCTTCAATCTTGGCTTTATCAACTTCAATTCCTGTGGAGTAACAACATAGCCAAGAAAAGATACTCGATCGGTGCAAAAGGTGCACTTCCCAAGGTTACCAAACAAGCGTGCATCACGTAGAGCATTAAAACAACACGTAAATGTTCCAAATGTTCTTCCAAAGATTTGCTATAAATCAGTATATCATCAAAGTAAACTACCACAAATCGTCCAATGAAAGCACGTAAAACTTCGTTCATTAATCTCATGAAAGTACTAGGTGCATTAGTTAACCCAAAAGGCATGACTAACCACTCATATAATCCAAACTTAGTTTTAAATGCTGTTTTCCATTCATCTCCCAATTTCAAACGAATTTGATGGTATCCACTACGCAAATCAACTTTGGAGAATATTGTAGAGCCACTCAATTCATCAAGCATATCATCTAGCCTAGGAATAGGATGGCGATAACGAATAGTAATATTATTAATGCCTCTACAATCAACACACATACGCGACGTACCATCCTTTTTAGGCACTAGTATAATAGGAACAGCACAAGGACTAAGAGATTCGCGTATATAACCTTTGTCGAGCAGCTTCACTGTACTTGACGCATAATCTCCTTCGTCTCCTCTGGATTGGTACGGTATGGTGCACGGTTGGGTAGCGATGCACCGGAATTAAGTCAATTTGATGCTCAATCCCTCGAATAGGTGGTAATCCGGTGGCACGTCTTGTGGGAAGACGTCGTGAACTCTGCAAAATGTTAGTGACAGCGGGGGCAAAGAGGAAAACACGTCCTCGAATGAAAATAATGCCTCTTTGCACACAAAAGCATAGCAAACAGATTTGCTAGAATCTAGCTCATCAATATCAGATTTGGTGGCAAATAAACATGCACTTTTCAGTTTAATTTCAGAAGCAACATTAGATGGTTTATTATTAGGCTTCATTTGTTGCTCAAATTCTTTTGCCACAATCTGATTTTCACTCTTATTTTTCTCCTGTTTTGCTTTATTAGCTCTATTAATATCATCTTTCAAAATGGAATCAGAGTCATAGGAAGCAAAGTAATATTTTTATCCTTGTGAACAAGAGTATCTGATTGTTTCTACCATGGTGTACAGAATTTTTATCAAATTGCCATGGTCTACCAAGTAATAAGGAACATGCTTGCATAGGTACCACATCACAATCAACATAATCAGCATATGTAGAGATACTAAAATGCACACGAACAATGACGTGTTACCTTAACCTTGCCGCTGTTGTTGAACCATTGGATGTAGTAAGGATGTGGATGTGGTCTTGTGGTGAGAGAAAGCTTCTCCACCATATCCATGCTAGCCAAGTTGTTGCAGCTCCCTCCATCTATGATGGCCTTGAATAGAACGTTCCTTCACAACTCCTTTGTATGGAACAAGTTATGCCTCTGATTTTGCTCAGCTTGTGTAACCTGCACACTCAAAACACGTTGAGCAACTAAACATTCATACCTGTCGGCATCTTCACAGCCATGTATTGCGTCTCAAGATCGAATCATCTCCACCGTGTTCTTCATGTGTAATAAGAGCCAAAGTCTCTTCATCATAGTCACTAGCAGACTCATACCCACCATCCTCGGTAGCAATCATCACACGCTGAGATTGGCATTCTCTCATAAAATGTCCTCTTCCCTTACAACGACGACAAATAATATCACTTGTGTGCCCTGTTGACGCCATGGAAGAAGAAGAGCTCTGTGTAGGCCCAGCAGTGTACTCTTGGCGAGATAGTGGTGGTTGTGCCCTTTCTTGTATCACGGTTGGAGGTGGCAGCCGGCGGAGGTGCGGTGTAGTAGAACGTGTGGAAGTAGATGATGCACGTGGTGTCCATGATGAAGGTCGACCTGCGAAAAAGTTAGTCGCGCCAAGGCACATCGATCCTGCACTTCACGTTCAGCTTTACAAGCAAGATGGAATAATCGAGTGATATTATTATAATCCTTATAGTCTAGAATGGTCTGAATCTCTCTATTTAATCCACCCGAAAACGTGCAAGCATAGCTTCATTCTCCTCAACAATACCACATCTAATCAAGCCAGTTTGTAATTCCTGATAATATTCTTCTACCGAATTTTTTCCTTGTCTTAAGCGCTGCAATTTTTGAAGTAATTCACGTTGATAATATGGTGGAACCCAACGAGTACGCATAGCAGTTTTCAAAGCAGCCCAAGTAGCTGGAACAGGATATAATCTACAATGTTCAGACCACCAAACACATGCAAAGCTAGTGAAAGCACAAACAATGCAGCAGGAACACGTCTCTCCTCAGGATATTGTAAACATGTAAATCGTTGTTCAGTTTCTAATTCCCAAGTAAGATATATATCAGGAACATATCTACCCTCAAATGGTGGAATATTCAATTTTAGTTTAGGGAGATGGTCATGATCTCGTACCTGAAGGGGAGCCCTAACATCGCCATTATTTGCATGTGGGCGACCTGGTGGTTGTGGTGCTGGTGGTTGCACGTAGTTACGATGTTGATCAACCTCATCCTCGTAAGCTCTCACATAATCATCCTCCCCGTCGCAGCAGGCAGAGCCCACGAAGTATCAACAGCAGCACCAGCAGCTTGGCGGTGAAGAGGGACACGGGAAGCTTCGGCGGAGGGCTGTTTCATGATGTGGAGGTAGTCCGTGTTGTTGTAGTAGAGGTGCGTTAGGTGCAGCCGGTGGTGGTGGTGGTAGACGCGAGCAATTCATTAAACTTGATATCGAGCTTTGTTTGAACGCCTTCTCAATGCCATCTATCTTCTCCATGGCCTCTTCAAATCTATTTAGCACATCGTCCACCTGCCCACTCATCATTTGTTGAAACTTATCATGTAGCGCTTTGTTTGTCATGTTCTCCCGGTCGGTCTCGTCGGCTTGTGATCCTGCCATGGTTAGCAGCAATAGAAACACACAAGAATATGATTCGACAGACTACTAGGAAGTGGTGGTGATGGTGTGGTGGGCAGTCACAAATCCGTCAGGCAAATCTCAAAGTCTTACCAGTTCTTACCCGGCGAAGCGGTGATCGGCAACCGATGTAGTCAAAACTCTCAAAGCTTGGATAGAGCGATTACGGGGGAGAGTCAAACGCACGATGTAGATGTATGTGGAGCTGGGAAGGCTTATAATATGGTAAAAAAAGGTTAGCAATAATCAATTCAGAGATGCAAAGTTGAATAAGCGCTCACGACGCAGTCTTGTCTTTGGTCCTAGGCTGAGACCGTGCTAGAGACGCGAGCCTAGAACACTAACAAAATCACGGCGCTGCACGTAAACAAGGGAAAAGCACACTCTGGAATTTTTTTTTTTCGCTTTTTTTTTGCTGCCTTTTTTTTTTTGGCTCTTTTTTTTTTTTTTTTTGCGAAAAATCACTATAATGGCGAGTGTCTCAAAACTCTTCCGAGGTCAAACTGACAGGATGGGCACGAAATTTTTTTGACCAAATATTTTTTTTTTTTGCCGGACCCAAAAGCTGAAGCGGGTCAAAAAACTTTCTATAACGGCGATCGCCTCAATCCACTTAGAAACACCTAAAATAGGATAGCGAAAATTTTTTTGACAAGTACGTTTTGGAAAATTTTGGGCCTAAGCGGAGGGTGGTTTCGGACTCTTTTTTTTTTTTTTTTTCGAAACCTACTCCGCAAGGAAACACGAATCGGAAACTAGATGGATCTCAAAACAACCCTAATATGCAAGGAACTCGAATTGGTGGTGGATATATGGTGGTGGTATATGGCAGCGGTGGTGGAAGCGGTGGTAGTATATGGATATGGATCGGTGGTGGTATATGGACACGGATTGGTGGTGGTATATGGATACGGATTGAGCGGTGATGGTAGGTGGCGAGGCGATGATGATGGTGCGGTGGCGGCGTGACAACTTATGACCGAACTCGAAACTCTAAAAGACTAGACGCTAAGACCAGCAACTAGACACGACGATGCAACATAAATTCAACAAAGCAAAACCCTAAAAAGATTATGCAAAGGCTCAGATTGGTTCGGATATGATGAACTAACCCTAATTTTTTTGTGGCTTTTTCGTGGACTTTAGGTATGAAGAACAGACTCGATCTAATCTACGAAAATCAGAAAATCTCACCGAGCAACCTGAAAATCTGATACCACTTGATAGAGGCAAAGGTGTCCCGATGTTTCGATGAGATGGTGGCTATCGTTTCTGTGGGAGTCGACCTTGACGATCCGACTACGACGTGCGAGACGTCGCGCCTTAGCAATCGCTAAACCAACTTCCGAGGGTTATTGACCACGCCGGAGCACGATCAACCTGACCACGAGGGCTGTTTCCTGCGAGCAAACGAAGAACAAGCAAGAAACTGAGATTGCAATCTGGATATTGCGAATATAAGATGAAAGCTTTATTGATCAAGGTGGGGTTACTGGCGCCTTTATGCAGTCGTTGAACACAAGCGAAATGCTGCGAAGTTGCAGCTATGGCGAACTTTTAATCTAAACAAAACCCAAGGTCTAAACGGGGCCCTAAGGGCTGTATATATGGAGGAAGAGGGGGGGAATTTCGTGGCCCTTGGTGGAGGGGTCCGAAATCAACCCTAACTCTTGTTTCCCCACACATACGGACTCTAAAACAGCCTATACTTAAGTATTTCGAAATTACATGGGCCTGGCCCAATAAAATATATACAAGATGCCACTTCATAATATTCGTCCATAGGCAATTCTAGGTGCTCCATGCTTGAACGTCACCTTATTATTGAGGCCAGGCCCATGTAATTTCGAAATAGTTAAGTATAGGCTGTTTTAGAGTCCGTATGTGTGGGGAAACAAGAGTTAGGGTTGATTTGGACCCCTCCACCAAGGGCCACGAAATTCCCCCTCTTCCTCCATATATACAGCCCTTAGGGCACCGCTTAGACCTTGGGTTTTGTTTAGATTAAAAGTTCGCCATAGCTGCAACTTCACAGTTTCGCTTGTGTTCAACGACTGCACAAAGGCGCCACGTAACCCCACCTTGATCAATAAAGCTTTCATCTTATATTCGCAATATCCAGATTGCAATCTCAGTTTCTTGCTTGTTATTCGCTTGCTCGCAGGAAATGACCCTCGTGGTCGTTGATCGTGCTCGGCGTGGTCAATAACCTCTCGGAGTTGGTTTAGCGATTGCTAAGGCGCGACGTCCTCGCACGTTCGTAGTCGGATCGTCAAAGTCGACTTCCTCCAAAGCGAAAACCAACATCTCATCGAAAGACGGGACACCTTTGCCTCTATCAAGTGGTATCAGATTTCCAGGTTGCTCGGTGAGATTTTACAGTTTTTCTTAGTTTAGATCGAGTCTGTTCTTCATACCTAAAGTCCACGAAAAAGCCACAAAAAAATAGGGTTAGTTCTCATATCCGAACCAATCTGAGCCTTTGCATAATCTTTTTAGGGTTTTGCTTTGTTGAATTTGCGGTTGCATCGTCGTGTCTAGTTGCTGGTCTTAGTGTCTAGTCTTTTAGAGTTTCGAGTTCTGGTCATAAGTTGTCACGCCGCCACCGCACCATCATCATCGCCCCTGCCACCTACCACCACCGCTCCGAATCCGTATCCATAGACCACCACCAATCCGTGTCCGTATACCACCACCGATCCATATCCATATACTACCACCGCTACCACCACCGCTGCCATATACCACCACCATATATCCACCACCAATCCGAGTTCCTTGCATATTAGGTTTGTTTTCGAGATCCATCTAGTTTCCGATTCGTGTTTCCTTGCCGGAGTAGGTTTCGGAAAAAAAAAATCCGAAAACGTACTTGTCAAAAAAAATTTCGCTATCCTATTTTTAGGTGTTTATAAGCGTATTGAGATAGTCGCCGTTATAGAAAGTTTTTTTTGACCCGTTTCCAGTTTTTGGGTCCGGCAAATAAAAAAAATTGGTCAAAAAATTTCGTGCCCATCCTGTCGGTTTGACACAGGAAGAGTTTTGAGACACTCGCCATTATAGTGATTTTTCGCAAAAAAAAAGCAGCGCAAAAAAAAACAGCGCAAAAAAAAGAGCGAAAAAAAATCCAGAGTGTGCTTTTCCCTTGTTTACGTGCAGCGCCGTGATTTTATAAGTGTTCTAGGCTCGCGTCTCTAGCACGGTCTAGCCTAGGACCAGCATAGTACCGTAGTTGAGCGTTTATTCAATTTTGCATCTCTGAATTGATTATTGCTGACCCTTTTTGCTACCATATTATAAGCCTTCCCAGCTCCACATACATCTACATCGTGCGTTTGACTCTCCCTGGTAATCGCTTTATCCAAGCTGCTGCTGGGTAAGAACTGGTAAGAATTTGAGATTTGCTTGACGGATTTGTGACTGTCCACCACACCACCACCACCACTTCCTAGTAGTCTGTCGAATCATATTCTTGTGTGTTTCTATTGTCGCTAACCATGGCAGGATCACAAGCAGACGTGGTGATCGGGAGAACATGACAAACAAAGCGCTACATGATAAGTTTCAAAAATGATGAGTGGGCAGGTGGAAGATGTGCTTAATAGATTTGAAGAGGCCATGGAGAAGATAGATGGCATTGAGAAGGCGTCAAACAAAGCTCGATAACAAGTTTAATGAATTGCTCGCGCGTCTACCACCACCACCACCGGCGGCACCTAACGCACCTCTACTACAACAACAAGGACTACCTCCACATCGCGAAACAGCCCTCCGCCGAGCTTCCCGTGTCCCTCTTCACCGCCAAGCTGCTGGTGCTCTGTTGATACTTCGTGGCTCCTGCTGCTGCGGTGGGGAGGATGATTATGTGAGAGATTACGAGGATGAGGTTGATCAACATCGAACTACGTGCAACCACCAGCACCACAACCACCGTGTCGCCCACATGCAAATAATGGCAATGTTCGGCTCCCCTTCGTGTGCGAGATCATGACCATCTCCCTAAACTGAAATTGAATATCCCACCATTTGAAGGTAGATATGTTCCTGATATATATCTTACTTGGGAGTTAGAAACTGAACAACGATTTACATGTTTACAATATCCCGAGGAGAGACGTGTTCCTGCTTTGTTTGTGCTTTCACTAGCTTTGCATGTGTTTGGTGGTCGAACATTGTAGATTATATCCTGTTCCAGCTACTTGGGCTGCTTTGAAAACTGCTATGCGTACTCGTTGGGTTCCACCATATTATCAGCGTGAATTACTTCAAAAATTGCAGCGCTTAAGACAAGGAAAAAATTCGGTAGAAGAATATTATCAGGAATTACAAACTGGCTTGATTAGATGTGGTATTGTTGAGGAGAATGAAGCTATGCTTGCACGTTTTCCGGGTGGATTAAATAGAGAGATTCAGACCATTCTAGACTACAAGGATTATAATAATATCACTCGATTATTCCATCTTGCTTGTAAAGCTGAACGTGAAGTGCAGGATCGACAGGCGTTGGCGCGAACTAACTTTTCTCGCAGGTCGACCTTCATCATGGACACCACGTGCATCATCTACTTCCACACGCTCTACTACACGGCACCTCCGTCGGCTGCCACCTCCAACCGTGATACAAGAAAGCAGCACAACCACCACTATCGCCAAGAGCACACCGCTTTGGGCCTACACAGAGCTCTTCTTCTTCCATGGCGTCAGCAGGGCACACAAGTGATATTATTTGTCGTCGTTGTAAGGGAAGAGGACATTTTATGAGAGAATGCCAATCTCAGCGTGTGATGATTGCTACCGAGGATGGTGGGTATGAGTCCGCTAGTGACTATGATGAAGAGACTTTGGCTCTTATTACACATGAAGAACACGGTGGAGATGATTCGATCATGAGACGCAATACATGGCTCTGAAGATGCCGACAGTATGAATGTTTAGTTGCTCAACGTGTTTTGAGTGTGCAGGTTACACAAGCTGAGCAAAATCAGAGGCATAACTTGTTCCATACAAAGGAGTTGTGAAGGAACGTTCTATTCAAGCGTCATCATAGATGGAGGGAGCTGCAACAACTTGGCTAGCATGGATATGGTGGAGAAGCTTTCTCTCACCACAAGACCACATCCACATCCTTACTACATCCAATGGTTCAACAACAGCGGCAAGGTTAAGGTAACACGTCTTCGTTCGTGTGTATTTTAGTATCTCTACATATGCTGATTATGTTGATTGTGATGTGGTACCTATGCAAGCATGTTCCTTATTACTTGGTAGACCATGGCAATTTGATAAAATTCTGTACACCATGGTAGAAACAATCAAGTATACTCTTGTTCACAAGGATAAAAATATTACTTTGCTTCCTATGACTCCTGATTCCATTTTGAAAGATGATATTAATAGAGCTAATAAAGCAAAACAGGAGAAAATAGGAGTGAAAATCAGATTGTGGCAAAAGAATTTGAGCAACAAATGAAGCCTAATAATAAACCATCTAATGTTGCTTCTGAAATTAAACTGAAAAGTGCATGTTTATTTGCCACCAAATCTGATATTGATGAGCTAGATTCTAGCAAATCTGTTTGCTATGCTTTTGTGTGCAAAGAGGCATTATTTTCATTCGAGGACGTGCCTTCCTCTTTGCCCCTCGCTGTCACTAACATTTTGCAGAGTTCACGACGCCTTCCCACAAGACGTGCCACCGGATTACCACCTATTCGAGGGATTGAGCATCAAATTGACTTAATTTCCTGGTGCATCGCTACCCAACCGCGCACCATACCGTACCAATCCAGAGGAGACGAAGGAGATTATGCGTCAAGTACAGGAGCTGCTCGACAAAGGTTATATACGCGAATCTCTTAGTCCTTGTGCTGTTCCTATTATACTAGTGCCTAAAAAGGATGGTACATCGCGTATGTGTGTTGATTGTAGAGGCATTAATAATATTACTATTCGTTATCGTCATCCTATTCCTAGGCTAGATGATATGCTTGATGAATTGAGTGGCTCTACAATATTCTCCAAAGTTGATTTGATTTATGTAGTGGATACCATCAAATTCGTATGAAATTGGGAGATGAATGGAAAACAGCATTTAAAACTAAGTTTGGATTATATGAGTGGTTAGTCATGCCTTTTGGGTTAACTAATGCACCTAGTACTTTCATGAGATTAATGAACGAAGTTTTACGTGCTTTCATTGGACGATTTGTGGTAGTTTACTTTGATGATATACTGATTTATAGCAAATCTTTGGAAGAACATTTGGAACATTTACGTGTTGTTTTTAATGCTCTACGTGATGCACGCTTGTTTGGTAACCTTGGGAAGTGCACCTTTTGCACCGACCGAGTATCTTTTCTTGGCTATGTTGTTACTCCACGGAATTGAAGTTGATAAAGCCAAGATTGAAGCTATTGAGAGTTGGCCGCAGCCCAAAACGGTCACACAAGTGAGGAGTTTTCTTGGACTCCTGGTTTCTATAGGCGTTTTGTGAGAGACTTTAGCACCATTTCTGCACCTCTCAATGAGCTTACAAAGAAGGATGTGCCTTTTGTTTGGGGTACCGCATGGGAAGAAGCCTTCACGGTATTGAAAGATAAGTTGACACATGCTCCTTTACTCCAACTTCCTGACTTTAATAAGACTTTTGAGCTTGAATGTGATACTAGTGGAATTGGATTAGGAGGTGTGTTATTACAAGATGGCAAACCGTTGCATACTTTTCTCAAAAATTGAGTGGGCCTAGTCTGAACTATTCTACTTATGACAAAGAATTATATGCTCTTGTTCGGACTTTAGAGACATGGCAACATTATTTATGGCTCAAAGAATTTGTTATACATTCGATCATGAATCTTTGAAACATATTAAAAGTCAAGCTAAACTGAATCGTAGACATGCTAAATGGGTTGAATTCATTGAGACTTTCCTTATGTCATTAAACACAAGAAGGGTAAAGAAAATGTTATCGCTGATGCTTTGTCTCGTCGCTATACTATGCTTTCACAACTTGACTTTAAAATATTTGGTTTGGAGACCATCAAAGATCAATATGTGCATGATGCTGATTTTAAAGATGTAATGCAGAATTGTAAAGAAGGAAGAACATGGAACAAGTTCGTTATTAATGATGGTTTTGTGTTCGTGCTAACAAGCTATGCATTCCTGCTAGCTCTGTTAGTCTTTTGTTGTTGCAGGAGGCGATGGAGGAGGATTAATGGGACACTTTGGCGTCAAGAAGACGGAGGATATACTTGCTACACATTTCTTTTGGCCAAAGATGAGACGGGATGTTGAGTGTTTTGTTGCTCGCTGCACTACATGTCAAAAAGCTAAGTCACGACTCAATCCTCATGGTTTATATATGCCTTTGCTGTGCCTAGTGTTCCTTGGGAGGATATATCTATGGACTTTGTTTTAGGTTTACCTCGAACAAAGAAGGGAGGATAGCATATTTGTTGTCGTGGATAGATTCTCAAAATGGCACACTTTATACCATGTCATAAAAGCGATGATGTTTGTTAATGTTGCTGATTTGTTCTTTCGTGAAATTATTCGCTTGCATGGTGTGCCAAATACTATTGTTTCAGATCGTGATACTAAATTTCTTAGCCACTTTTGGAGATGTTTATGGGCTAAGTTGGGGACTAAACTGCTTTTTAGTACTACTTGTCACCCCAAACCGATGGACAAACTGAAGTAGTCAATAGAACATTGTCTACTATGCTTAGGGCTGTTTTGAAGAATAATAAGAAAATGTGGGAAGAATGCTTGCCTCATATTGAATTTGCTTATAATCGTTCATTGCATTCTACTACTAAGATGTGCCCTTTTGAAATTGTGTATGGCTTCCTACCTCGTGCACCTATTGATTTGTTGCCTCTTCCATCTTTGGAGAAGGTTAATTTTGATGCTAAAGAACGTGCTAAATTGATTTTAAAAATGCATGAGTTAACTAAGGAAAACATTGAGCGTATGAATGCTAAATATAAACTTGTTGGAGATAAGGGTAGAAAACATGTTGTCTTTGCACTGGAGACCTTGTTTGGTTACATTTATGTAAGGATAGGTTTCCTAATTTGCAAAATCAAAGCTAATGCCACGTGCTGATGGTCCATTTAAGGTGTTAGAGAAAATAAATGATAATGCATATAAACTTGAGCTGCTGCAGATTTTGGGGTTAGTCCCACTTTTAACATTGCAGATTTGAAGCCTTATTTGGGTGAGGAAGATGAGCTTCCGTCGAGGCGACTTCATTTCAAGAAGGGAGGATGATGAGGACATCAATACCATTGTTACACCCACAGCCCTTGCTGCTATACATACTTGGACCAATTACTAGAGCTCACAGACGCCAATTGAATTATCGGTACTTTCGTTTCTTGGTAACGATTCCAATGTTCATGAGAATATGATGCTGCCTAAATTGGATACATTTGTTTTGCTTACAAATGAAGGGCCTACCATGGACAAGAAAGATGAACCTTGGAGCAAGTTCAAGCATGGAGATGTTGGCATGCAAGGGGAACAAGAACGGAGTTACAAGTGATGATTCCAAGACTTTCAAGCCACCCTAATGAGTGCATGAGGCCTTGGACGAAATATACAAGATGCCACTTCATAATATTCGTCCATAGGCAATTCTAGGTGCTCGTCACCTTATTATTGGGCCAGGCCCATGTAATTTCGAAATAGTTAAGTATAGGCTGTTTTAGAGTCCGTATGTGTGGGGAAACAAGAGTTAGGGTTGATTTGGACCCCTCCACCAAGGGCCACAAAATTCCCCCTCTTCCTCCATATATACAGCCCTTAGGGCACCGTTTAGACCTTGAGTTTTGTTTAGATTAAAAGTTCGCCATAGCTGCAACTTCGCGCGTTTCGTTTGTGTTCAACGACTGCACAAAGGCGCCACAGAACCCCACCTTGATCAATAAAGCTTTCATCTTATATTCGCAATATCCAGATTGCAATCTCAGTTTCATGCTTGTTCTTCGTTTGCTCGCAGGAAATGACCCTCGTGGTCGTTGATCGTGCTCGGCGTGGTCAATAACCTCTCGGAGTTGGTTTAGCGATTGCTAAGGCGCGACGTCCTCGCACGTTCGTAGTCGGATCGTCAAAGTCGACTTCCTCCAAAGCGAAAACCAACATCTCATCGAAAGACGGGACACCTTTGCCTCTATCATTAATCAAAGATGGTTATGTTTCCTAACCATAGACATGTGTTGTTATTTGATTAATGGGATCACATCATTAGGAGAATGATGTGATTGACATGACCCATTCCGTTAGCCTAGCACTTGATCGTTTAGTATATTGCTATTGCTTTCTTCATGACTTATACATGTTCCTGTAACTATGAGATTATGCAACTCCCGTTTACCGGAGGAACACTTTGGTGCTACCAAACGTCACAACGTAATCGGGTGATTATAAAGGAGTACTACAGTGTCTCCAAAGGTACATATTGGGTTGGCGATTTCGAGATTAGGTTTTGTCACTCCGATTGTCGGAGAGGTATCTCTGGGCCCTCTCGGTAATGCACATCACTATAAGCCTTGCAAGCAATGTAGCTAATGAGTTAGTTACGAAATGATGCATTACGTAACAAGTAAAGAGACTTGCCAGTAACGAGATTGAACTAGGTATTGGATACCGACGATCAAATCTCGGGCAAGTAACATACCGATGACAAAGGGAACAACGTATGTTGTTATGCGCTTTGACCGATAAAGATCTTCGTAGAATATGTAGGAGCCAATATGAGCATCCAGGTTCCGCTATTGGTTATTGACCAAGAATAGTTCTAGGTCATGTCTACATAGTTCTCGAACCCGTAGGGTCCGCACGCTTAAGGTTTCGATGCTTATATTATGAGTTTATGAGTTTTGATGTACCGAAGGAGTTCGGAGTCCCGGATGAGATCGGGGACATGACGAGGAGTCTTGAAATGGTCGAGACGTAAAGATCGATACATTGGACGACTATATTTGGAGTTCGGAAAGGCTCCGAGTGATTCGGGTATTTTTCGGAGTACCGAGAGTTACGGAATTCGCGGTGAGTATATGGGCCTTATTGGGCCATACGGGAAAAGAGGAGAGGGCCAAAGGAAGGAGGCCTGCCCCCCTCTGGTCCGACTTGGACAAGGGCGCAGCCCCTTTCCTTCTCCCTCTCCCCTCTTTCCCTTCTCCTACTCCAACAGGAAGGAGGAGTCCTACTCCGGTGGGAGTAGGACTCCCCTTGGCGCGCCCCCTCCTAGGCCGGCCGCCCCCTCCCCCTTGCTCCTTTATATACGGGGGCAGGGGGGCACCTCTAGGCACAACAACACAAGTTGATCTAAGGATTGTTCCTTAGCCGTGTGCGGTGCCCCCCTCCACCAAATTCCACCTCGGTCATATCGTCGCGGAGTTTAGGTTTAGCCCCGCGCCGGTAGAGCATCATCATCGTCACCACGCCGTCGTGCTGACGGAACTCATCCCCGACACTTTGCTGGATCAGAGTCCGGGGATCGTCATCGAGCTGAACATGTGCTTAACTCGGAGGTGCCGTACGTTTGGTACTTGGATCGGTCGGATCGTGAAGACGTACGACTACATCAACCGCGTTGTCATAACGCTTCCGCTTACGGTCTACGAGGGTACGTGGACAATACTCTCCCCTCTCGTTGCTGTGCCATCACCATGATCTTGTGTGTGCGTAGGAAATTTTTTGAAATTACTACGTTTCCCAACAAATACTACCTCCAACGTGTGTGCTATGCATGTCCAGGAACCAAGAGGAAGGCAATGGAACAGCTACGAGCATTGGACAAGACGGCGAGGACACCAAGCGCGAGGAACAAGAGGAAGAGCTGCTAGGAAGCTACAGCGCTCGGACGTCTGACAGCCACCAGACGTCCGACGCCTGGAGACTCCACCAGCCAGACGGACCAGCTGACAAAAGCTACAGCGGCCGGACGACCGACCAAGGTCGGACGTCCGACGACCATCAGCCACCGGACGACCGGACCCTCGTGAGCCACCGGACGTCCGGTACCCGTCGGACGACCGGCGCGTGTTTGTGCGCAGAGTAGCGGGCTGAGGCCCATGTACCCCTTCACTTCGCCCCCATTTGCACTAAGACTATAAATAGACCTCCACCTCCTCCTAGTTAGGGTTAGCGTTGATTTAGCTCATTTGTGATAGAGCTTCGCTCATCCATATCGGATCTCCTCCTCGTGAGAGACCGCGGCCTCTTCGGAGAAGATCCACCATGGATTCAAGACCCCTTTACGGGAAGATCCCTCGTGGATTCAAGACCTCCTCTCGGAGATGAGCTACCGCCACTTGTATCGTCCATTGTTGACTTTGGATCATGTATCTCCCTTTGTGTTCATCGATCTAGCACATGTGTGATTGATCTTGTTGGTTTGAGTGATTCTCTTGTGTTTTTCTCCGTGATTTCCCTCGTGTTCTTCCGCTCCTTCTTCATGTTCCTCGTAGCGATCCTCTCCAAACGTGAAAAATCGTCCACATAGGGTTCCGCCCTACATCATCTTGGTATCATGAGCCACGTTGATCACGTTTTGGAGCCCCTACCCCGTGTTTTCTAGCTTGATTTTGTTGTGTTCTTCCCCAATTTCAAAAATCCCCACCAAAAATAGCCCCAATTTTTTTTGTGATTTGTTGGTGTGATGATGTTTTGTTGATTTTGATCCATGGATTTGCTTGGTTTCGAGTGGATCTAGCATTTCCCCAAGTTTCCCCATCTTTCATCCATGAAATCCCGCGAATTTTGACCCCAAAATCTCCATTTTCCGCTCAAAATCGCACCCTCCAACTCGCATCTCGCGTTGAGCCTGACCAACCGGACGACCTGCATTTTACGGACGTCCGGAGCCCCAGGAACGACCGGACGTCCGACCTTTCTGGATGACCGAAACCCCTATCCTGAACTGAATTTACGGATTTCCGACTTTCCCGGACGTCCGACGCCCCGGACATCCGACCTTTACGGACGTCCGTAACCTGTACATTCCCACTTCGGCTGATTTTTTTTGTCCATAACTAATTCATCCGATCTCCGATTTTGACGTTCTTTAGCTCGTTGAAAAGCTCTTGACATCCCCCTTCCAACAAAATACCACCAAAATCATTTGACTCTATAATTTTTTTGGAACTTTGGCATCTTTGCCTAGGGCTTCCACCACATCCTCCGCTACTCCGCCACCGACTTCCGCAACATAACCAATTTTGTTCCTCATGGTTGTTTGAGTTGTGATTCGAGTCTCCTAAGGTGTTTCGGCTACTTAGGGACGGTTGCTTCTTCATCAATCACCACCGCCACTTCCGCATAGGCTTACCCACCATACACTTCCACCAACCCAAATTAACCCAATTTTGTTTGTGTTGTGAGTTGTGTCTCCTAAGGTGTTGAGGCTACTTAGGGACCGTGCTTCCAACTCCGACACCGTGTATAGTTCACCACCTTACCCTCCACTTCCGCATTGCGTACTCCAAAACCACCATTGCATTTCCGCAATCCCATTGAGCTTCCGCAACCACCACCGCATTCCGCTACCACCATTTGACATTTGTCATTTGAGATTTTGAGTTCGCGGTTTTTTCTGTTTCCTAAGGCGTTTCGGCTACTTAGGGACGAGTCTCCATCATCTTGGTATCTACATCAAGAACACCGCCACTCATCATCGCAAAGGACGGTAACCTCGACGACACCATTGTATATTCCCCTTGCAATTGCATTGATAACCCCTAGCCCATTTTGCGTCACTTGCCTATCGAGACTAGCCATGTGAGTATTGCCGGCCACGTTACTTGTGCACACTAGTGATCTACAACATCCATTGCATACATACCATATCATATTGGTATCATATCTTGTGTCACAAGTTTGTTCCCGCATATACACAATTGCTATCTTGGTTTGTGCATTGTGCAAAAGTGGCCATAGAAAAAAAAGAATAAGCCTTTAAGCAAAAGAAAGAGAGCAAAGAGCTTGTAAGCAAGTGCCATAGCATCATACCACATTGCATATAAGATTGTCATATCCGATCATCTTGGATCGTCTTGAGAGAAACACCGGGAACCATACATACATAGCATACTTGGGATAGAAGTTTATCCATTTTGCCTCTTATAGGTTGTGCACAAGTGTCGTATCCGCCTATTGAGCAATCGTGCTAGCGTCTCTCTTGAGTTGTGCAACACGAGCGTTTTGGTGGATTCCACATTTTGAGCTCATTCCTTGGTTGCACGGCCCCATTTATCTATCCGTGTGTGTGTTTCCGTGTGCCATTCATTGCTATTGGTCTACTTGTTTCACTTGCGAATTTGTGAATCTCGTTCAACACTATTGACTCTTGCTAACATTTTGCATCAAATTTTTGTGCCACTATCCTCACCGAGCTCCACCATAAGCCTTACCTGTGTAGGTGAGAGAAACCGACAAGAATTGTTACCAATTGTGCTATTTCCTTGTTACACATTGAGTGATCATTGATCCATTTTCAACGTCGGTCAAGGTACATTTGGTATAAGTTCTTCTCTTCCTCCCACTCATATTTGCTCGAGTCTTGTGATGGATAGGCAAGGCATTTCCTCTCCGGTCTTCGACAACGACGACGACGTGAACAACTACATCACCAAAGCGTCAATCTTCGATCTACAACGACAAATGCAAGGTGCACAATCAAAATTGTGAGAGCGCATCGAGAACCTCTCCATCGACATTCATCACTCCGAAGCAAGGAAAAGGGACTACACCGACAAGAAGCTTTCCGCACATAAAGAGGAGCAGAATGCAAGGATGAAGGAGATTAGAGCTTTGATCAAGTCTTCTTCCCCTTCGCCATCTTCAAGGTGGCGACATTCAAGCCACAAGTCTTTGAGCGCGAAAAAGATGCAAGTGCAAATCGTCCTCGTCCACATCTACATGGCGACCACCATCACGTTCGTGATCCACATCGTCATGAAGGGCAAGTCACCTCCAAGCATCATGTGCACGACGACGACGAAAGACATCTACTACGAGCTCAAGTGCGACAACGACACCATCATCATGAAGATGCTCGCCAAGCACAAATGCACAAGTCCCAAGAAGCCCTACTTCACGCCAAGTCGAAGCTTCATGAGCACAAAAGAAGACCGCGAGACGACCACCACAAAGACGGCGCTATGGCTACATCAACCACTTCGGCATCTTCGCCAAGTGTTCTCAAGGCATCTTCGCCTTTGGACGTACGACATCTTCACCTACTTCCCACGTGTACGCCTACATCGACTTCATCAAGTACAAGGCGACCACCTACGAGCGAGGGCGACACTTCCATCTTCGGAAGCCCCTCAAGGAAGATGCTCGAGCATGGGAAACTCCCTTCGGTCATGGAGACGAGCTACGAGGTGCCACATCTTATAGGCCTCCCACACCAAGACGGTGACAAGAAGGTCGAGCAAGGGCCATCCCCTTCGACCACGGCGATAGGAATTGAGCATGGAGACATTTGCACCAACATCTCTCCGACACACACATATGTCGAGATGCCCCATTTGTCATGTGAGGAGAGCCACCACCCCATGAGAGAGATGAGTGACTCCACCATATGTGACATTGAGAGCAATTCCTTTGAGAGGATGAGTGTGACCACCACTAGCCCCACACATGAGAGCATGCCACACATCCTATGTGAGGTTGAGCGCATTTGAGTGACTCCACCAACCATATGAGTGAGAGCATCCTTGAGGTAGTGAGTGAGCCACAACACATAGTTAGTGAGGTAGTTGACACGGCATGTGAGGCCACTATGATTTCTAACGACTTAACCTCTACTCCTAGTGTGTTTTCTTCTTTGGTGCTAGGTCTCCTGCATGACGACATGCCTACCCTCGACGAGTCCATCCCTCCTATGGAGACAACGATGGCCATGGTGGACGATGATGCACCCCCCACATGGTTCCATCATGATTAAGATGACAATGACTTGTTCTTCGGCACCTCACCTACAACACATGAGCGATGCTCCAAAGGTAAAATAGGTGATCGTGTTCTCTTGTCCCACTAGTGGACTATCTTGACATCGATTGCTCCCATGAGGTTGACCCACCTATTACCATGCTTCATGGTAGTGAGACTTCTTCATGCCTTGACTAACCTATTTATGATGAATATGATGATGAGCATGTTGAGTTGCCTAGTTGTGATGCTATGCTCCATAGGATATCTTGTGAAAATTCTATTGGTCACTTCATGTTTGACAATCCATTGAACTTGTCATATGCTATGAGTGAGATCTCCTATATTGCATCATTTCAATCTCAACATAGTAACTATGCATGCCCCATTAAAATCAATCCTATTTGCACTTATGGCATAGATGATGAGATGATGGTCATTGGCTTTTGTTTCTCTTGTGATGATATTGGCATGCTTCCTTTACATGATTTGCGCAATTCATCTACTATGTCATGCCATGGTCACATTGTTCCAAATATGCTTTGTTTTGAATGTTGTCAATATTCTCCATGTGATGTTGCTACTCATGCTCATGAGGAGACCCCCATAATTTCCTCATACATATTCGGAGATTTTGATACATTCCATACTTTGCATGATTCCCATAATTGCGTGCACCATATGCTTCCCATGAATAACAATGCTCTACATATTTCTCATGATGCATTACACAATTTGAGTCTCCATTATGCTATACGTAATAAAAAACCTCTCATGATGGATGACATGTTTCTATATCACGCGTCTCATTTATTTGAGAATTGGCTATTTTGTGCTAACCAACACAAGCACGTGTGCATCATGATGGATGATGTGTACATCTACCACGCACACACAATTTTTCCTTTGTCTTTGTTTTGTGTAGGTACGCACATATACTCGTCAACATCTCAATCCCATGAGTTGACGAAACGAGCTCTTGAGAGCAACGATGATTTGGGATCCCGTGGACTATCATTCCCACCATTCCTTTTGCGCAAAGACTACGCGCATCTCTTTGACTTGTCTCTCACACGGCTATGGGATATTTACCATTTGTCACCTTATGCTCATTTTCCGTGTTCACTTTGCATGCTATGCTTGCTCCTATGCCTTTGCCATGCCATTGTGACCCTTGCTTGCATCTACCCATGATTCACCATTATGGTACTTCTATGTGTATTTGCATGCTTGGTGGAGATCCTTGTTGCTATTGCCATGTTTATCATGTGCCCCATGCTATTGATGCTATTTTGCTCATATCTTGCCTTTATGCTTCTGAAATGTCATGTGCATTTTATATGCCCACTATTTGCACACACGACATGCTTACCATGATTCCTTCTAGTACGTTGCATCTTTGCACTACTAGCTTACTTGACTTGATCGCTATGATGGCTTGCTATGTTGCATCACCCATGTTCCACTATCACTTGCTTTCTTGGGTTGATGACATATATGTTCATGCCTCTCACATGATATATCTTGTTTATTGTCGCTTGCCTCCTATAGTTGCCTCTATGCTTAATGATCTTGGAGACTTGGACATATTACTTGTGATGCATGCTTGCTTCCTTGAGCCTCTTGTATTTGGTTGTTCTTACATCATATGCCTCCATACTATGAAATGCTCCCTTGTCCTTTCTTATGATGAGCATGATGCATACACTTGTTGGGTATATTACCACTCCAATGATAGGTTTTGCATGACCGCTAACCTCATTTGTTTTTCCAAGTGTTTTTCATGTTCTTTCATTTTGAAGGATTCACAAGGCATTACCGTCATGAGACATATTGGTTATGTGAAGGCATACATGATGTACAACTTCAACATCTTCGGGAACTTTCTTGAGGTAAACTCCTTCTCTTTGAGCCATCCTCAAATACGCATATTGGATGGGTCACTCTTTAATTGTTGTTTCCTTCTTGTTGTCTACATGATACATCTCGTGAATGGAGGAACGACATTGGAGATTGGCTACATGGACCTTCACATTGAGGAGCGCTCGCACTTATTGGATGCACCTTCGAAACTCCACTCATGCCTCGACATCGAGCTTTGGTACACCAACACCTCCATAATTGTTGATTGTACTCATATATGTCATGCTCGATGGACATATCATACTCATCACAAGTTTGCACCCTATGAATGGATTGATTCACATTATGATTGCCTTGTTGCATCTTGTATTCCCATGTCATCCATGATATTTGAGCTTGTTCACTTCCTTAGCAAATTTGTTGTGATCATCCTTGATGGCATATTCATAAATCATGATCATATTGCCCATCATCAATTGCATGATAACATAATCATATTGAGCATCCGTTGCCATATTCATGCTATTGATAAACCGTCTCACTATGACATCATTTTGCACCGTGGTTGCATTCATCATATTCACAACATATTTGAGTGCACAACGATTGCATTTCCTCCCATGAATGCTTTGCATCTCATTCTAGATCATCTTGATAAGCTTCATGCGTTTCGTCACGACCAATCTTGCAGCACGGACTCAATTCTTACATGATGGACACTTTGTGTGCGCTAATCATTGTACTTCCGAGTGTTGCTTGTGTTTGCTCTTTTTGCATGTCTATCACTTCGGCGACACCTTGGACTACTTGGATTGCGCCATGTCTTCAACTTCGTCCAACTACAAGTCCGTCTAGGACAACCGTTTCCATGGTGATAAGGATCACGATCCGAGGCCGGATCTTTCCCAAGGGGGGGCGGGGAGATGATGCGGAGCATCCCACGTTCATCCCCATGTACACTCCGACTACTCTCCAAACCCCAAGTGGACATATGACGAGACCTCGAACAAATGCCATTGGACACAAGGTGAACTCGCTCCTCTACGAACCTTCACTTTCTACATGTGAGACATGAATACTACCTCCAATGTGTGTGCTATGCATGTCCAGGAACCAAGAGGAAGGCAATGGAACAACTACGAGCATTGGACAAGACGACAAGGACACCAAGCGCGAGGAACAAGAGGAAGAGCTTCTAGGAAGCTACAGCGCTCGGACGTCCGACAGCCACCGGACGACCGACGATCTTCGGACGTCCGACGCCTGGAGACTCCACCAGCCAGACGGACCAGCTAGCAAAAGCTACAGCGGCCGGACGGCCGACCAAGGCCGGACGTCCGACGACCATCAGCCACCGGACGACCGACAACGTCCGGAAATCCGACGAGGGCTATCCCGAGCCGAAACGCCAGACGTCCGACAAGTACCGGACGACCGGACCCTCGCTAGCCACCGGACGTCCGGTACCCGTCGGATGGCCGGCGCCTGTCTGTGCGCAGGGTAGCGGGCTGAGGCCCATGTACCCCTTCACTTCGCCCCCATTTGCACTAAGACTATAAATAGACCTCCACCTCCTCCTAGTTAGGGTTAGCGTTGATTTAGCTCATTTGTGATAGAGCTTCGCTCATCCATATCGGATCTCCTCCTCGTGAGAGACCGCGGCCTCTTCGGAGAAGATCCACCATCGATTCAAGACCCCTTTACGGGAAGATCCCTCATGGATTCAAGACCTCCTCTCGGAGATGAGCTACCGCCACTTGTATCGTCCGTTGTTGACTTTGGATCATGTATCTCCCTTTGTGTTCATCGATCTAGCACATGTGTGATTGATCTTGTTGGCTTGAGTGATTCTCTTGTGTTTTCCCCGTGATTTACCTCGTGTTCTTCCGCTCCTTCTTCGTGTTCCTCGTTGGGATCCTCTCCAAACGTGAAAGATCGTCCACATAGGGTTCCGCCCTACATAAGAGATGGAAGCTCTTTAGCAAGTGGCCATGCACCGGCGAGTGAATGAAGATGAAGATGATCAAATCTTTTGTGATGAGGATTCGAGCCCTACTCTCGTTGTCTCCAAGGTCTTGACTCTTCAACATCAACAAGAAGACGACCAAAGATGCCACATCTTCCACACAAAGGCCGGTATCAATGGAAGGTCCGTCAAGGTCATCATCGATGGAGGTAGTTGTCACAACTTGGCAAGTGAAGAACTATGCTCCAAAATTCAATTGATCAAGAGGAAGCACCCGAATCCCTAACAAGGTACAATGGCTAAGTGACTCCGGCACTATACGAGTTGAGCATACGGTCCAAGTCTCCTTCAAAATTGGTGCATATGAGGACACTTTGGAATTTGATGTGGTCCCACTGACCGTTTACCACCTCCTTCTTGGTCGACCATGGTGATGCGGAGCATCCCACGTTCATCACCATGTACACTCTGACTACTCTCCAAGCCCCAAGGATACATGAGATGAGACCTCGACTATTCGCCATTGGACACAAGGTGAACCCGTTCCTAAATGCTTCCCCTTTCCATTCGTGTGAGACATGGTTGCTACCTAAGGCGAGGACTCTATGCATGCCCAGGTACCAAGGAGACCCTCTCGGAGATGCTCGGAATGATGGACAAGTCCCCAAGTACAAGGATGAAGGAACACGACGAGAGGAACCGGAGAAAGTCTGCAGAGCCCAGACATCCGGCGTCGGCCGGACATCCGCCCTTCCCATAAGCCGGACATCCGCCCCACTGGACATCCGCCCCACTGACATCCGGCGCCCATCACAGCAGCCGCAAAGCTATAGGGCCCGGACATCCGGCCCCCAGGCCCCGGACATCCGGCCTCCCATGAAGCCCCGGATATCCGGCCCCTCGCCCGGAAATCCGGCGCCCCGCACCCGAATCGACAGAAGTCTACCCCACCAGCCCGGACATCCGGCCCCCTAGCCCGGACATCCGTCGTCTCGGGAAAGCCCGGACATCCGGCCCGACGCCCGGACATCCGGCCTCCCCTGCCTGCGTGCAGTCCATCCGGGCCGAGGCCCTTGTACCCCTTCACCCCCTAGACTATATATACTCCATCCCCTTCCTCTTTCTGGGTTAGCGTTGATTTAGCTCATTAGATAGAGCTTCGCTCATCCATACCGGATCTACTCGACGAGAGAGACCGCGGCCCCTCTTCGGAGAAGATCCACCTTGGATTCAAGACCCCCTCTTGGGTGGCCCCCATCAAGACCTCCTCACGGAGAAGAACGGCTACCGTTTGTATCGTCCTTTGTTGAACTTGAATCATGTATCTCCCTTTGTGTTCTTTGATCTAGCATTTGTGTGACCGATTCCTTGTTGGTTGAGTGTTTTCCCTCGTTCCTCCCCGTGATTCCCTCGTGTTCTTCCGCTCGTTCTTCGTGTCTCCCGTAGGATCCACTCCAAACGTGAAAGATCGTCCACGTAGGGTTCCGCCCTACATCATCTATGGATCAGAGCTTAGGTTGATCACGTTTTTGGAGCCCCTACCCCTCTTTTTCTAGCTTGATTTTGTTGATTTCTTCCTAAATCCGAAAATCCCCACCAAAAATAGCCCCGAATTTTTTTGTGATTTGTTAGTTTTGATGATGTTTTGTTGATTTTGATCCATGGATTTGCTTGGTTTCGAGTGGATCTAGCATTTCCCCAAGTTTCCCCACTTTCCATCCACGAAATCTCTCCAATTTTGACCTTGAAATCATCATTTTCCGCCCCCAATTCGAAAATTTCCGCACCAAACGAGATCGGGATTCGTCGGGCCGGACATCCGAGCCTCAGGCCGGACATCCGGGCCATCCGGCCGGACATCCGGGCCCCAAGCCGGACATCCGGGCCCTGGAGCGCCAAATCTGCCCGGTTCTGGACAGACAGCCCCGGAAATCCGGGCTCAACCCCGGACATCCGACCCCTGTACATTTCAGCTTTTCCGTTTCACCGTTTCGTCCATAACTAATTCATCCGGAGTCCGATTTTGACGTTCTTTTGCTCGTTTTGAAGCTATTGACATTCCCCTTCCCACAAAAATACCACCAGCACAATTTGACTCCATCAAATTTTTGAAAATTTGGCAAGTTTGCCTAGGCCTTCCACAATATCATCCGCATAGCCACCACCGACTTCCGCAACCTAACCCATTTTGTTCCCCACAGCATTTGAGGTTGTTTGAGTTGTGATTCGAGTCTCCTAAGGTGTTTAGGCTACTTAGGGACGATTGCTTCTTCATCAACCACCACCACCACTTTCACATAACCTTGCCCACCATACACTTCCGACACCCCCAACTTAACCCAATAGTTGTTTGATGTTGTTTGAGTTGTGGCTTGTGTCTCCTAAGGTGTTTCGGCTACTTCGGGACGGAAACTTCAACTCCGACACGTGTATAGCCCATCATTCCACTTCCGCATTGCCAAGTGCAAACCACCACCGCATTCCCGCTACCACCATTTTGACATTTGACGTTTGAGACTTTGAGTTCACGGTTTTTCCGTTTCCTAAGGTGTTTCGGCTACTTAGGGACGAGTCTCCATCATCTTGGTATCTACATCAAGAACACCGCTACTCATCATCGCCGGACGGTAACCTCCATATCATCTTGGTATCGTGGTATCCCTCCATTGTATATCCCCCCTGCCATTGAATTGTTAACCCCTAGCCTTACTTTTGCGTTACTTGCCTATCGAGACTAGCCATTTGAGTATTGCCGGCAACGTTACTTGTGCACATTAGTGATCATACCTTCCATTACATACCATACCATACCATATTGGTATCATATCATCCATTGTGTTTCAAGTTTGTTCCCGCATATACACAATTGCTATCTTGGTTTGTGCATTGTGCAAAGTGGCCATAGAAAAAAAAACAAATAAAGCTTTTAAGCAAAAGAAAGAGAGCAAAGAAGCTTGTAAGCAAGTGCCAAAGCACCATACCACATTGCATATAAGATTGTCATATCCGATCATCTTGGATCATCTTGAGAGAAACACCGGGAACCATACATACATAGCATACTTGGGATAGAAGTTTATCCATTTTGCATCTTATAGGTTGTGCACAAGTGTCGTATCCGCCTATTGAGCAATCGTGCTAGCGTCTCTCTTGAGTTGTGCAACACGAGCGTTTTCCGTGGATTCCACATTTTGTGCTCATTCCTTGGTTGCACGACCCCATTTATCTATCCGTGTGTGTGTTTCTGTGTGCCATTCTTTGCTATTGGTCCATTTGTTTCACTTGCGAATTTGTGAATCTCTTTCAACATTATTGACTCTTGCTAACATTTTGCATTAAATTTTTGTGCCACTATCCTCACCGAGCTCCTCCATAAGCTTTACTTGTGTAGGTGTGAGAACCGACTAGGATTGGTACTAATAGTGCTATTTCATTGTCCGCATTTGAGTGAACTTGATTCATTTTCAACATCGGTCAAGGTACATTGGTATAAGTTCTTCTCTTTCTCCCACTCATATTTGCTCGAGTCTTGTGATGGATAGGCAAGGCATTTCATCTCCGGTCTTCGACAACAACGACGGCGTGAACAACTAGATCACCAAAGAGTCTCTCTTCGATCTACAACGACAAGTGCAAGGCACACAATCAAGATTGCGACAGCGCATCGAGAACATCTCCATCAACATTCATCACTCCGAAGCAAGGAGAAGGGACTACTTCGACAAGAAGCTTGCCGCACATAAAGAGGAGCAAGATGCAAGGATGGAGGAGATTCGGGCCTTGATGAGGACATGAATACCTTGGATACGACCAAAAATATTGCATACATGTATATTTGTGAGGTGATTTCTAATTCAAACTATGCAATAATTTATTTATATCATCCAGGACAAAAATACTTCACAAACTTTTGTGCCATGTCTAATTGCAGGTGTATGGGACATTTGTACAATCCACATATGAAGATAAGGGAGAAAGAGATGTTTACCTGCTGTTCAAAAAGTTCTCTCACGTCACTTTTGGCCCAAGAGAAGATAGAGTCCAAGTCTCTCACGTTCGGACTCAGATTCGGACTACATGCACATCCCGACTCAAAACGTCAATAACTTTTTCATACGGACTCCAAATTGGTTGATTCTTTTTTGTTGGAAAATAGATTTCGTCGCTTTCCAACCCAATTGGAATCACCTTAAAATCCGTCCGAGCGCTGAGTTATGGACGAAACAATCTGATGTCAGCAGAGAATCCGAGTCAAACTACAAGTCCAAAGGTGTCACGTCACCTCCACTTGGGCCCATTGGCCTTGTACGACCTAGGGTTAGTGTTAGGCTGCCTTGGGACGTCCTCCCACCTCCTTGGCCGCCACCCCTTGCTCCTATATAAGTAGATCCATCTAGTAGCTTTTTCCTTGGGATTTGTTTAGTTAAAAGTTAGCCATTGCAACTTTGTGTACTTCGTTTGTGTCCAACGACTAGACCAAGACCGCTTACGGATCCCCACCATTATCAATACTTCATATATATTCGCAATATTCAGATTGCTTTATCATATTCTTGCTCGTTCTTCGATTGCTTGCAGGAATAGACCTTCATGGTCAGGCTGATCGTGCTTCCGGCATCGTCAGTAACCTAAGGAGATTGGTTCAGCGATTGCTAAGGCGCAACGTCGTGCACGTTTGTAGTCGGATCGTCAAAGTCGACTCCACCAAATCGAGAGTTATCATCTCATCGAAAGATCGGGACACCCTCGCCTCTATCAAGTGGTATCAGTTTTCAGGTTGCTCGGTGAGAATTTCCAATTATCCCTAGATTAGATTTATTTTCTTACCTATTGTCCAAGAAAAAGCCACAACAAAAGTTCGATCTATTCATCCTTTGTCCAAGGCAGTCTGAGCCTTTGCAGTTTTCTTTTCATTGTTTGCATTATTGAATTATCGGTTGCATCGTCGTGTCGAGTTGCTGGTCTTAGTGTGATGCGGAGCATCCCACGTTCATCACCATGTACACTCCGACTACTCTCCAAGCCCCAAGGATACAAGAGATGAGACCTCGACTATTCGCCATAGGGCACAAGGTGAACTCACTCCTCTTCGAACCGTCACTTTCCACATGTGAGACATGGCTACTACCTCATGCATGGACCTTGCATACACTCAGGTACAACCGAGACGACCATGGAGGATCCAAGGACCAAGGCCAAGCATGGAAGAGGAGAAGGAAGAAGAAGCCGGGAGCAAGCGGTACTACCGCCCAGGCCCAGCGGTACTACCGCTTATCATCACAAGCGGCACTACTGCTCTACATCCGCTCCACTTCCGCAAAGTCCGACAAACTTGAGATCGAGCGGCGTCAGGCGGTACTACCGCCCACCAAGCGGTACTACCACTGAAGCCCCTCAAGCGGTACTACCGCCTCAAGAACGGTACTACCGCCTGCTCACAAGACAAAGTATTGGGCCGAGCCTGTACCCCTTCGCCCTCACTTACCCCTTCGTGGCTTAGCACTATATATACTCCTCCACCTCCTCCTAGTTAGGGTTAGCGTTGATTTAGCTCATTAGATAGAGCTTCATCATCCTTACGGATCTACTCCACGAGAGACCGCGACCCCTCTTCGGAGAAGATCCACCTTGGATTCAAGACCTCCCTTTGCGGAGAAGACCATCATCAAGACCTCCTCACGGAGAAGAACGGCTACCGTTTGTATCATCCTTTGTTGACCTTGAATCATGTATCTCCCTTTGTGTTCTTTGATCTAGCATTTGTGTGACCGATTCCTTGTTGGTTGAGTGTTTTCCCTCGTTCCTCCCCGTGATTTCCTCGTGTTCTTCCGCTCGTTCATCGTGATTCCCCCGTAGGATCCGCTCCAACGTGAAAGATCGTCCACGTAGGGTTCCGCCCTACATCATCTATGGATCAGAGCTTAGGTTGATCACGTTTTGGGAGCCCCTACCCCTCTTTTTCTAGCTTGATTTTGTTGATTTCGTCCTAAATCCGAAAATCCCCACCAAAAATAGCCCCAAATTTTTTGTGATTTGTTAGTTTTGATGATGTTTTGTTGATTTTGATCCGTGGATTTGCTTGGTTTCAAGTGGATCTAGCATTCCCCCAAGTTTCCCCACTTTCCATCCACGAAATCTCTCCAATTTTGCCCCCGAAATCTCCCATTTCCGCCCCAAAATCGCGCCCCTATCCGGATTTGCGAAAAATCCCGACACGAGCGGTACTACCGCCCTTCCAAGCGGCACTACCGCTTAGCACCTCCAAGCGGTACTACCGCCCTTCCAAGCGGCACTACCGCCCCTCCCAGAGCCATATTTTGCGAAAAAACCCGACACGAGCGGTACTACCGCCCGTTCCAAGCGGTACTACCGCTTACGAGCGGTACTACCGCCCTCCCCAGCGGTACTACCGCCCTAGCCAGTTTCAGCCTTCCAACTTTCACCGTTTCGGCCATAACTAATTCATCCGGAGTCCGATTTTGACGTTCTTTAGCTCGTTTTGAAGCTATTGACATCCCCCTTCCAATAAAAATACTACCATCACCATTTGACTCCTTCAAATTTTGTGAACTTTGGCATCTTTGCCTAGGGCTTCCGCCACATCCTCCGCATAACCACCACCGACTTCCGCAACCTAACCAATTTTGTTCCCCATAGTATTAGTGGTTGCTTGAGTAGTGATTCGAGTCTCCTAAGGTGTTTCGGCTACTTAGGGACGATTGCTTCTTCATCAACCACCACCACCACTTCCACATAACCTTGCCCACCATACACTTCCGACAACCCAACTTAACCCAATTGTTGATTGAGCTTTTTCGAGTTGTGGCTTGTGTCTCCTAAGGTGTTTCGGCTACTTAGGGACGGCAACTTCAACTCCGACACGTGTATAGCCCATCATTCCACTTCCGCATTGCGAAGTGCAAACCACCACCGCATTCCCGCTACCACCATTTTGACATTTGACGTTGAGATTTTGAGTTCGCGGTTTTTCCGTTTCCTAAGGTGTTTCGGCTACTTAGGGACGAGTCTCCATCATCTTGGTATCCACATCAAGAACACCGCTAGTCATCATCACCGGACGGTAACCTCCATATCATCTTGGTATCGTGGTATCCCTCCATTGTATATTCCCCTTGCCATTGCATTGTTAACCCCTAGCCTTACTTTTGCGTTACTTGCCTATCGAGACTAGCCATTTGAGTATTGCCGGCAACGTTACTTGTGCACATTTGTGATCATACCTTCCATTACATACCATACCATATCATATTGGTATCATATCATCCATTGTGTCTCAAGTTTGTTCCCGCATATACACAATAGCTATCTTGGTTTGTGCATTGTGCAAAATTGGCCATACAAAAAAAAGAAGAAATAAAGCTTTTAAGCAAAAGAAAGAGAGCAAAGAGCTTGTAAGCAAGTGCCATAGCATCATACCATATTGCACATAAGACTGTCATATCCGATCGTCTTGGATCATCTTGAGAGAAACACCGGGAACCATACATACATAGCATACTTGGGATAGAAGTTTATCCATTTTGCATCTTATAGGTTGTGCACAAGTGTCGTATCCGCCTATTGAGCAATCATGCTAGCGTCTCTCTTGAGTTGTGCAACACGAGCGTTTTAAGTGGATTCCACATTTTGTGCTCATTCCTTGGTTGCACGACCCCATTTATCTATCCGTGTGTGTGTTTCCGTGTGCCATTCTTTGCTATTGGTCCATTTGTTTCACTTGCGAATTTGTGAATCTCTTTCAACATTGTTGACTCTCGCTAACATTTTGCATTAAACTTTTGTGCCACTATCCTCACCGAGCTCCTCCATAAGCTTTACTTGTGTAGGTGTGAGAACCGACAAGGATTGGTACCAATAGTGCTATTTCATTGTCCGCATTTGAGTGAACTTGATTCATTTTCAACATCGGTCAAGGTACATTGGTATAAGTTCTTCTCTTTCTCCCACTCATATTTGCTCGAGTCTTGTGATGGATAGGCAAGGCATTTCATCTCCGGTCTTCAACAACAACGACGGCGTGAACAACTACATCACCAAAGCGTCTCTCTTCGATCTACAACGACAAGTGCAAAGCACACAATCAAGATTGCGAGAGCGCATCGAGAACATCTCCATCGACATTCATCACTCCGAAGCAAGGAGAAGGGACTACTTCGACAAGAAGCTTGCCGCACATAAAGAGGAGCAAGATGCAAGGATGGAGGAGATTCGGGCCTTGATCAAGTCTTCTTCCCCTTCGTCATCTTCAAGGCGGCGACGTTCAAGCCACAAGTCTTCGGAGCGCCCAAGCGATGCAAGCGCAAATCGTCCTCGTCCACATCTACATGGCGACCACCATCACATTCGTGATCAACATCGCCATGAAGGACAAGTCACCTCCAAGCATCATGTGCACGACGACGACGAACGACATCTACTACGAGCTCAAGCACGACAACGACATCATCATCATGAAGATGCTCCACAAGCGCAAATGCACGAGTCCCAACAAGCCCTACTTCATGCCAAGTCGAAGCTTCATAAGCACAAGAGAAGACCGCGAGACGACCACCACCAAGACGGCGCTACGGCTACATCAACCACTTCGCATCTTCGCCAAGTGTTCTCAAGGCATCTTCGCCTTTGGACGTCACGGCATCTTCGCCTACTTCCCACGTACGCCTACATCGACTTCATCAAGTCCAAGGCGACCACCTACGAAGCGAGGGCGACACTTCCATCTTCGAAGCCCTCAAGGAAGATGGCGAGCATGGGACATTCCTTCGGTCATGGAGACGAGCTATGAGGTGCCACATCATATGGGCCTCCAATACCAAGACGGTGACAAGACAGTCGAGCAAGGGCCATCCCTTCGACCACGGCGACGAGCGCGAACCTCTTCAACAACATGAAGACGCGCCCACATTGGACTCATACTCCGAGTCAAGCTACGCGACCGCAAGATGGAGACATTTGCACCTACATCTCTCCGCACCCACATATGTCGAGATGCCCCAATTGCCATGTGAGGAGAGCCACCACCCCGAGTGACATGAGTGACTCCACCATACGTGACATTGAGAGCATTACCTATGAGAGGATGAGTGTGACCACCACTAGCCCCACACATGAGAACATGCCACACATCCTATGTGAGGTTGAGCGCCATTTGAGTGACTCCACCCACCATACGAGTGAGAGCATCCTTGAGGGAGTGAGTGAGCCACAACACTTAGTGAGTGAGGTAGTTGACACGGCATGTGAGGCCACTATGATTCCTAACGAATTAACCTCTACTCCTAGTGTGTTTTCTTCTTTGGTGCTAGGTCTCCTACATGACGACATGCCTATCCTTGATGAGTCTATTCCTCCATTGGAGACGATGATGGACATGGTGGACGATGATACACCCCCCACATGGTTCCATCAAGATGAAGATGACAACGAATGGATCGTTGACACCTCACCGACAACACATGAGCGATGCTCCAAAGGTAACATAGGTGATGGTGCTTCTCTTGTCCCACTAGTGGACTCTCTTGACTTCGATTGCTCCCATGATGTTGACACACCTATTACCATGCTTCATGCTAGTGAAACTTCTTCATGCCTTGACTTACCTATTTATGATGAATATGATGATGAGCATGTTGAGTTGCCTAGTTGTGATGCTATGCTTCATTGGATATCATGTGAAAATTCTATTGGTCACTTCATGTTTGACAATCCATTGAACTTGTCATCTGCTATGAGTGAGATCTCCCATATTGCATCACTACAATCTCAACATAGTAACTATGCATGCCCCATTAAAATCAATCCCATTTGCACTTATGGCATAGATGACGAGATGATGGTCATTGGCTTTTGTTTTTCATGTGATGATATTGCCATGCTTCCTTTACATGATTTACGCAATTCATCTACTATGTCATGCCATGATCACATTGAACCAAATATGCATTGTTTTGGATGTTGTCAATATTCTCCACGTGATGTTTCTACTCTCGCTCATGAGGAGACCCCCATAGTTTCCTCATACATATATGGAGATTTTGATTCATCCCATCCTTTGCATGATTCCCATAATTGCGTGCACCATATGCATTCCATGAATAACAATGCTCTAGATATTGCTCATGATGCATTACACAATTTGAGTCTCCATTATGCTATACATAATAACAAACCTATCATGATGGATGACATGTTTCTATATCACGCATCTCATTTATTCGAGCATTGGATATTTTGTGCTAACCGACACATGCACGCAAGCATCATGATGGATGATGTGTACATCTACCACGCACACACAATTTTCTCTTTGTCTTTGTTTTGTGTAGGTACCCACATACACTCGTCAACATCTCAATCCCATGAGTTGACAAAACGAGCTCTTGAGAGCAACGATGACTTGGGATCACGTGGACTTTCATTCCCACCATTCCTTCTGCGCAAGGACTACGCATCTCTTTTACTTGCCTCTCACACGACTTTGGGCTATTTACCACTTGTTACCTTATGCCCATTCTATCGTGTTCACTTTGCATGTTATGCTTGCTTCTATGCCTTTGCCATGCAATTGTGACCCTTGCTTGCATATACCCATGATTCACCATTACGATACTCCTATGTGTATTTGCATGCTTGGTGGAGATCCTTGTTGCTTTTGCCATGTTTATCATGTGCCCCATGCTATTGTTGATTGTTGTGTTGGAAGAGTCATGATGCCCCATTGCTATTTACATATGGTCTCTCGCCAATACATTGATGATAATTTTCTCATATCTTGCTTTCATGCTTGTGCTATGCCATGTGAATTATTCATGCCCACTACTTGCACACATGACATGCTTGCCTTGATTCCATCTAGTACGTTGCATCTTTGCACTACTAGCTTGCTTCACTTGATTGATATGATTGCTTGCTATGTTGCATCACCCATGTTCCACTATTACTTGCTTTCTTGGGTTGATGACATATATGCTCATGCCTCTCACATGATATATCTTGATCATTGTCTCTTGTGTCCATTAGTTGCCTCTTTCATATCCACTTGTATTGAGTGCAACCGTACTACGCTTATTGATCTTGGAGACTTTGACATATTACTTGTGATGCATGCTTGTTTACTTGAGCCTATTGTATTTGGTTGTTCTCGCATCATATGCCTCCATACTATGAAATGCTCCCTTGTCCTTTCTTATGATAAGAATGATGAGAACACTTGTTGGGTATCGTACCACTCGAATGATAGGTCTTGCATTTGCATTAACCTCATTTGTTTTTCCAAGTGTTTGTCATGTTCTTTCATTTTGAAGGATTCACAAGGCGGTACCATCGCGAGACATATTGGTTATGTGAAGGCGTACATGATGTGCGACACCAACATTCTTGAGAAACTAATAAAGGTGAACTCCTTCTCTTTGAGCCATCCTCAAGTTTGCATATGGGATGGGTCGCTCTTTCATTGTTGTTTCTTTCTTGTTGTCTACATGCTACATCTATTGGATGGAGGAGCAACATTGGAGTTTGGCTCTTTGGACCTTCACTTATTGGATGCACCTTCGGTTTTCCACTCTTGCCACAACATCGAGCATTGGTATACCGACCTCCATATTTGTTGATTGTGCTCATACTCATGCTCGATGGACATATCATACTCACCACAAATTTGCACCCTATGCATGGATTGACACACATTTTGATTGTCTTCTTGCACCTCTTCCCATGTCATCCATGATATTTGAGCTTGTTCACTTCCTTAGCAAATTTGTTGTGATCTTCCTTGATGGCATTTTCATACATCATGATCATATGGTCCTCCATCAATTGCATGATGACATTCACATATTGAGCATCCATTGCTATGTTCATGCTTTTGATGCACCATCCCATTATGACATCATATTGCACCGTGGTTGCATTGCTCATACTCATAACACAATTGTGTGCACATTGAATGCTTTTGCTCCCATGAATGCTTTACATCTCATTCCATATCATCTTGCTAAGCTTCATGTACTTTGTCATGAACAATCTTGCCTCACGGACTCATTCTTACACGATGGACACTTTGCGTGCGCTAACCATTGTATTTCTGAGTGTTGCTTGTGTTTGCTCTTTTTGCATGTCTATCACTCCGGCGACACTTTGGACTACTTGGATTGCACCATGTCTTCAACTTTGTCCAACTACAAGTCCGCCTATGACAACCGTTTCCATGGTGATGAGGATCACGATCCGAGGTCGGATCTTTCCCAAGGGAGGGGAGATGATGCGGAGCATCCCACGTTCATCACCATGTACACTCCGACTACTCTCCAAGCCCCAAGGATACAAGAGATGAGACCTCGACTATTCGCCATAGGGCACAAGGTGAACTCACTCCTCTTCGAACCGTCACTTTCCACATGTGAGACATGGCTACTACCTCATGGTGAACTCACTCCTCTTCGAACCGTCACTTTCCACATGTGAGACATGGCTACTACCTCATGCATGGACCTTGCATACACTCAGGTACAACCGAGACGACCATGGAGGATCCAGGACCAAGGCCAAGCATGGAAGAGGAGAAGGAAGAAGAAGCCGGAGCAAGCGGTACTACCGCCCAGCCCAGCGGTACTACCGCTTATCATCACAAGCGGCACTACCGCTCTACATCCGCTCCACTTCCGCAAAGTCCGACAAACTTGAGATCGAGCAGCGTCAGGCGGTACTACCACCACCAAGCGGTACTACCGCTGAAGCCCCTCAAGCGGTACTACCGCCTCAAGAACAGTACTACCGCCTGTCTGCACAAGACAAGGTATTGGGCCGAGCCCGTGTACCCCTTCGCCCTCACTTACCCCTTCGTGGCTTAGCACTATATATACTCCTCCACCTCCTCCTAGTTAGGGTTAGCGTTGATTTAGCTCATTAGATAGAGCTCATCATCCTACCGGATCTACTCCACGAGAGAGACCGCGGCCCCTCTTGGAGAAGATCCACCTTGGATTCAAGACCTCCCTTTGCGGAGAAGACCATCATCAAGACCTCCTCACGGAGAAGAACGACTACCGTTTGTATCGTCCTTTGTTGACCTTGAATCATGTATCTCCCTTTGTGTTCTTTGATCTAGCATTTGTGTGACCGATTCCTTGTTGGTTGAGTGTTTTCCCTCGTTCCTCCCCGTGATTTCCTCGTGTTCTTCCGCTCGTTCATCGTGATTCCCCCGTAGGATCCGCTCCAACGTGAAAGATCGTCCACGTAGGGTTCCGCCCTACATCATAGTGTCTAGTTTGTTTAGAGTTTCGAGTTCTGTTCACATTAGTCACGCCGCCGCTGCATCGTTATCCCTTCCGTTGACCACCATCCATCCATCAATTTCCACCACGTGCTACCCACCGTTCATTGTCATAACCATAGTTGAGATCGTTCACATCTTCACTTGATCCAATCTGCATCTTATCTAGTTTGTTTGGAAAGAGGGAGAGAGAAAAAAAAGAGAGAAAAAAACTAAAAGAAAAAAGTCAGAGAAAAAAAAGAGAGAAAGAAAAAGAAAAAATAAGTGTGAGAAAAAAAAAGAGAGAATAAAAAACAAAGTTCGGATCTATCTAGACTCAATCTCGTAGCTGAATTCGGATTGGAATCTGCTTTGTGCACTGCTCAAGAAAACAGGCATAACTTCCTCATCCGAAGTCCGTTTTGGCTCCGCGAGTACTCAAATTAAAGCTAGAGACGAGCCGCATCTAAATAGTTGCAGAAGCAGGTTCAATATTTGGCACCTCAAAATCGGCTCCTAAATAGGTATTTTTGCCCTCCGAAGTTCGTGAACACAGCTTATTCCAGTTTTTCAAACCAGTTTTAGAATTTTTTGACTCCTCATATCAACTCGGAATTGAGTGATTCTTTTTGTATTGGAAAGCTTGAGTTAGTAGCATTCTTTGAAAAAAGTTATCAGAAAATTTGCTCAAACTTGTCAAGAAGAAAATTGGAGAGAGTTGTTGTATATCCCGCTTGGCGCTTGTTTTTCATCATTATCTTTCTCGCCGTTGTGATCTTCACTTATATCTTCCTGTCCAGAGCTACTTATTATCCTTCATTGATGCTAGTTGTGCTACACCGTGACCTCATTAGTGTTCTAGGCTCGCGTCTCTAGTCCAATCTAGCCTAGGACCAGACAAGATCTGTCGTTGAGCGTTTATTCAACATTGCATCTTTGAATTGATTATTGCTGATGTTTTGCTACCATATATAGCCAACCCAGCTCCACATATTTCTACACTATATATATATGCGTTCCACGGCAATCGCTTTACACAATCTTGAGTTACTTGACACCGCTGGTAGCCTGTCACCACCGCCGCATGGTAAGAACTTGTAAGATATTGATATTTGCTTTATTGTGAGCACTTTACAACCACATCCTAGTAGTTCATAGGAACATTATTCTCGAATTTTGTTTCTTGTTTCTACTAATCATGACAGGTTCGGAGATAGAAGTTCTTGGACGACGGATACATCTTCACCATCACGAGAGTTGGGACAACACACACAAGCATATGGTCAGGTTATGTCTTTACCATCATTTGAGGGTAGATTTAATCCTGCTATTTATCTAGCTTGGGAGCTTGAATTAGAAGAAGTTTTTAGTCACCATGATTTTTCGAACTTGAGAGAGTACAAGCTACCACTAGAGCATTTACTGGTTTTGCTTCATTTGGTGGAGTGTATATTGTAAGAAAAACATTGATAACCAACCCATAACTTGGAAAGTTTTGAAAGCTGTAATGAGACAACAATTTTTTCCTCCTTACTATCGTCGTGAATTGCTTCAAAATTGGAACAATTAAAACAAGGCAAGAACACTGTTCATGCTTACTACCAAGAGTTCAAATCTTATATGCATCATTGTGACATAGAAGAATCTGAGAATGATACAATGAATAGATTTTTTGGTGGTTTGAACCATGATATTCAGGCACGTTTTCAGTATATTCCTCGTTGCATTACTGGTATGTATGTTCGTGCTTGTACCTTTGAGAGACAGTTACATGAGGATGCATTGGATGACTACAACACCTACTATTCTAGTCCATGCTCACCACCACCACTTGGTTCCTCCACCGGTGCACCTAGTAGAACAGCCACACCTCAGATTGTGAGAACGACATCATCTCAAGAGTATGGTACATTGCCATCATCCGTACCTACATCAGCTACATCTTTGCAACAAGGTAACTGTAAAGGTATTGATGATATAGCTTCACGTGAGAATGATGCATGTCTAGTTAACTTGAATACATCATGTGTTGAGTTACCTGTTGATTTGAGCGCATCACCTATTTTAGAGAATCATGTTACTCTCATGAATGCGTCATGTGATCAAACAACTGAAATACCAACAATTTTGAGTGCACCCAATGAATTAACTATTGATGCAGAAGAACCAATGTTTAATCATTTTGATATGACCTCTAATCTTAGTGATGATTCTGTGTCAAATGACGTACTGCATGTTTGCTTATTTAAGCATGTTGTAGCATGTAAATTTGATGCAAGTAAGGTTTATTCACCAATGTTGGGATGGTTTAATGATCAACATTGTCAATATTTTGAAATGAATAAGAGCTTCACTTATATGTGCAAACTAAGGTGCAATATTTTCATGCCTTCTACTTCTTATGATAGTGTTTTGGCTTTAGATTTTATGAACTATGCAAGTTACTCATCTATTCATGTGTCATATGTGCAAAAATCAAGGGAAGTAAAAATGGATGACATATACATATACAACATGTACACCTTGTCTCGTTTGTTAGCCACATCTCAGATTAAGCAACGCCGAGGACGGCTTTGTTTTCAAGAAGGGGAGGATGATGAGGACATGAATACCTTGGATACGACCAAAAATATTGCATACATGTATATTTGTGAGGTGATTTCTAATTCAAACTATGCAATAATTTATTTATATCATCCAGGACAAAAATACTTCACAAACTTTTGTGCCATGTCTAATTGCAGGTGTATGGGACATTTGTACAATCCACATATGAAGATAAGGGAGAAAGAGATGTTTACCTGCTGTTCAAAAAGTTCTCTCACGTCACTTTTGGCCCAAGAGAAGATAGAGTCCAAGTCTCTCACGTTCTGGACTCAGATTCGGACTACTGCAGACATACCTGACTCAAAACGTCAATAACTTTTCATACGGACTCCAAATTGGTTGATTCTTTTTTGTTGGAAAATAGATTTCGTGCATTTTCCAACCCAATTGGAATCACCTTAAAATCCGTCCGGAGCGCTGAGTTATGGACGAAACAATCTGATGCTGCAGCAGAATCCGAGTCAAACTACAAGTCCAAAGGTGTTACGTCACCTCCACTTGGGCCCATTGGCCTTGTACGACCTAGGGTTAGTGTTAGGCTGCCTTGGGACGTCCTCCCACCTCCTTGGCCGCCACCCCTTGCTCCTATATAAGTAGATCCATCTAGTAGCTTTTTTCTTGGGATTTGTTTAGTTAAAAGTTAGCCATTGCAACTTTGTGTACTTCGTTTGTGTCCAACGACCAGACCAAGACCGCTTACGGGTCCCCACCATTATCAATACTTCATATATATTCGCAATATTCAGGTTGCTTAATCATATTCTTGCTCGTTCTTCGATTGCTTGCAGGAATAGACCTTCGTGGTCAGGCTGATCGTGCTTCCGGCATCGTCAATAACCTAAGGAGATTGGTTCAGCGATTGCTAAGGCGCAACGTCGTGCACGTTTGTAGTCGGATCGTCAAAGTCGACTCCACCAAATCGATAGTTATCATCTCATCGAAAGATCGGGACACCCTCGCCTCTATCAGGCCTTGATCAAGTCTTCTTCCCCTTCGTCATCTTCAAGACGGCGACGTTCAAGCCACAAGTCTTCGGAGCGCCCAAGCGATGCAAGCGCAAGTCGTCCACATCTCCATGGAGACCACCATCACGTTCGTGCACAACATCGTCATGAAGGGCAAGTCACCTCCAAGCATCATGTGCACAACGACAACGACACCATCATCATGAAGATGCTCCGCAAGCGCAAATGCACAAGTCCCAACACGCCAAGTCGAAGCTTCATGAGCATAAAAGAAGACCGCGAGACGACCACAACCAAGACGGCGCTACGGCTACATCAACCACTTTGGCATCTTCGCCAAGTGTTCTCAAGGCATCTTCGCCTATGGACGTACGACATCTTTGCCTACTTCCCACGAGTACGCCTACAACGACTTCATCAAGTCCAAGGCGACTACCTACGAGCGAGGGCGACACTTCCATCTTCGGATGCCCCTCAAGGAAGATGGCCGAGCATGGGACATTCCCTTCGGTCATGGAGACGAGCTACGAGGTGCCACATCATATGGGCCTCCCACACCAAGACGGTGACAAGACGGTCGAGCAAGGGCCATCCCCTTCGACCACGGCGACGAGCGCGAACCTCTTCAACAACATGAAGACGACGCCCACATTGGACTCATACTCCAAGTCAAGCTACAAGACCGCGCACGGAGACATTTGCACCAACATCTCTCCGACACCCACATATCATGAGATGACCCAATTGCCATGTGAGGAGAGCCACCACCACATGAGTGACATGAGTGACTCCACCCTATATGACATTGAGTGCATTTCCTATGAGAGGATGAGTGTGACCACCACTAGTCCCACACTTGAGAGCATGCCACACATCCTATGTGAGGTTGAGCGCCATTTGAGTGACTCCACCAACCATACGAGTGAGAGCATCATATTGGGAGTGAGTGAGCCACAACACTTAGTGAGTGAGGTAGTTGACACGGCATGTGAGGCCATTATGATTCCTAACGAATTAACCTCTACTCCTAGTGTGTTTTCTTCTTTGGTGCTAGGTCTCCTACATGACGACATGCCTATCCTTGACGAGTCTATTCCTCCTTTGGAGACGACGATGGCCATGGTGGACGATGATGCACCCCCCACATGGTTCCATCAAGATGAAGATGACAACGAGACGATCTTCAACACCTCACCTACAACACATGAGCGACGCTCCAACGGTAACATAGGTGATGGTGCTTCTCTTGTCCCACTAGTTGATAGAGGCAAAGGTGTCCCGTCTTTCGATGAGATGTGGTTTTCGCTTTGGAGGAAGTCGACTTTGACGATCCGACTACGAACGTGCGAGGACGTCGCGCCTTAGCAATCGCTAAACCAACTCCGAGAGGTTATTGACCACACCGGAGCACGATCAACCTGACCACGAGGGTCTGTTTCTGATAGAGGCAAAGGTGTCCCGATGTTTCGATGAGATGGTGGCTATCGTTTCTGTGGGAGTCGACCTTGACGATCCGACTACGAACGTGCGAGTCGTCGCGCCTTAGCAATCGCTAAACCAACTTCCGAGGGTTATTGACCACGCCGAGCACGATCAACGACCACGAGGGCTGTTTCCTGCGAGCAAGCGAAGAACAAGCAAGAAACTGAGATTGCAATCTGGATATTGCGAATATAAGATAAAAGCTTTATTGATCAAGGTGGGGTTACTGGCGCCTTGGTCTGGTCGTTGAACACAAACGGCACGCGAAGTTGCAGCTATGGCGAACTTTTAATCTAAACAAAACCCAAGGTCTAAACGGTGCCCTAAGGGCTGTATATATGGAGGAAGAGGGGGAATTTCGTGGCCCTTGGTGGAGGGGTCCAAATCAACCCTAACTCTTGTTTCCCCACATACGGACTCTAAAACAGCCTATACTTAAGTATTTCGAAATTACATGGGCCTGGCCCACTAATAAGGTGACGCAGCACCTAGAATAGCCTCGGGGCGACATTTATGAAGTAGCATCTTGTATATTTCGTCCAAGGCTTCATGCACCCATTATGGTGGCTTCAAAGTCCTGAAATCATCACTTGTAACTCCGTTCTTGTTCCCCTTAGCATGGCATTATCTCCATGCTTGTTCTTGCTCAATGTCCATCCTTCTCCAAGCTAGGGCCTTCATTTGTAAGCAAAACAAATGTATCCAATTTAGGCAGCATCATATTCTCATGAACATTAGAATCATTACCAAGAAACGAAAGTACCGATAATTTAATTGGCGTCTTGAGCTCTAGTAATTGGTCCAATATATGTAGCAATGAGGGGCTGTGGGTGTAACAATGGTATTGATGTCCTCATCATCCTCCCTTCTTGAAATGAAGTCGTCGACGGAAGCTCATATTCCTCACCCAAATAAGGCTTCAAATCTGCAATGTTAAAAGTGGGACTAACCCCAAAATCTGCAGGCAGCTCAAGTTTATATGCATTATCATTTATTTTCTCTAACACCTTAAATGGACCATCAACACGTGGCATTAGCTTTGATTTGCGCAAATTAGAAACCTATCCTTACGCAAATGTAACCAAACAAGATCTCCAGTGCAAAGACAACATGTTTTCTACCCTTATCTCCAAGAAGTTTATATTTAGCATTCATACGCTCAATGTTTTCCTTAGTTAACTCATGCATTTTAAAATCAATTCAACACGTTCTTTAGCATCAAAATTAACCTTCTCCGAAGATGGAAGAGGCAACAAATCAATAGGTGCACGAGGTAGGAAGCCATACACAATTTCAAAAGGGCACATCTTAGTAGTAGAATGCAATGAGCGATTATAAGCAAATTCAATATGAGGCAAGCATTCTTCCCACATTTTCTTATTATTCTTCAAAACAGCCCTAAGCATAGTAGACAATGTTCTATTGACTACTTCAGTTTGTCCATCAGTTTGGGGGTGACAAGTAGTACTAAAAGCAGTTTAGTCCCCAACTTAGCCCATAAACATCTCCAAAAGTGGCTAAGAAATTTAGTATCACGATCTGAAACAATAGTATTTGGCACACCATGCAAGCGAATAATTTCACGAAAGAACAAATCAGCAACATTAACAGATCATCGCTTTTATGACATGGTATAAAGTGTGCCATTTTCGAGAATCTATCCACGACAACAAATATGCTATCCTCCCTTCTTTGTTCGAGGTAAACCTAAAACAAAGTCCATAGATATATCCTCCCAAGGAACACTAGGCACAGCAAAGGCATATATAAACCATGAGGATTGAGTCGTGACTTAGCTTTTTGACATGTAGTGCAGCGAGCTACAAAACGCTCAACATCCCGTCTTAACTTTGGCCAAAAGAAATGTGTAGCAAGTATATCCTCCGTCTTCTTCACGCCAAAGTGTCCCATTAATCCTCCTCCATGCGCCTCCTGCAACAACAAAAGACGAACAGAGCTAGCAGGAATGCATAGCTTGTTAGCACGGAACACAAAACCATCATTAATAACGAACTTGTTCCATGTTCTTCCCTCTTTACAATTCTGCATTACATCTTTAAAATCAGCATCATGCACATATTGATCTTTGATGGTCTCCAAACCAAATATTTTGAAGTCAAGTTGTGAAAGCATAGTATATCGACGAGACAAAGCATCAGCAATAACATTTTCTTTACCCTTCTTGTGTTTAATGACATAAGGGAAAGTCTCAATGAATTCAACCCATTTAGCATGTCTACGATTCAGTTTAGCTTGACTTTTAATATGTTTCAAAGATTCATGATCAGAATGTATAACAAATTCTTTGGGCCATAAATAATGTTGCCATGTCTCTAAAGTCCGAACAAGAGCATATAATTCTTTGTCATAAGTAGAATAGTTCAGACTAGGCCCACTCAATTTTTCGAAAAGTATGCAACAGGTTTGCCATCTTGTAATAACACACCTCCTAATCCAATTCCACTAGCATCACATTCAAGCTCAAAAGTCTTATTAAAGTCGGGAAGTTGGAGTAAAGGAGCATGTGTCAACTTATCTTTCAATACCGTGAAGGCTTCTTCCGTGCGGTACCCCAAACAAAAGGCACATCCTTCTTTGTAAGCTCATTGAGAGGTGCAGCAATGGTGCTAAAGTCTCTCACAAAACGCCTATAGAAACCAGCGAGTCCAAGAAAACTCCTCACTTGTGTGACCGTTTTGGGCTGCGGCCAACTCTCAATAGCTTCAATCTTGGCTTTATCAACTTCAATTCCTGTGGAGTAACAACATAGCCAAGAAAAGATACTCGGTCGGTGCAAAAGGTGCACTTCCCAAGGTTACCAAACAAGCGTGCATCACGTAGAGCATTAAAAACAACACGTAAATGTTCCAAATGTTCTTCCAAAGATTTGCTATAAATCAGTATATCATCAAAGTAAACGACCACAAATCGTCCAATGAAAGCACGTAAAACTTCGTTCATTAATCTCATGAAAGTACTAGGTGCATTAGTTAACCCAAAAGGCATGACTAACCACTCATATAATCCAAACTTAGTTTTAAATGCTGTTTTCCATTCATCTCCCAATTTCATACGAATTTGATGGTATCCACTCATAAATCAACTTTGGAGAATATTGTAGAGCCACTTAATTCATCAAGCATATCATCTAGCCTAGGAATAGGATGGCGATAACGAATAGTAATATTATTAATGCCTCTACAATCAACACACATACGCCGACGTACCATCCTTTTTAGGCACTAGTATAATAGGAACAGCACAAGGACTAAGAGATTCGCGTATATAACCTTTGTCGAGCAGCTCCTGTACTTGACGCATAATCTCCTTCGTCTCCTCTGGATTGGTGCGGTATGGTGCGCGGTTGGGTAGCGATGCACCGGAATTAAGTCAATTTGATGCTCAATCCCTCGAATAGGTGGTAATCCGGTGGCACGTCTTGTGGGAAGGCGTCGGCGAACTCTGCAAAATGTTAGTGACAGCGAGGGGCAAAGAGGAAAACACGTCCTCGAATGAAAATAATGCCTCTTTGCACACAAAAGCATAGCAAACAGATTTGCTAGAGTCTAGCTCATCAATATCAGATTTGGTGGCAAATAAACATGCACTTTTCAGTTTAATTTCAGAAGCAACATTAGATGGTTTATTATTAGGCTTCATTTGTTGCTCAAATTCTTTTGCCACAATCTGATTTTCACTCTTATTTTTCTCCTGTTTTGCTTTATTAGCTCTATTAATATCATCTTTCAAAATGGAATCAGGAGTCATAGGAAGCAAAGTAATATTTTTATCCTTGTGAACAAGAGTATACCGATTGTTTCTACCATGGTGTACAGAATTTTTATCAAATTGCCATGGTCTACCAAGTAATAAGGAACATGCTTGCATAGGTACCACATCACAATCAACATAATCAGCATATGTAGAGATACTAAAATGCACACGAACAATCGTGTTACCTTAACCTTGCCGCTGTTGTTGAACCATTGGATGTAGTAAGGATGTGGATGTGGTCTTGTGGTGAGAGAAAGCTTCTCCACCATATCCATGCTAGCCAAGTTGTTGCAGCTCCCTCCATCTATGATGGCGCTGAATAGAACGTTCCTTCACAACTCCTTTGTATGGAACAAGTTATGCCTCTGATTTTGCTCAGCTTGTGTAACCTGCACACTCAAAACACGTTGAGCAACTAAACATTCATACCTGTCGGCATCTTGACAGCCATGTATTGCGTCTCAAGATCGAATCATCTCCACCGTGTTCTTCATGTGTAATAAGAGCCAAAGTCTCTTCATCATAGTCACTAGCGGACTCATACCCACCATCCTCGGTAGCAATCATCACACGCTGAGATTGGCATTCTCTCAAAAAATGTCCTCTTCCCTTACAACGACGACAAATAATATCACTTGTGTGCCTGTTGACGCCATGGAAGAAGAAGAGCTCTGTGTAGGCCCAAAGGTGTGCTCTTGGCGAGATAGTGGTGGTTGTGCCTGCTTTCTTGTATCACGGTTGGAGGTGGCAGCCGGCGGAGGTGCCGTGTAGTAGAGCGTGTGGAAGTAGATGATGCACGTGGTGTCCATGATGAAGGTCGACCTACGAGAAAAGTTAGTCCGCGCCAGCGCTGTCGATCCTGCACTTCACGTTCAGCTTTACAAGCAAGATGGAATAATCGAGTGATATTATTATAATCCTTGTAGTCTAGAATGGTTTGAATCTCTCTATTTAATCCACCCGAAAACGTGCAAGCATAGCTTCATTCTCCTCAACAATACCACATCTAATCAAGCCAGTTTGTAATTCCGATAATATTCTTCTACCGAATTTTTTCCTTGTCTTAAGCGCTGCAATTTTTGAAGTAATTCACGCTGATAATATGGTGGAACCCAACGAGTACGCATAGCAGTTTTCAAAGCAGCCCAAGTAGCTGGAACAGGATATAATCTACAATGTTCAGACCACCAAACACATGCAAAGCTAGTGAAAGCACAAACAGCAGCAGGAACACGTCTCTCCTCAGGATATTGTAAACATATAAATCGTTGTTCAGTTTCTAACTCCCAAGTAAGATATATATCAGGAACATATCTACCTTCAAATGGTGGAATATTCAATTTCAGTTTAGGGAGATGGTCCTGATCTCGTACCTGAAGGGGAGCCCGAACATTGCCATTGTTTGCATGTGGACGACCTAGTGGTTGTGGTGCTGGTGGTTGCACGTAGTTCTGATGTTGATCAACCTCATCCTCGTAAGCTCTCACATAATCATCCTCCCCGCCGCAGCAGCAGGAGCCACGTAGTATCAACAGCAGCACCAAAGCAGCTTGGCGGTGAAGAGGGACACGGAAGCTCATGGAGGGCTGTTTCACGATGTGGAGGTAGTCCTTGTTGTTGTAGAGGTGCGTTAGGTGCCGCCGGTGGTGGTGGTGGTAGACGCGAGCAATTCATTAAACTTGTTATCGAGCTTTGTTTGAATGCCTTCTCAATGCCATCTATCTTCTCCATGGCCTCTTCAAATCTATTTAGCACATCTTCCACCTGCCCACTCATCATTTGTTGAAACTTATCATGTAGCGCTTTGTTTGTCATGTTCTCCCGATCGATCACGTCGGCTTGTGATCCTGCCATGGTTAGCAGCAATAGAAACACACAAGAATATGATTGACAGACTACTAGGAAGTGGTGGTGGTGGTGTGGTGGACGATCACAAATCCGTCAAGCAAATCTCAAATTCTTACCAGTTCTTACCCAGCGAAAGCGGTGATCGGCAACCGATGTAGTCAAAACTCTCAAAGCTTGGATAGAGCGATTACGGGGAGAGTCAAGCGCACGATGTAGATGTATGAGGAGCTGGGAAGGCTTATAATATGGTAGCAAAAGGGTCACAATAATCAATTCAGAGATGCAAAGTTGAATAAGCGCTCAACGACGATCTTGTCTTTGGTCCTAGGCTGAGACCGTGCTAGAGACGCGAGCCTAGAACACTAACAAAATCACGGCGCTGCACGGAAACAACGGAAAAGCACACTCTGAAATTTTTTTTTCGCTCTTTTTTTTTTTTTTTTTTTTTTTTTGCTTTTTTTTTTTATGAAAAATCACTATAATGGCGAGTGTCTCAAAACTCTTCCCAGTCAAACCGACAGGGATGGGCACGAAATTTTTTCGACCAAAAAAAAAAATTTTTTTTTTGCCGGACCCAAAAAGCTGAAGCGGGTCAAAAAACTTTCTATAACGGCGTCGTCTCAATCCACTTAGAAACACCTAAAATAGGATAGCCAGAATTTTTTTTGACAAGTACGTTTTGGAAAATTTTTTTTGGTTTCGGATGGATCTCGAAACCTACTCCGGCAAGGAAACACGAATCGGAAACACGAATCGGAAACTAGATGGATCTCGAAAACAAACCTAATATGAGAAGAACTCGGATTGGTGGTGGATATATGGTGGTGGTATATGGCAGCGGTGGTGGTATATGGTAGCGGTGGTGGTATATGGATACGGATTGGTGGTGGTATATGGATACGGATTCAGGGCGGTGGCGGATAAGCAATGGTGGTAGATGGCAAGGCGATGATGATGGTGCGGCGGCGGCGTGACAACTTATGACCAGAACTCGAAACTCTAAAAGACTAGACTCTAAGACCAGCAACTTGACACGACGATGCAACCGCAAATTCAACAAAGCAAAAACCCTAAAAAGATTATGCAAAGGCTCAGATTGGTTCGGATATGATGAACTAACCCTAATTTTTTTTGTGGCTTTTTCGTGGACAATAGGTATGAAGAACAGACTCGATCTAAACTACGAAAAACTGGAAAATCTCACCGAGCAACCTGGAAATCTGATACCACTTGATAGAGGCAAAGGTGTCCGTCTTCGATGAGATGTGGTTTTCGCTTTGGAGGAAGTCGACTTTGACGATCCGACTACGAACGTCGAGGACGTCGCGCCTTAGCAATCGCTAAACCAACTCCTAGAGGTTATTGACCACACCGAGCACGATCAACGACCACGAGGGTCTGCTTCCTGCGAGCAAACGAAGAACAAGCAAGAAACTGAGATTGCAATCTGGATATTGCGAATATAAGATGAAAGCTTTATTGATCAAGGTGGGGTTACTGTGGCGCCTTTGTGCAGTCGTGGAAAACAAACGGCACGCGAAGTTGCAGCTATGGCGAACTTTTAATCTAAACAAAACCCAACGTCTAAACGGTGCCCTAAGGGCTGTATATATGGAGGAAGAGGGGGAATTTCGTGGCCCTTGGTGGAGGGTCCAAATCAACCCTAACTCTTGTTTCCCACACATACGGACTCTAAAACAGCCTATACTTAAGTATTTCGAAATTACATGGGCCTGGCCCACTAATAAGGTGACGCAGCACCTAGAATAGCCTCGGGACGACATGTATGAAGTAGCATCTTGTATATTTCGTCCAAGGCTTCATGCACCCATTATGGTGGCTTCAAAGTCCTCAAATCATCACTTGTAACTCCGTTCTTGTTCCCCTTACGCATGGCATTATCTCCATGCTTGTTCTTGCTCCAATGTCCATCCTTCTCCAAGCTAGGGCCTTCATTTGTAAGCAAAACAAATGTATCCAATTTAGGCAGCATCATATTCTCATGAACATTAGAATCATTACCAAGAAACGAAAGTACCTGATAATTTAATTGGCGTGCACGAGCTCTAGTAATTGGTCCAGTATATGTAGCAGTAGGGGCTGTGGGTGTAACAATGGTATTGATGTCCTCATCACTAGTGGACTCACTTGACTTCGATTGCTCCCATGATGTTGACCCACCTATTACCATGCTTCATGCTAGTGAAACTTCTTCATGCCTTGACTTACCTATTTATGATGAATATGATGATGAGCATGTTGAGTTGCCTAGTTGTGATGCTATGCTCCATAGGACATCTTGTGAAAATTCTATTGGTCACTTCATGTTTGACAATCCATTGAAATTGTCATATCCTATGAGTGAGATCTCCCATATTGCATCATTACAATCTCAACATAGTAACTATGCATGCCCCATTAAAATAAACCCTATTTGCACTTATGGCATAGATGACGAGATGATGGTCATTGGCTTTTGCTTCTCTTGTGATGATATTGCCATGCTTCCTTTACATGATTTGTGCAATTCATCTACTATGTCATGCCATGATCACATTGAACCAAATATGCTTTGTTTTGGATGTTGTCAATATTCTCCATGTGATGTTTCCATTAATGCTCATGAGGAGACCCCCATAGTTTCCTCATGCATATTAGGAGATTTTGATTCATCCCATATTTTGCATGATTTCCATGATTGCTTGCACCATATGCATTCCATGAATAACAATGCTCTAGATATTTCTCATGATGCATTGCACACTTCGAGTCTCCATTATGCCATACATAATAACAAACCTATCATGATGGATGACATGTTTCTATATCACGCATCTCATTATTTGAGCATTGGATATTTTGTGCTAACCGACACATGCATGTGCGCATCATGATGGATGATGTGTACATATACCATGCACACACAATTTTTCCTTTGTCTTTGTTTTGTGTAGGTACCCACATACACTCGTCAACATCTCAATCCCATGAGTTGACGAAACGAGCTCTTGAGAGCAATGATGACTTGGGATCCCGTGGACTTTCATTCCCACCATTCCTTTTGCGCACCAACTATGCGCATCTCTTTTACTTGTCTCTCACACGGCTATGGGCTATTTACCACTTGTCACCTTATGCTCATTTTCCCGTGTTCACTTTGCATGTTATTTTTACTTCTATGCCTTTGCCATGCAATTTTGACCCTTGCTTGCATCTACCCATGATTCACCATTATGATAATTCTATGTGTATTTGCATGCTTGGTGGAGATACTAGTAGCTATTGCCATGATTTCTTTGTGCCCCACGCTATGGATGCTTGTTGTGTTGGGAGAGTCATGATGCCCCATTGCTATTTACATATGGCCTCTCGCCAATACATTGATGATAATTTTCTCATATCTTTCTTTCATGCTTGTGCTATGACATGTGAATTATTCATGCCCACTATTTGCACACATGACATGCTTACCATGATTCCTCCTAGTATGTTGCATCTTCGCACTACTAGCTTGCTTGACTTGATCTCTATGATTGATTGCTTAGTTGCATCACCCATGTTCCACTATTACTCGATTTCTTGGGTTGATGACATATATGTTGCATGCCTCTCACATGATATATCTTGTTCATTGTCCCTTGCCTCCTATAGTTGCCTCTATGCTTAATGATCTTGGAGACTTGGACATATTACTTGTGATGCATACTTGTTTACTTGAGCCTATTGCATTTGGTTGTTATGGCATCATATGCTTTCATACCATACCACACCTTGTACTTTCTTATGATGAGCATGATGCATACACTTGTTGGGTATCTTACCACACGAATGATAGGTTTTGCACTGCCGCTAACCTCATTTGTTTTTCCGAGTGTTTGCCATGTTCTTTCGTTTTGAAGGATTCACAAGGCATTACCGTCATGAGACATATTGGTTATGTGAAGGCATACACGATGTGCGACACCAACATTTTCGACATCCTCATAAAGGTGAACTCCTTCCCTTTGAGCCATCCTCAAGTTTGCATATTGGATGGGTCACTCTTTCATTGTTGTTTCTTTCTTGTTGTCTACATGTTACATCTATTGGATGGAGGAGCAACATTGGAGATTGGCTCTTTGGACCTTCGAATTGAGGAGCGCTCGCACTTATTGGATGCATCTTTGGAATTCCTCTCATGCCACGACATCGAGCATTGGTACACCACCACCTCCATATTTGTTGATTGTGCTCATACATGTCATGCTCGATGGACATATCATACTCACCACAAGTTTGCACCCTATGCATGGATTGACTCACATTATGCTTGCCTTGTTGCATCTATTTCCATGACATCCATGATATATGAGCTTGTTCACTTCCTTAGCAAATTTGTTGTGATCTTCCTTGATGGCATATTCATACATCATGATCATATTGTCCACCATCAATTGCATGATAGCTTACACATATTGAGCATCCATTACCATATTCATGCTATTGATGAACCGTCTCTCTATGACATCATTTTGCACAATGGTAGAATTTGTCGCTTTGTGCACCATGCTTTTGTTCCCATGAATGCTTTGCATCTCATTCTAGAAAATCTTGATAAGCTTCATGCGCTTTGTCACGACCAATCTTGCCTCACGGACTCATTCTTACATGATGGACACTTTGTGTGCGCTAACCATTGTATTTCCGAGTGTCGTTTGTGTTTGCTCTCTTTGCATGTCTACCATCCCGACGACATCTTCAAGTACTTGGATTGCGCCATGACTTCCACTCCGTCCAATTACAAGTTCGTCCACGACAACCGTTTCCATGGTGATGAGGATTTTGATCCGAGGTCGGATCTTTCCCAAGGGAGGGGAGATGATGTGGAGCATCCCACGTTCATCACCATGTACACTCTGATGAGGACATGGCTACCGCAGTTACACCCATATCCCCTGTTGTTTTACCTCTTGGAACAGTTGCTAGAGCTCAGATACGCCAATTAAATTATCAGGTACTTTCGTTTCTTGGTAATGTTTCTAGTGTTCATGAGAATATGATGCTGCCTAACTTAGATACATTTGTGTTGCTTGCAATTGAAGGGCCTAGCACAGACAAGAAGGATGAACATTGGAGCATGGTCAAGCACGGAGATGAAGGTGCGTGCAAAGAGAACAAGAACGGAGGTTCAAGTGGAGATTTCCGGACTTTGAAGCCACCATGATGACATACAAGAAGATGGACGAAATATACAAGATGGCCTTTCATAAATTTCGTCCATAGCTTATTATTGGTGTTGCACCACCTTATTTTGGGCCATGCCCATGTAATCTATTTTTAGAGTCCATATTGTAGGGGAAACGACTTAGGAGGTGTTTTAGTCCCACCTTGCCAAGGGTGGACAAAATCCCCTCTCTTTTCCCTATATATATAGCCCTTAAGGCTTCGTTTAGACTTGGGTTTTATTTAGTTAAAAGTTAGCCATCGTTGCAACTTCGTGTACTTCGTTTGTGTCCAACGACCAGACCAAGACCGCTTATGAAACCCCACTTTCATCTATACTTCATATATACTCGCAATATTCAGATTGCTTTATCATATTCTTGCTTGTTCTTGATTGCTTGCGAGGAATAGACCTTCGTGGTCGGTGATCGTGCTTCCAAAGATCGTCAAGAACCTCTCGGAGTTGGTTTAGCGATTGCTAAGGCGCAACATCGTACATGTTTGTAGTCGGATCGTCAAAGTCTACTCCACCAAATCGATAGTTATCATCTCATCGAAAGATCGGGACCCTCGCCTCTATCAAGTGGTATCAGTTTTCAGGTTGCTCGGTGAGATTCTCCAGTTTTTCGTAGTCTAGATTGCATCTGTTCTTCATACCTAGAGTCCAAGAAAAGCCAAAAAAAAAGTTAGATTAGTTCATCCGTGTCCCAGCCTGTTTAAGCCTTTTCGCTAGTATCACCTAGTTTTTGCATTGTTGAATTTTCGGTTGCATCGTGTGTCGAGCTGCTGGTTTTAGTATCTAGTCTTTTAGAGTTTCGAGTTCTGGTCACGTTTTTGTCACGCGCTTTTGCATACACCATCATCCACTTCTTTATCGTTTTCCACTGCCATTCATTTTCTTCGCCGCCGCTGTCGCCATCATCACCATCCATCAGTTGTTTCGTCGCCGTCATCCATCAGTTTGTTTTGCCATCATCACATCTTCGTCACATAGCAGAATACAAAGGAACAGAAATTAGACTAGTTGTTCTTGGGGACGTGTCCTTGTGTGGCACGTTTGGTGTTTGGAGAGAAAAAAAAACCTAGCAAGATTCGTTTTGGTTTCCAAGAACAACAATACGTGGAGTTTGGTTTGTTTTTTTTTCTTTTGGAGATAAAGAGGACGTGTGGATCAGCAAAAGTAAAAAAAAAGAATTCTTCTCCTAGGCGCACAAGGAAAGACATCCACGTTCTGCCAACTTGCACGTCTGCTGTTCCCTGTAAAAAAAAAGAGCAGGCCGTTCTTTACACATGGGGCTGATCCGAATAGAAAAGAAAGGAAACATATTTGATTGGAGTACTAGTACTTGGTTTGGAAGACAAAACGAATTGATTGGGTTGGAAGATTCTGCCAATAAAGTTGCTCCGATTGTTGTGCTGTTTGTTTGGGAAGTGTACTAGTCAGCCACGTTTTTGCATTTAGCAAGAAATAAAAGAGAGAGAAAAAAGGCAAGTGATGGCGTGTTGCTCTCTTTGATAAATCCCTGTGTTTGTGGAAATCAAGAAGGAAGGAAACAATTACGTTACAAGGAAAGCCACCAGCGCATCTTTTTATGATTGGCAGGTTTGGATCGGCTTATACAAAAAATAAATAGGGAGTGAGATCTGATCGGTGCACTTGTGCTGGCCCGAACTAAAATAAAAAAAACACTGCTGATATTTGGAATGATAGATTCGTGGGTATCCTATTAGATAGTGTCCACGTTTTGAGTTTGGAAAGTGCATAAAAGGAGAGGATACGTGAAGGGATACTAGTGCTATATTGGGCAGATTTGGATCGGCCAGATTGAAAAAAAAACTGTTGTTTGTGTCTCTCCACGCAAAGAGAATAAGGAAAGGAAAACCAAATTTCGGTTGGAGGTTTCCAAGTCTGGCCGTGTCTCAAAAAAAAAGAGATAACGTAAGCAATTTGGAATGTTTGGATCGGTTAAAAAAAGAGAGGAGGAATTATAGCAGATCAGTTGTCTTTTTGGGACGTTGCCAACAAGGAAAGATAGAAGAGAAAATTGAGAGAGATTTGGAAAGATTCTGCCATAATTGCTGCGATTTTTTGTACTGTTCGGTTGCTTGGAAGGGCACGTTTGGTCCTGTTGAAAAGGCAAGTCTGATAAAAAAATAGAATAATTCAACGAGATATTAGAGAGAGTAGTAAGGAAGAAAAAAAAGGAAGTGCACGGGGATTTGTTGCCTTGGAGTTGAGCATCACGTTGGAGATAAAAAAGGAAGGATTGCAAGTTGGCTGATTCGGTTTGGATTCCCAAGAAAGGTGTACGTGCAGTTTAGATTTGTTTTTCTTTTGGAGAATCCTAGTGGACACGTTTGGACTTTGGACAGAGAGAAAAAAAATTAGTGGTGCTTTGTTGTGCTATAAACAGTACGCACTAATTACTTTGGAGTGAAAAAAAAAGTGGAAGGAGGCTTGTACCAAAGTGTGATGTTGGCAACATCTTGTGAATTCGTCTGTGTCTTAGGCTCGCGTCTCTAGCACGGTCTAGCCTAGGGCCAGCACTCGACCACTTTGAGCGAATTTTCAGCTTGCATTAATTAACGTGGTTGTAGCATTTTTTTTACCACATATATCAAGCCAACCCAGCTCCACATATTTCTACACCGTGTATACATACATTCACCTGGCAATCGCTTTACCCAACTTTTGGAGTTATTTGACACTGCTGGTTGCCGGTCACCACCTGCTGCATGGTAAGAACTTGTAAGACTTTGATTTGCTGTACTGTGAGCGCTTTACCATCCAAGCCCCAAGGATACATGAGATGAGACCTCGACTATTCGCCATTGGACACAAGGTGAACCCGTTCCTAAATGCTTCCCCTTTCCATTCGTGTGAGACATGGTTGCTACCTAAGGCGAGGACTCTATGCATGCCCAGGTACCAAGGAGACCCTCTCGGAGATGCTCGGAATGATGGACAAGTCCCCAAGTACAAGGATGAAGGAACACGATGAGAGGAACCGGAGAAAGTCTGCAGACCTCGACTATTCGCCATTGGACACAAGGTGAACCCGTTCCTAAATGCTTCCCCTTTCCATTCGTGTGAGACATGGTTGCTACCTAAGGCGAGGACTCTATGCATGCCAGTACCAAGGAGACCCTCTCGGAGATGCTCGGAATGATGGACAAGTCCCCAAGTACAAGGATGAAGGAACACGATGAGAGGAACCGAGAAAGTCTGCGAGCCGGACATCCGGTGTCGGCCGGACATCCGGCCCTTCCATAAGCCGGATATCCGGCCCCAGCCGGACATCCGGCGCCCATCACAGCAGCCGCAAAAACAACGGGTCCGGACATCCGGCCCCAGACCCGGACATCCGGCCTCCCACGAAGCCGGATATCCGGCCCTCGCCCGAAATCCGGCGCCCGCACCAATCGACAGTCTACCCCACCAGCCGGACATCCGGCCCCAAGCCGGACATCCGGCGTCTCGAAAGCCCGGACATCCGCCCGGCGCCCGGACATCCGGCCTCCCCTGCGTCACGATCAATCCGGCCGAGGCGCTTGTACCCTTCGCCCCCTAGACTATATATACTCCATCCCCTTCCTCTTTCTGGGTTAGCGTTGATTTAGCTCATTAGATAGAGCTTCGCTCATCCATACCGGATCTACTCGACGAGAGAGACCGCGGCACCTCTTCGGAGAAGATCCACCTTGGATTCAAGACCCCCTCTTGGGTGGCCCCCATCAAGACCTCCTCACGGAGAAGAACGGCTACCGTTTGTATCGTCCTTTGTTGACCTTGAATCATGTATCTCCCTTTGTGTTCTTTGATCTAGCATTTGTGTGACCGATTCCTTGTTGGTTGAGTGTTTTCCCTCGTTCCTCCCCGTGATTCCCTCGTGTTCTTCCGCTCGTTCTTCGTGTCTCCCCGTAGGATCCACTCCAAACATGAAAGATCGTCCACATAGGGTTCTGCCCTACATCACATGGCAATTCGACCGTGGTGTCTTCCACAACGGGCGCACCAATCACTATAGCTTCAAGATGAAAGGGAAGGAGTATGTGCCACGACCTATGTCTCCTAGTCAAGTGATAGCCGACAAGCAAGCCACCCATCATAGAGACAAGAGTGAGAAAGTGACCCACCAAAAAGTGAGTGAGAGCCACAAGCCAAACTTGAGCGCCTCTTCGCCTAGAGAGAAAAACCTCATCCTATTTGCCACCAAAAGTGAGATGAGAGAAGTGTTTGAGAACCCATCTTGTGTGATGCACTTTGTCCTTGTGTGCAAGGATGGAGAGCCAACAACTAACACCTCTCACGAGCTACCTTTAGTGTTTCAATCTCTTTTGCAGGAATTCCAAGATGTTTTCCCCGATGAGCTACCTCCGGGTCTACCTCCTCTTCGAGGCATTGAGCATCGAATCGACCTCATCCCCGGAGCACCTCTACCAAACAAACCTCCATACCAAGTCAATCCCAAAGAAACAAAAGAGATTCAACGGCAAGTACAACAACTCATCGACAACGGTCATGTACGTGAAAGCCTAAGCCCGTGTGTCATTCCCGTTATACTTGTGCCTAAGCCCGATGGAAGTTTCCGCTTGTGTTCCGATTGTATACCTATAAATGCTATTACCATTCGCTATAGGCATCCCATTCCTCGCTTAGATGATATGCTTGATGAACTTAGTGGAGCCAACTTTTTCTCAAAAATTGATCTTAAAAGTGGCTATTATCAAATCCGCATACAAGAGGGTGATGAATGGAAAACTGCTTTCAAAAGCAAATTTGGCTTATATGAGTGGTTAGTCATGCCTATGGGTTTGTCAGAAGCTCCCTGTACTTTTGTGCGTCTCATGCATTATGTACTTCGGCCTTATATTGGAGTCTTTGTTGTGGTCTACTTCGACGATATCCTTGTGTTTAGCAAAACCATGAAAGAGCATCTTAATCATGTTAGGGCTGTTTTGCAAACCCTTCGCAAAGAAAATCTTTATGCAAACATGAAAAAGTGCACATTTGGTGTTGACAAAGTGGTTTTCTTGGGTTTTGTTGTATCCTCAAAGGGTGTCGATGTTGATGAATCTAAGATTGAAGCAATTAAAACTTGGCGATATCGATAGAGTCCAATCCGGTATCGATAGAGGCGAGGGTGTCCCGATCTTTCGATGAGATGATAACTATTGATTTGGTGGAGTCGACTTTGACGATCCGACTACAAACGTGCACGACGTTGTGCCTTAGCAATCGCTAAACCAATCTCCCGAGGTCTTGGCGATCTTTGGAAGCACAATCAGCGACCACGAAGGTCTATTCCTGCACACAATCGAAGAACGAGCAAGAATATGATAAAGCAATCTGAATATTGCGAATATATATGAAGTATTGATAATGGTGGGGATCCGTGGCGGCCTTGGTGCAGTCGTTGGACACAAGCGAAGTACGAAGTTGCAATGGCGAACTTTAACTAACCAAATCCCAAGGAAAAAGCTACTAGATGGACCTACTTATATAGGAGCAAGGGGTGGCGGCCAAGGAGGTGGGAGGACGTCCCAAGGCAGCCTAACACTAACCCTAGGTCGTACAAGGCCAATGGGCCCAAGTGGAGGTGACGTAACACCTTTGGACTTGTAGTTTGACTCGATTCTCTGCAAACATCAGATTGTTTCGTCCATAACTCAACGCTCCGGACGGATTTTAAGGTGATTCAATTGGGTTGGAAAATGCACGAAATCTATTTTTCAACAAAAAAGTATCAACCAATTTGGAGTCCGTATGAAAAAGTTATTGACGTTTTGAGTCGGTATGTCTGTGCGGTCCGAATCTGAGTCCGAACGTGAGAGACTTGGACTCTATCTTCTCTTGGGCCAAAAGTGACGTGAGAGAACTTTTTGAACAGCAGGTAAACATCTCTTTCTCCCTTATCTTCATATGTGGATTGTACAAATGTCCCATACACTTGCAATTAGACATGGCACAAAAGTTTGTGAAGTATTTTTGTCCTGGATGACATAAATAAATTATTGCATAGTTTGCATTAGAAATCACCTCACAAATATACATGTATGCAATATTTTTGGTCGTATCCAAGGTAATCATGTCCTCATCAAAAGCACAATCTCATGGTCTTTACATGCCTCTTCCTATTCCTTATCAACCTTGGGAAGACATTAGCATGGACTTTGTACTTGGTTTGCCTAGAACTCAAAATGGAAAGGATTCCGTGTTTGTTGTTGTGGATAGATGATGGCACATTTCATTCCTTGCAACAAGATAGACGATGCTTCACACATTGCAAATCTCTTTTGTAGGGAAATCTTGCGACTCCATGGAGTACCAAAGACAATCGTCTTCGATCGTGACGTCAAGTTCTTGAGTTACTTTTGGAAGACCCTATGCGCCAAGCTCGGAATCAAGCTCTTGTTCTCATCCGCATACCACCCTCAAACCGACGGCTAAACGGAGGTGACAAACCGCACACTCTCCAATCTACTTCGTGTCTTGATCAAGAAGAACATCAAGGAGTGGGAAGCATGTCTACCCATCGCCGAGTACGCCTACAACCATGCAAGACACTCGACTATCGGCAAGTCCCCCTTCGATGTCGTCTACGGCTTCAACCTGTTGTCCCCATTGGACATTCTACCACTTCCTCTACAAGAGCGCACCAACATGGATGCGAGTGCACGGGCAAGCTACATCAAGAAGATGCATGAGGATACAGGACAAACCATCGAGCGCCAAGTACAACGACTAGCGACCAAGATCAACGTCAACAAGCAACCCATGGCCTTCAACATTGGTGATCTAGTATGGCTACACCTTCGCAAGGACCGTTTCCACAAAGAACGCATAGTCCAAGCTTCTTCCTCGAGCCAATGGACCTTTCAAGGTGCTAGCGCTACAACAAAACGCCTACAAGATCGACCTACCTCGAGACAAGTACAATGTGGCGACATCTTCAACGTCAAGGACCTCGCACCATACCATGGAGATGAAGCTTTTGATCCGAGGTTGGATCTCTCTCAAGGGGAGATGATGCGGGCATCCTCACTCATCCCCATGGGCGCACCTACATCTTCCTCAACACCACGTGGACCCATGACTCGAGCTCGAGCTAAGGCTATTGAAGATAAGGTGAACTCGCTCCTCTCCAATTCCCTCTTCCTACTCACGAGACATGGCTACTACCTCATTCGAAACTCTGTGTGTGATCAGGTGTATGGAGGAGAGCCACGGTACAACTACATACAAGAGCCAAGACGGCGAGGACCCCAAGCGTGATGAAGAAGAAGAAGAGCTGCTGCGAAGCTACAAGCATCAGACGACCGACCGCGCCGGACGTCCGACGAGTCCCAGAGATCTGAGACGACCGAAGCTTCCGGACATCCGGTACCTCACATCTGAGCCAAAGCTACAGACGACCGCCACCTCCGGACGTCCGACTCACCCCGATCGAGCCAAATCTCGGAAGACCGAAGTCTCCGGACGACCGAACGACCAGCACCGAGCGGATTCTGGACGCCTTGACAGCCTCCGGACGTCCGGACCGTCCAAAGCCCAGACGTCCGAGCGCCTTCCGGACGTCCGACACTGTGTGACCATGACCATGAGCTAGAGCCCTTGTACCCATTCACTTCGCCCCATTTGCACTAAGACTATAAATAGACCTCCTCCTCCTCCTAGTTAGGGTTAGCAAAGGATTAGCTCATATTTGTGTGAGAGCTTTGCTCATCCACTTGGTTACCTTCTCCTCGGAGATCGCGTCCTCGGAGAAGATCCTTCCAAGAGGATTCAAGACCCCCTTCTAGGGTGGAACCCCATCAAGACCTCCTCACGCAGAAGAACGGCTACTCGTGTATCTTCCCTTTGTTGATTTTGAATCTTGTGCTACCTTATGTGTTCGGTGATCTAGCCCTTGTGTGATCGATACTTGTCGGTTTAGTGTTCCTCTTGTGTGTTTTTCCTTGTGTTCTTCTGCTTGTTTGTCGTGTTCTCCTCGTAGGATCCTCTCCAAACGTGAAAGATCTCCGACTAGGGCTCCGCCCTACATCATGATGTGGCCACAGATGTCGCGAAGCAGGAGAAGTTTATTAATGAGGACATCAATATCATTGTTACACCCACATCCCCTACTGTTACATATACTGGACCAATTACTAGAGCTCGCGCACGCCAATTAAATTACCAGGTACTTCCGTTTCTTGGTAATGATTCTAATGTTCATGAGAATATGATGCTGCCTAAATTGGATACATTTGTTTTGCTTACAAATGAAGGGCCTAGCTTGGAGAAACTCCGCCAATGGACATTAGAATCCAATTTAGGCAGCATCATATTCTCATGAACATTAGAATCATTACCAAGAAACGAAAGTACCTGATAATTTAATTGGCGTGCGCGAGCTCTAGTAATTGGTCCAGTATGTATAGCAGCAGGGGCTGTGGGTCTAACAATGGTATTGATGACCTCATCATCCTCCCCTTCTTGAAATGAAGTCGTCCTCGACGGAAGCTCATCTTCCTCACCCAAATAAGGCTTCAAATCTGCAATGTTAAAAGTGGGACTAACCCCAAAATCTGCAGGCAGCTCAAGTTTATATGCATTATCATTTATTTTCTCTAACACCTTAAATGGACCATCAAGACGTGGCATTAGCTTTGATTTGCGCAAATTAGGAAACCTATCCTTACATAAATGTAACCAAACAAGATCTCCGGTGCAAAGACAACATGTTTTCTACCCTTATCTCCAGCAAGTTTATATTTAGCATTCATACGCTCAATGTTTTCCTTAGTTATGTCATGCATTTTTAAAATCAATTCAGCACGTTCTTTAGCATCAAAATTAACCTTCTCCGAAGATGGAAGAGGCAACAAATCAATAGGTGCACGAGGTAGGAAGCCATACACAATCTCAAAGGGCACATCTTAGTAGTAGAATGCAATGAGCGATTATAAGCAAATTCAATATGAGGCAAGCATTCTTCCCACATTTTCTTATTATTCTTCAAAACAGCCCTAAGCATAGTAGACAATGTTCTATTGACTACTTCAGTTTGTCCATCGGTTTGGGGTGACAAGTAGTACTAAAAAGCAGTTTAGTCCCCAACTTAGCTCATAAACATCTCCAAAAGTGGCTAAGAAATTTAGTATCACGATCTGAAACAATAGTATTTGGCACATCATGCTAGCGAATAATTTCACGAAAGAACAAATCAGCAACATTAACAAAGATCATCGCTTTTATGACATGGTATAAAGTGTGCCATTTTAGAGAATCAATCCATGACAACAAATATGCTATCCCTGCCCTTCTTTGTTCGATGTAAATCTAAAACAAAGTCCATAGATATATCCTCCCAAGGAACTGTGAGGCACGAGCAAAGGCATATATAAACCATGAGGATTGAGTCGTGACTTAGCTTTTTGACATGTAGTGCAGCAAGCAACAAAGCGCTCAACATCCGTCTCATCTTTGGCCAAAAGAAATGTGTAGCAAGTATATCCTCCGTCTTCTTGGCGCCAAAGTGTCCCATTAATCCTCCTCCATCGCCTCCTGCAACAACAAAAGACGAACAGAGCTAGCAGGAATGCATAGCTTGTTACGCACGAACACAAAACCATCATTAATAACGAACTTGTTCCATGTTCTTCCTTCTTTACAATTCTGCATTACATCTTTAAAATCAGCATCATGCACATATTGATCTTTGATGGTCTCCAAACCAAATATTTTGAAGTCAAGTTGTGAAAGCATAGTATAGCGATGAGACAAAGCATCAAGCAATAACATTTTCTTTACCCTTCTTGTGTTTAATGACATAAGGGAAAGTCTCAATGAATTCAACCCATTTAGCATGTCTACGATTCAGTTTAGCTTGACTTTTAATATGTTTCAAAGATTCATGATCGAATGTATAACATATTCTTTGGGCCATAAATAATGTTGCCATGTCTCTAAAGTCCGAACAAGAGCATATAATTCTTTGTCATAAGTAGAATAGTTCAGACTAGGCCCACTCAATTTTTCGTAAAAGTATGCAACAGGTTTGCCATCTTGTAATAACACACCTCTAATCCAATTCCACTAGCATCACATTCAAGCTCAAAAGTCTTATTAAAGTAAGGAAGTTGGAGTAAAGGAGCATGTGTCAACTTATCTTTCAATACCGTGAAGGCTTCTTCCGTGCGGTACCCCAAACAAAAGGCACATCCTTCTTTGTAAGCTCATTGAGAGGTGCAGCAATGGTGCTAAAGTCTCTCACAAAACGCCTATAGAAACCAGCGAGTCCAAGAAAACTCCTCACTTGTGTGACCGTTTTGGGCTGCGGCCAACTCTCAATAGCTTCAATCTTGGATTTATCAACTTCAATTCCCTGTGGAGTAACAACATAGCCAAGAAAAGATACTCGGTTGGTGCAAAGGTGCACTTCCCAAGGTTACCAAACAAGCGTGCATCACGTAGAGCATTAAAAACAACACGTAAATGTTCCAAATGTTCTTCCAAAGATTTGCTATAAATCAGTATATCATCAAAGTAAACTACCACAAATCGTCCAATGAAAGCACGTAAAACTTCGTTCATTAATCTCATGAAAGTACTAGGTGCATTAGTTAACCCAAAAGGCATGACTAACCACTCATATAATCGAAACTTAGTTTTAGATGCTGTTTTCCATTCATCTCCCAATTTCATACGAATTTGATGGTATCCACTCATAAATCAACTTTGGAGAATATTGTAGAGCCACTCAATTCATCAAGCATTATCATCTAGCCTAGGAATAGGATGGCGATAACGAATAGTAATATTATTAATGCCTCTACAATCAACACACATACGCCGACGTACCATCCTTTTTAGGCACTAGTATAATAGGAACAGCACAAGGACTAAGAGATTCGCGTATATAACCTATGTCGAGCAGCTCTGTACTTGACGCATAATCTCCTTCGTCTCCTCTGGATTGGTGCGGTATGGTGCACGGTTGGGTAGCGATGCACCGGAATTAAGTCAATTTGATGCTCAATCCCTCGAATAGGTGGTAATCCGGTGGCACGTCTTGTGGGAAGACGTCGGCGAACTCCCAAAATGTTAGTGACAGCGAGGGGCAAAGAGGAAAACACGTCCTCGAATGAAAATAATGCCTCTTTGCACAAAAGCATAGCAAACAGATTTGCTAGAATCTAGCTCATCAATATCAGATTTGGTGGCAAATAAAATGCACTTTTCAGTTTAATTTCAGAAGCAACATTAGATGGTTTATTATTAGGCTTCATTTGTTGCTCAAATTCTTTTGCCACAATCTGATTTTCACTCTTATTTTTCTCCTGTTTTGCTTTATTAGCTCTATTAATATCATCTTTCAAAATGGAATCAGAGTCATAGGAAGCAAAGTAATATTTTATCCTTGTGAACAAGAGTATACTGATTGTTTCTACCATGGTGTACAGAATATTTATCAAATTGCCTTGGTCTACCAAGTAATAAGGAACATGCTTGCATAGGTACCACATCACAATCAACATAATCAGCATATGTAGCGATACTAAAATACACACACGAACGATCGTGTTACCTTAACCTTGCCGCTGTTGTTGAACCATTGGATGTAGTAAGGATGTGGATGTGGTCTTGTGGTGAGAGATAGCTTCTCCACCATATCCATGCTAGCCAAGTTGTTGCAGCTCCTCCATCTATGATGGCGCTGAATAGAACGTTCCTTCACAACTCCTTTGTATGGAACAAGTTATGCCTCTGATTTTGCTCAGCTTGTGTAACCTGCACACTCAAAACACGTTGAGCAACTAAACATTCATACTGTCGGCATCTTCAAAGAGCCATGTATTGCGTCTCATGATCGTAATCATCTCCACCGTGTTCTTCATGTGTAATAAGAGCCAAAGTCTCTTCATCATAGTCACTAGCGGACTCATACCCACCATCCTCGGAGCAATCATCACACGCTGAGATTGGCATTCTCTCAAAAATGTCCTCTTCCCTTACAACGACGACAAATAATATCACTTGTGTGCCTGTTGACGCCATGGAAGAAGAAGAGCTCTGTAGGCCCAAGCAGGTGTGCTCTTGGCGAGCAGTGGTGGTTGTGCCTGCTTTCTTGTATCACGGTTGGAGGTGGCAGCCGACGGAGGTGCCGGTGTAGTAGAACGTGTGGAAGTAGATGATGCACGTGGTGTCCATGATGAAGGTCGACCTGCAGAAAAGTTAGTCCGCGCCAACGCCTGTCGATCCTGCACTTCACGTTCAGCTTTACAAGCAAGATGGAATAATCGAGTGATATTATTATAATCCTTGTAGTCTAGAATGGTCTGAATGTCTCTATTTAATCCACCCAGAAAACGTGCAAGCATAGCTTCATTCTTGATGTAGGGCGGAACTGATGCGGAGCATCCCTCACTCATCCCCACGGACGTGCCTACATCTCCCTCAACACCACCGGGACCCATGACAAGAGCCCGAGCCAAGGCTATTGAAGATAAGGTGAACTCGCTCCTCTCCGAACTTCTTATTTCTACCCATGAGACATGGCTACTACCTCATTCCGAAACTCTATGTGTAATCAGGTACATGGAGGCGAACCAAGGATCTACTACTTGCAAGAGCCAAGACAGCGAGGACCCCAAGTATGTCGAAGAGGAAGAAGGGATGCAGCTGAAGCTACAGGACACGGACGTCCGACCGCTTCCGGACGTCCGACGATTCCCAGGACACGGACGTCCGACGCTCTCCGGACGTCCGAACTTCACACCGAATCAAACCTACGGACGACCGGAGCTGACCAGACGTCCGGACTACAATCACCCGAGCCGGAACTACGGACGACCGACAGCCTCCGGACGTCCGGACCCTCCTGAAGCCCCGGACGACCGGTCCTCTACGGACGACCGACGCACCTCCGACAGAGAAGAATCTCACGGACGTCCGAACGCGTCCCGGACGACCGACCTTCCGAGCCTCCGGACGTCCGACGCCTTCCGGACGTCCGATGCCTGATGCGGGCTGAAGCCCATGTACCCCTTCGTTTTGACTTCCATTTGCACTAAGACTATAAATAGGACCCTCCCATCTCCTAGGTAGGGTTAGCAAGGGATTAGCTCATGTTTAGGTGAGAGAGCCTTTGCTCATCCACTTGGCTACTTCTCCTCGGAGATCAGGACCTCTACGGAGAAGATCCCCAATCGGATTCAAGACCCCCATCTAGGGTGGACCCATCAAGACCTCTCGGAGAAGAACGGCTACTCGTGTATCCTTACCTTTGTTGATCTCGAATCTTGTATCACTCTATGCATTCGATAATCTAGCACTCGTGTGATTGGTTTCTTGTCGGTTGAGTGAATTCTCTCTCGTTTTCCCCGTGTTTCCCTCTTGTTCTTCCGCGCGTTCTTCGTGTTCCTCGTAGGGATCCCCTCCAAACGTGAAAGATCGTCCACATAGGGTTCCGCCCTACATCATATGGTATCATGAGCCACGTTCATCACGTTTTTGGAGCCCCTACATCGTGTTTTCTAGCTTGATTTTGTTGTTTTCGTCCTAAAATTCGAAAATCCCCACCAAAAATAGCCCCAAAATTTTTTGTGATTTGTTAGTGTGATGAGATTTTGTTGGATTTGGTCCATGGATTTGTGTTGCTACATGTGGATCTAGCTTTCCCCACCCTCCCCACCCTTTTCCATCTTCCAAACCCCTCGATTTCGACCTCACAATCATCTTCTTCCCCGGAAATTTTGCAGTTCCTCTCCCGAGCCCGATTTTCGCCCGGTTCGGACATCCGGACAAGGCGGACGTCCGGACGCAGTCCGGACGACCGTAAGATCACAGACGTCCAGTAAAACCCTGAACCAACTGAATTTCTTGATTCGAGACACCACCACCACCCCATATTTCTCCACATCTTCCAAACCCATATACACCAAAATCTTCCACGATTCCTCCGATGACGATTTTGACACATTTTGGTCTTTGAGATTTTGAGTTGTGGCTTCCGTATCCTTTTGTGTTTCGGCTATCTAGGTGCGGTTCAAAGTCATCGTCACCACTGCTCATCTACATCGACCAGTCATCATCGCAAGGACGGTAACTTCGACGACATCTTTGTCATACCTTGCTATTGCATTGATAACCCACATTGCCTCATTTTGCGTAGCTTACCCATCGAGACTAGCCTTTGAAGACGAGTACATTCCACGTCAAGGACGTCATCATCAACATCGCCAACAACACAATGAAGAGCAACGCTACGGCAAGCTAAAATTCACCATGCCCAAGTTCAATGGAAGCAATGACCCCGAAGACTACCTCTCATGGGCATTGAAGGTTGACAAAATCTTCCGTTTGCACAACTACGATGAAGCGAAGAAAATCGCTATGGCATCACTTGAGTTCCAAGATTATGTGCTCATATGGTGGGAACAAATCATTGAGCGACGACAAGCAAGAGGTGAACCTCCAATCACCACTTGGGCTCAAATGAAGGATGTCATGCGAGCACGTTTTGTACCAACATACTACAATCGCGATCTCTTCAAGAAACTCCAACTACTCAAGCAAGGAACAAAGAGCGTTGAAGAATACTACAAGGAAATGGAGATAGCCATGATTCGAGCCAATGTCAAGGAAGATGATGAGCAAACTATGGCACGTTTCTTGAATGGACTCAATCATCCCATTAAGAAGATCGCCGACTTCCAACCATATTCATCCCTCATTGAGCTCGTGCATCAAGCTACAAAGGCGGGCGCCAAGTGCAAGATGACTTCAAACGCCAAGTACTCATCCAAGACCTACGGTCCATCCAACAACCAAGCTTCAACGACTCCTCCAACTTCCACATCGACCAAGCCTTATTCAAGAAACGACGACAAGTCAAGTTACAAGAAAACTTCGACAAGTTCAAGTCGTCCTCCTCCTTCTACAAACAACCTCAAGCCGCGTGCTTCATCCTCTACTCCGACCGATGAGACCATTAAGACAAGCTCCTTCAAGTGTTTCACTTGCGGCGGCCGAGGCCACAAGTCATACGAATGCACCAACAAGCGCACCATGATCCTCAACGACGATGGCACATATGACTCCATGAGTGAAGAGGAAATGGAAGCTCTTGAGCAAGTGGCCATGCACCGACAAGTAAATGAAGATGAAGACGATCAAGTCTTTTGCGATGAGGATTCGAGCCCCGCTCTCGTTGTCTCCAAGGTCTTGACTCTTCAACATCAACAAGAAGAAGACCAACGATGCCACATCTTTCACACAAAAGCCGGCATCAATGGACGGTCCATCAAGGTCATCATCGATGGAGGTAGTTGCCACAACTTGGCAAGTGAAGAACTATGCTTCAAGCTACAATTGGTCAAGAGGAAGCACCCACACCCTTACAAGGTTCAATGGCTAAGTGACTCCGGCACTATACGCGTCGAGCATACGGTCCAAGTCTCCTTCAAAATTGGTGCTTACGAAGACACTTTGGAATGTGATGTGGTCCCAATGACCGTTTGCCACCTCCTTCTTGGTCGACCATGGCAATTCGACCGTGGTGTCATCCACAATGGGCGAACCAATCACTATAGCTTCAAGATGAAAGGGAAGGACTATGTGCTACGACCTATGCCTCCTAGTCATGTGATAGCCGACAAACAAGCCACACATCATAGAGAAAAGAGTGAGAAAGTGATCCACCCAAAAGTGAGTGAGAGCCACAAGCCAAATTTGAGCGACTCTTAGCCTAGAGAAAAACCTCATTCTATTTGCCACCAAAAGTGAGATAAGAGGCGTGTGTGAGAACCCATCCACCGTGATGCACTTTGTCCTTGTGTGCAAGGATGGAGAACCAAACACTAACACCACTCACGAGCTACCTTTGGTATTTCAATCTCTTTGCAGGAATTTCAAGATGTTTTCCCGATGAGCTACCTCCGGTCTACCTCCTCTTGAGGCATTGAGCATCGAATCGACCTCATCCCCGGCGCCTTTACCAAACAAAGCTCCATACCGAGTCAATCCGGAAGAAACAAAGGAGATTCAACGGCAAGTACAACAACTCATCGACAATGGTCATGTACGTGAAAACTTAAGCCCTTGTGCCGTTCCCGTTATTCTTGTGCCTAAGCCCGATGGAAGTTTCCGCTTGTGTTCCGATTGTAGACCTATCAATGCTATTACCGTTCGCTATAGGCATCCCATTCCTCGCTTAGATGACATGCTTGATGAACTTAGTGGAGCCAACTTTTTCTCAAAAATTGATCTTAAAAGTGGCTATTATCAAATCCGCATACAAGAGGGTGATGAATGGAAAACTGCTTTTAAAACCAAATTTGGTTTATATGAGTGGTTAGTGTTGCCTATGGGTCTTTCGGAAGCTCCCGGTACTTTTGTGCGTCTTATGCATCATGTGCTTCGTCCTTACATTGGAGTCTTTGTTGTGGTCTACTTTGACGATATTCTTGTGTTTAGCAAAACCATGAAAGAGCACATCAATCATGTAAAATCTGTGTTGCAAACTCTTCGCAAAGAAAGCCTTTATGCAAACTTGAAAAAATGCACATTTGGAGTTGACAAAGTGGTTTTCTTGGGTTTTGTTGTTTCCTCAAAGGGTGTCCATGTTGATGAATCTAAAATTCAAGCAATTAAAACTTGGCCCCAACCCACCAATTTGCAACAAGTGCGCAGTTTTCTTGGTCTTGCGGGTTTCTATCGTCGCTTTGTGAAAGATTTTAGCACAATTGCCGCTCCTTTGCATGCTTTGAGCAAGAAGAATACTCCCTTTGTTTGGGGAACTTTGCAATCAGCCGCTTTTGATAAGCTCAAGTCTTTGCTTACTCATGCTCGGATTCTTGCTTTGCCCAATTTTGACAAAACTTTTGAGGTTCATTGTGATGAAAGTGGTACCGGAATTGGCGGAGTTTTGATGCAAGAAAAACGAGCCATTGCTTATTTTAGTGAAAAACTCTCCGGTGCTCAACTTAATTATCCCATCTATGATAAGGAATTGTATGCTTCAGTGCGTGTGCTCCATGTTTGGGAACATTACCTTAGACCTCATGAGTTTGTCATCCATACCGATCATGAAACGCTTAAATACCTCAAAGGTCAAACTAAATTAAATAAGCGTCATGCCAAATGGAGTGAATTCATTGAATCTTTTCCTTATGTGATCAAGTACATTAAGGGTAAAGAGAATGTAGTTGCCGACGCGCTTTCACGCATATGCATGCTTGTCACTCAACTTGAGTTGAATGTCATTGGTTTTGAGCATATAAAAGTGATAGCGGCAAAGGTGTCCCGTCTTTCGATGAGATGTGGTTTTCGCTTTGGAGGAAGTCGACTTTGACGATCCGACTACGAACGTGCGAGGACGTCGCGCCTTAGCAATCGCTAAACCAACTCCGAGAGGTTATTGACCACGCCGGAACACGATCAACCTGACCACGAGGGTCTGTTTCCTGCGAGCAAACGAAGAACAAGCAAGAAACTGAGATTGCAATCTAGATATTGCGAATATAAGATGAAAACTTTATTGATCAAGGTGGGGTTCTGTGACGCCTTTGTCTAGTCGTTGAACACAAACAAAGTACGCGAAGTTGCAGCTATAGCGAACTTTTAATCTAAACAAAACCCAAGGTCTAAACGGTGCCCTAAGGGCTGTATATATGGAGGAAGAGGGGGGAATTTCGTGGCCCTTGGTGGAGGGGTCCGAAATCAACCCTAACTCTTGTTTCCCCACACATACGGACTCTAAAAACAGCCTATACTTAAGTATTTCGAAATTACATGGGCCTGGCCCAATAATAAGGTGACGCAGCACCTAGAATAGCCTATGGACGAATATTATGAAGTGGCATCTTGTATATTTCGTCCAAGGCCTCATTCACTCATTAGGGTGGCTTCAAAGTCCTGAATCATCACTTGTAACTCCGTTCTTGTTCCCCTTAGCATGCCAACATCTCCATGCTTGAACTTGCTCCAAGGTTCATCTTTCTTGTCCATGGTAGGCCCTTCATTTGTAAGCAAAACAAATGTATCCAATTTAGGCAGCATCATATTCTCATGAACATTGAAATCGTTACCAAGAAACGAAAGTACCGATAATTCAATTGGCGTCATGAGCTCTAGTAATTGGTCCAAGATGTATAGCAGCAGGGGGCTGTGGGTGTAACAATGGTATTGATGTCCTCATCATCCTCCCTTCTTGAAATGAAGTCGTCCTCGACGAAGCTCATCTTCCTCACCCAAATAAGGCTTCAAATCTGCAATGTTAAAAGTGGGACTAACCCCAAAATCTGCAGGCAGCTCAAGTTTATATGCATTATCATTTATTTTCTCTAGCACCTTAAATGGACCATCAAGACGTGGCATTAGCTTTGATTTGCGCAAATGAGGAAACCTATCCTTACGCAAATGTAACCAAACAAGATCTCCAGTGCAAAGACAACATGTTTTCTACCCTTATCTCCAACAAGTTTATATTTAGCATTCATACGCTCAATGTTTTCCTTAGTTAACTCATGCATTTTTAAAATCAATTCAGCACGTTCTTTAGCATCAAAATTAACCTTCTCCAAGATGGAAGAGGCAACAAATCAATAGGTGCACGAGGTAGGAAGCCATACACAATTTCAAAAGGGCACATCTTAGTAGTAGAATGCAATGAACGATTATAAGCAAATTCAATATGAGGCAAGCATTCTTCCCACATTTTCTTATTATTCTTCAAAACAGCCCTAAGCATAGTAGACAATGTTCTATTGACTACTTCAGTTTATCCATCGGTTGGGGGTGACAAGTAGTACTAAAAGCAGTTTAGTCCCCAACTTAGCCCATAAACATCTCCAAAAGTGGCTAAGAAATTTAGTATCACGATCTGAAACAATAGTATTTGGCACACCATGCAAGCGAATAATTTCACGAAAGAACAAATCAGCAACATTAACAACATCATCGCTTTTATGACATGGTATAAAGTGTGCCATTTTCGAGAATCTATCCACGACAACAAATATGCTATCCCTCCCCTTCTTTGTTCGAGGTAAACCTAAAACAAAGTCCATAGATATATCCTCCCAAGGAACACTAGGCACAGCAAAGGCATATATAAACCATGAGGATTGAGTCGTGACTTAGCTTTTTGACATGTAGTGCAGCGAGCAACAAAACGCTCAACATCCCGTCTCATCTTTGGCCAAAAGAAATGTGTAGCAAGTATATCCTCCGTCTTCTTGACGCCAAAGTGTCCCATTAATCCTCCTCCATGCGCCTCCTGCAACAACAAAAGACTTAACAGAGCTAGCAGGAATGCATAGCTTGTTAGCACGGAACACAAAACCATCATTAATAACGAACTTGTTCCATGTTCTTCCTTCTTTACAATTCTGCATTACATCTTTAAAATCAGCATCATGCACATATTGATCTTTGATGGTCTCCAAACCAAATATTTTGAAGTCAAGTTGTGAAAGCATAGTATATCGACGAGACAAAGCATCAAGAATAACATTTTCTTTACCCTTCTTGTGTTTAATGACATAAGGGAAAGTCTCAATGAATTCAACCCATTTAGCATGTCTACGATTCAGTTTAGCTTGACTTTTAATATGTTTCAAAGATTCATGATCAGAATGTATAACAAATTCTTTGGGCCATAAATAATGTTGCCATGTCTCTAAAGTCCTAACAAGAGCATATAATTCTTTGTCATAAGTAGAATAGTTCAGACTAGGCCCACTCAATTTTTCGTAAAAGTATGCAACAGGTTTGCCATCTTGTAATAACACACCTCCTAATCCAATTCCACTAGCATCACATTCAAGCTCAAAAGTCTTATTAAAGTCGGGAAGTTGGAGTAAAGGAGCATGTGTCAACTTATCTTTCAATACCGTGAAGGCTTCTTCCCATGCGGTACCCCAAACAAAAGGCACATCCTTCTTTGTAAGCTCATTGAGAGGTGCAGCAATGGTGCTAAAGTCTCTCACAAAACGCCTATAGAAACCAGCGAGTCCAAGAAAACTCCTCACTTGTGTGACCGTTTTGGCTGCGGCCAACTCTCAATAGCTTCAATCTTGGCTTTATCAACTTCAATTCCTGTGGAGTAACAACATAGCCAAGAAAAGATACTCGGTCGGTGCAAAAGGTGCACTTCCCAAGGTTACCAAACAAACGTGCATCACGTGAGAGCATTAAAAACAACACGTAAATGTTCCAAATGTTCTTCCAAAGATTTGCTATAAATCAGTATATCATCAAAGTAAACTACCACAAATCGTCCAATGAAAGCACGTAAAACTTCGTTCATTAATCTCATGAAAGTACTAGGTGCATTAGTTAACCCAAAAGGCATGACTAACCACTCATATAATCCAAACTTAGTTTTAAATGCTGTTTTCCATTCATCTCCCAATTTCATACGAATATGATGGTATCCACTACGCAAATCAACTTTGGAGAATATTGTAGAGCCACTCAATTCATCAAGCATATCATCTAGCCTAGGAATAGGATGACGATAACGAATAGTAATATTATTAATGCCTCTACAATCAACACACATACGCGACGTACCATCCTTTTTATGCACTAGTATAATAGGAACAACAGAAGGACTAAGAGATTCGCGTATATAACCTTTGTCGAGCAGCTCCTGTACTTGACGCAAAATCTCCTTCGTCTCCTCTGGATTGGTACGGTATGGTGCGCGGTTGGGTAGCGATGCACTGGGAATTAAGTTAATTTGATGCTCAATCCCTCGAATAGGTGGTAATCCCGGTAGCATGTCTTGTGGGAAGACGTCAGCGAACTCCTGCAAAATGTTAGTGACAGCAGGGGGCAAAGAGGAAGGCACGTCCTCGAATGAAAATAATGCCTCTTTGCACACAAAAGCATAGCAAACAGATTTGCTAGAATCTAGCTCATCAATATCAGATTTGGTGGCAAATAAACATGCACTTTTCAGTTTAATTTCGAAGCAACATTAGATGGTTTATTATTAGGCTTCATTTGTTGCTCAAATTCTTTTGCCACAATCTGATTTTCACTCTTATTTTTCTCCTGTTTTGCTTTATTAACTCTATTAATATCATCTTTCAAAATGGAATCAGGAGTCATAGGAAGCAAAGTAATATTTTTATCCTTGTGAACAAGAGTATACTGATTGTTTCTACCATGGTGTACAGAATTTTTATCAAATTGCCATGGTCTACCAAGTAATAAGGAACATGCTTGCATAGGTACCACATCACAATCAACATAATCAGCATATGTAGAGATACTAAAATACACACGAACAGTACGTGTTACCTTAACCTTGCCGCTGTTGTTGAACCATTGGATATAGTAAGGATGTGGATGTGGTCTTGTGGTGAGAGAAAGCTTCTCCACCATATCCATGCTAGCCAAGTTTGATGAGGACATCAATACCATTGTTACACCCACAGCCCCTGCTGCTATACATACTGGACCAATTACTAGAGCTCGCGCACGCCAATTGAATTATCGGTACTTTCGTTTCTTGGTAACGATTCCAATGTTCATGAGAATATGATGCTGACTAAATTGGATACATTTGTTTTGCTTACAAATGAAGGGCCTACCATGGACAAGGAAGAGGAACCTTGGAGCAAGTTCAAGCATGGAGATGTTGGCATGCAAAGGAGAACAAGAACGGAGTTACAAGTGATGATTCCAGGACTTTGAAGCCACCCTAATGAGTGCATGAGGCCTTGGACGAAATATACAAGATGCCACTTCATAATATTCGTCCATAGGCTATTCTAGGTGCTGCGTCACCTTATTATTGGGCCAGCCCATGTAATTTCGAAATAGTTAAGTATAGGCTGTTTTAGAGTCCGTATGTGTGGGGAAACAAGAGTTAGGGTTGATTTCGACCCCTCCACCAAGGGCCACGAAATTCCCCCTCTTCCTCCATATATACAGCCCTTAGGGCACCGCTTAGACCTTGGGTTTTGTTTAGATTAAAAGTTCGCCATAGCTGCAACTTCGCTGCATTTCGCTTTGTGTTCAACGACTGCACAAAGGCGCCACGTAACCCCACCTTGATCAATAAAGCTTTCATCTTATATTCGCAATATCCAGATTGCAATCTCAGCTTCTTGCTTGTTCTTCGCTTGCTCGCAGGAAACAGCCCTCGTGGTCGTTGATCGTGCTCGGCGTGGTCAATAACCCTCGGAAGTTGGTTTAGCGATTGCTAAGGCGCGACGTCTTGCACGTTCGTAGTCGGATCGTCAAGGTCGACTCCCACAGAAACGATAGCCACCATCTCATCGAAACATCGGGACACCTTTGCCTCTATCAAGTGGTATCAGATTTTCAGGTTGCTCGGTGAGATTTTACAGTTTTCCGTAGTTTAGATCGAGTCTGTTATTCATACCTATAGTCCACGAAAAAGCCACAAAAAAAATTAGGGTTAGTTCATCATATCCGAACCAATCTGAGCCTTTGCATAATCTTTTTAGGGTTTGCTTTGTTGAATTTGCGGTTGCATCGTCGTGTCAAGTTGCTGGTTTTAGAGTCTAGTCTTTTAGAGTTTCGAGTTCTGGTCATAAGTTGTCACGCCGCTGCCGCACCATCATCATCGCCTTGCCATCTTCCACCATTGCTTATCCGCCACCGCTCTGAATCCATATCCATATACCACCACCGCTCCCATATATCCACCACCATATATCCACCACCAATCCGAGTTCCTTGCATATTAGGGTTGTTTTCGAGATCCATCTAGTTTCCGATTCGTGTTTCCTTGCCGGAGTAGGTTTCGAAAAAAAAAAAAAAAAAAAAGAGTCTGGAAACCACCCTCCGTTTAGGCCCAAAATTTTCCGAAAACGCACTTGTCGAAAAATTTTCTGGCTATCCTGTTTTTAGGTGTTTCTAAGTGTATTGAGACAGTCGCCGTTATAGAAATTTTTTGACCTGCTTCAGCTTTTGGGTCCGGGCAAATAAAAAAAAAAAAAAATTTCGAAAAAATTTCGTGCCCATCCTGTCAGTTTGACCTCGGAAGAGTTTTGAGACACTCGCCATTATAGTGTTTTTTCGCAAAAAAAAAAAAAAAAAAAAAAAAAAAAAAAAAGCAAAAAAAAAAAAAGCGAAAAAAAAATTTCCAGAGTGTGCTTTTCCCTTGTTTACGTGCAGCGCCGTGATTTTGTTAGTGTTCTAGGCTCGCGTCTCTAGCACGGTCTAGCCTAGGACCAAAGACAAGACTGCTCGTTGAGCGCTTATTCAACTTTGCATCTCTGAATTGATTATTGCTAACCTTTTTGCTACCATATTATAAGCCTTCCCAGCTCCACATACATCTACATCGTATGCTTGACTCTCCCCGTAATCGCTCTATCCAAGCTTTGAGAGTTTTGACTACATCGGTTGCCGATCACCCTTCGCTGGGTAAGAACTGGTAAGTATTTGAGATTTGCTCGACGGATTTGTGATTGTCCACCACACCACCACCACCACTTCCTAGTAGTCCGTCAATCATATTCTTGTGTGTTTCTATTGTGCTAACCATGGCAGGATCACAAGCCGATTTAGACCGACCGGGAGAACATGACAAACAAAGCGCTACATGATAAGTTTCAACAAATGATGAGTGGGCAGGTGGACGATGTGCTAAATAGATTTGAAGAGGCCATGGAGAAGATAGATGGCATTGAGAAGGCGTTCAAACAAAGCTCGATAACAAGTTTAATGAATTGCTCGCGCGTCTACCACCACCACCACCGGCTGCACCTAACGCACCTCTACTACAACAACACGGACTACCTCCACATCGCTAAACAGCCCTCCGCCGAGCTTCCGTGTCCCTCTTCACCGCCAAGCTGCTGGTGTCTTGTTGATACTTCATGGCTCCTGCTGCTGCGGTGGGGAGGATGATTATGTAAGAGCTTACGAGGATGAGGTTGATCAACATCGAACTACGTGCAACCACCAAAGACCCACAACCACCAGGTCGTCCACATGCAAATAATGGCAATGTTCGGCTCCCCTTCAGTACGAGATCATGACCATCTCCCTAAACTGAAATTGAATATTCCACCATTTGAGGGTAGATATGTTCCTGATATATATCTTACTTGGGAGTTAGAAACTGAACAACGATTTACATGTTTACAATATCCCGAGGAGAGACGTGTTCCTCGCTTGCTGTTTGTGCTTTCACTAGCTTTGCATGTGTTTGGTGGTCTGAACATTGTAGATTATATCCTGTTCCAGCTACTTGGGCTGCTTTGAAAACTGCTATGCGTACTCGTTGGGTTCCACCATATTATCAGCGTGAATTACTTCAAAATTGCAGCGCTTAAGACAAGGAAAAATTCGTAGAAGAATATTATCGGGAATTACAAACTGGCTTGATTAGATGTGGTATTGTTGAGGAGAATGAAGCTATGCTTGCACGCTTTTCGGGTGGATTAAATAGAGAGATTCAGACCATTCTAGACTATAAGGATTATAATAATATCACTCGATTATTCCATCTTGCTTGTAAAGCTGAACGTGAAGTGCAGGATCGATGTGCTTGGCGCGAACTAACTTTTCTCGCAGGTCGACCTTCATCATGGACACCACGTGCATCATCTACTTCCACACGCTCTACTACACCGCACCTCCGTCGGCTGCCACCTCCAACCGTGATACAAGAAAGCAGGCACAACCACCACTATCTCGCCAAGAGTACACCTGCTGGGCCTACACAGAGCTCTTCTTCTTCCATGGCGCCAACAGGGCACACAAGTGATATTATTTGTCGTCGTTGTAAGGGAAGAGGACATTTTATGAGAGAATGCCAATCTCAGCGCAGATGATTGCTACCGAGGATGGTGGGTATGAGTCCGCTAGTGACTATGATGAAGAGACTTTGGCTCTTATTACACATGAAGAACACGGTGGAGATGATTCTGATCTTGAGACGCAATACATGGCTGTCAAGATGCCGACAGTATGAATGTTTAGTTGCTCAACGTGTTTTGAGTGTGCAGGTTACACAAGCTGAGCAAAATCAGAGGCATAACTTGTTCCATACAAAGGAGTTGTGAAGGAACGTTCTATTCAAGGCCATCATAGATGGAGGGAGCTGCAACAACTTGGCTAGCATGGATATGGTGGAGAAGCTTTCTCTCACCACAAGACCACATCCACATCCTTACTACATCCAATGGTTCAACAACAGCGGCAGGTTAAGGTAACACGTCTCGCTTCGTGTGCATTTTAGTATCTCTACATATGCTGATTATGTTGATTGTGATGTGGTACCTATGCAAGCATGTTCCTTATTACTTGGTAGACCATGGCAATTTGATAAAAATTCTGTACACCATGGTAGAAACAATCAGATACTCTTGTTCACAAGGATAAAAATATTACTTTGCTTCCTATGACTCCTGATTCCATTTTGAAAGATGATATTAATAGAGCTAATAAAGCAAAACAGGAGAAAATAAGAGTGAAAATCAGATTGTGGCAAAAGAATTTGAGCAACAAATGAAGCCTAATAATAAACCATCTAATGTTGCTTCTGAAATTAAACTGAAAAGTGCATGTTTATTTGCCACCAAATCTGATATTGATGAGCTAGATTCTAGCAAATCTGTTTGCTATGCTTTTGTGTGCAAAGAGGCATTATTTTCATTCGAGGACGTGCCTTCCTCTTTGCCCCCTCGCTGTCACTAACATTTTGCAGAGTTCGCCGACGCCTTCCCACAAGACGTGCCACCGGATTACCACCTATTCGAGGGATTGAGCATCAAATTGACTTAATTCCCGTGCATCGCTACCCAACCGCACCATACCGCACCAATCCAGAGGAGACGAAGGAGATTATGCGTCAAGTACAGAGAGCTGCTCGACAAAGGTTATATACGCGAATCTCTTAGTCCTTGTGCTGTTCCTATTATACTAGTGCCTAAAAAGGATGGTACGTCATGTATGTGTGTTGATTGTAGAGGCATTAATAATATTACTATTCGTTATCGCCATCCTATTCCTAGGCTAGATGATATGCTTGATGAATTGAGTGGCTCTACAATATTCTCCAAAGTTGATTTATGTAGTGGATACCATCAAATTCGTATGAAATTGGGAGATGAATGGAAAACAGCATTTAAAACTAAGTTTGGATTATATGAGTGGTTAGTCATGCCTTTTGGGTTAACTAATGCACCTAGTACTTTCATGAGATTAATGAATGAAGTTTTACGTGCTTTCATTGGACGATTTGTGGTAGTTTACTTTGATGATATACTGATTTATAGCAAATCTTTGGAAGAACATTTGGAACATTTACGTGTTGTTTTTAATGCTCTACGTGATGCACGCTTGTTTGGTAACCTTGGGAAGTGCACCTTTTGCACCGATTTAGTATCTTTTCTTGGCTATGTTGTTACTCCACAGGAATTGAAGTTGATAAAGCCAAGATTGAAGCTATTGAGAGTTGGCCGCAGCCCAAAACGGTCACACAAGTGAGGAGTTTTCTTGGACTCGCTGGTTTCTATAGGCGCTTTTGTGAGAGACTTTAGCACCATTGCTGCACCTCTCAATGAGCTTACAAAGAAGGATGTGCCTTTTGTTTGGGGTACCGCACAGAAGAAGCCTTCACGGTATTGAAAGATAAGTTGACACATGCTCCTTTACTCCAACTTCCCGACTTTAATAAGACTTTTGAGCTTGAATGTGATGCTAGTGGAATTGGATTAGGAGGTGTGTTATTACAAGATGGCAAACCTGTTGCATACTTTTCTAAAAATTGAGTGGGCCTAGTCTGAACTATTCTACTTATGACAAAGAATTATATGCTCTTGTTCGGACTTTAGAGACATGGCAACATTATTTATGGCCCAAAGAATTTGTTATACATTCTGATCATGAATCTTTGAAACATATTAAAAGTCAAGCTAAACTGAATCGTAGACATGCTAAATGGGTTGAATTCATTGAGACTTTCCCTTATGTCATTAAACACAAGAAGGGTAAAGAAAATGTTATTGCTGATGCTTTGTCTCGTCGATATACTATGCTTTCACAACTTGACTTCAAAATATTTGGTTTGGAGACCATCAAAGATCAATATGTGCATGATGCTGATTTTAAAGATGTAATGCAGAATTGTAAAGAGGGAAGAACATGGAACAAGTTCGTTATTAATGATGGTTTTGTGTTCCGTGCTAACAAGCTATGCATTCCTGCTAGCTCTGTTCGTCTTTTGTTGTTGCAGGAGGCGATGGAGGAGGATTAATGGGACACTTTGGCGTGAAGAAGACGGAGGATATACTTGCTACACATTTCTTTTGGCCAAAGATGAGGCGGATGTTGAGCGCTTTGTAGCTCGCTGCACTACATGTCAAAAAGCTAAGTCACGACTCAATCCTCATGGTTTATATATGCCTTTGCTCGTGCCTAGTGTTCCTTGGGAGGATATATCTATGGACTTTGTTTTAGGTTTACCTCGAACAAAGAAGGGAGGATAGCATATTTGTTGTCGTGGATAGATTCTCAAAATGGCACACTTTATACCATGTCATAAAAGCGATGATGCTGTTAATGTTGCTGATTTGTTCTTTCGTGAAATTATTCGCTTGCATGGTGTGCCAAATACTATTGTTTCAGATCGTGATACTAAATTTCTTAGCCACTTTTGGAGATGTTTATGGGCTAAGTTGGGGACTAAACTGCTTTTTAGTACTACTTGTCACCCCCAAACCGATGGATAAACTGAAGTAGTCAATAGAACATTGTCTACTATGCTTAGGGCTGTTTTGAAGAATAATAAGAAAATGTGGGAAGAATGCTTGCCTCATATTGAATTTGCTTATAATCGCTCATTGCATTCTACTACTAAGATGTGCCCTTTTGAAATTGTGTATGGCTTCCTACCTCGTGCACCTATTGATTTGTTGCCTCTTCCATCTTCGGAGAAGGTTAATTTTGATGCTAAAGAACGTGCTGAATTGATTTTAAAATGCATGAGATAACTAAGGAAAACATTGAGCGATGAATGCTAAATATAAACTTGCTGGAGATAAGGGTAGAAAACATGTTGTCTTTGCACCGGAGATCTTGTTTGGTTACATTTATGTAAGGATAGGTTTCCTAATTTGCGCAAATCAAAGCTAATGCCACGTCTTGATGGTCCATTTAAGGTGTTAGAGAAAATAAATGATAATGCATATAAACTTGAGCTGCCTGCAGATTTTGGGGTTAGTCCCACTTTTAACATTGCAGATTTGAAGCCTTATTTGGGTGAGGAAGATGAGCTTCCGTCGAGGACGACTTCATTTCAAGAAGGGGAGGATGATGAGGACATCAATACCATTGTTACACCCACAGCCCCTGCTGCTATACATACTGGACCAATTACTAGAGCTCACAAGACGCCAATTGAATTATCGTACTTTCGCTTTCTTGGTAATGATTCCAATGTTCATGAGAATATGATGCTGCCTAAATTGGATACATTTGTTTTGCTTACAAATGAAGGGCCTACCATGGACAAGGAAGAGGAACCTTGGAGCAAGTTCAAGCATGGAGATGTTGGCATGCGCAAGGAGAACAAGAACGGAGTTACAAGTGATGATTCCAGGACTTTGAAGCCACCCTAATGAGTGCATGAGGCCTTGGACGAAATATACAAGATGCCACTTCATAATATTCGTCCATAGGCTATTCTAGGTGCTGCGTCACCTTATTATTGGGCCAGGCCCATGTAATTTCGAAATACTTAAGTATAGGCTGTTTTAGAGTCCGTATGTGTGGGGAAACAAGAGTTAGGGTTGATTTCGACCCTCCACCAAGGGCCACGAAATTCCCCCTCTTCCTCCATATATACAGCCCTTAGGGCACCGCTTAGACCTTGGGTTTTGTTTAGATTAAAAGTTCGCCATAGCTGCAACTTCTGCATTTCGCTTGTGTTCAACGACTGCACAAAGGCGCCACAGTAACCCCACCTTGATCAATAAAGCTTTCATCTTATATTCGCAATATCCAGATTGCAATCTCAGTTTCTTGCTTGTTCTTCGCTTGCTCGCAGGAAACAGCCCTCGTGGTCGTTGATCGTGCTCGCGTGGTCAATAACCCTCGGAAGTTGGTTTAGCGATTGCTAAGGCGCGACGCCTTACGCGTTAAGTAGTCGGATCGCCAAGGTCGACTCCCACGTAAACGATAGCCACCATCTCATCGAAACATCGGACACCTTTGCCTCTATCAAAGTTGTTGCAGCTCCCTCCATCTATGATGACGCTAATAGAACGCTCCTTCACAACTCCCTTTGTATGGAACAAGTTATGCCTCTGATTTTGCTCAGCTTGTGTAACCTGCACACTCAAAACACGTTGAGCAACTAAACATTCATACACGCCGGCAAGATCTTCAAAGAGCCATGTATTGCGCCTCATGATCGAATCATCTCCACCGTGTTCTTCATGTGTAATAAGAGCCAAAGTCTCTTCATCATAGTCACTTGCGGACTCATACCCACCATCCTCGTGAGCAATCATCACACGCTGAGATTGGCATTCTCTCAAAAAATGTCCTCTTCCCTTACAACGACGACAAATAATATCACTTGTGTGCCCTGCTGACGCCATGGAAGAAGAAGAGCTCTGTAGGCCCAGCAGTGTGCTCTTGGCGATAGTGGTGGTTGTGCCTGCTTTCTTGTATCACGGTTGGAGGTGGCAGCCGACGGAGGTGCCGTGTAGTAGAACGTGTGGAAGTAGATGATGCACGTGTGTCCATGATGAAGGTCGACCTGCAGAAAAGTTAGTTCGCGCCAACGCATCGATCCTGCACTTCACGCTCAGCTTTACAAGCAAGATGGAATAATCGAGTGATATTATTATAATCCTTGTAGTCTAGAATGGTCTGAATCTCTCTATTTAATCCACCCGAAAACGTGCAAGCATAGCTTCATTCTCCTCAACAATACCACATCTAATCAAGCCAGTTTGTAATTCCTGATAATATTCTTCACCGAATTTTTCCTTGTCTTAAGCGCTGCAATTTTTGAAGTAATTCACGCTGATAATATGGTGGAACCCAACGAGTACGCATAGCAGTTTTCAAAGCAGCCCAAGTAGTGGAACAGGATATAATCTACAATGTTCGCACCACCAAACACATGCAAAGCTAGTGAAAGCACAAACAGCAGCAGAACACGCCTCTCCTCGTGATATTGTAAACATGTAAATAGTTGTTCAGTTTCTAACTCCCAAGTAAGATATATATCAGGAACATATCTACCTTCAAATGGTGGAATATTCAATTTCAGTTTAGGGAGATGGTCATGATCTCGCACTGAAGGGGAGCCCAACATTGCCATTATTTGCATGTGGACGACCTGGTGGTTGTGGTGCTGGTGGTTGCACGTAGTTCTGATGTTGATCAACCTCATCCTCGTAATCTCTCACATAATCATCCTCCCCCACCGCAGCAGCAGGAGCCACGTAGTATCAACAAAGAGCCCCAAAGAGCTTGGCCAGGCTGAAGTGGGACATGGGAAGCTCGGCGGAGGGCTGTTTCGCGATGTGGAGGTAGTCCTTGTTGTTGTAGTAGAGGTGCGTTAGGTGCCGCCGGTGGTGGTGGTGGTAGACGCGTGAGCAATTCATTAAACTTGTTATCGAGCTTTGTTTCGAACGCCTTCTCAATGCCATCTATCTTCTCCATGGCCTCTTCAAATCTATTTAGCACATCTTCCACCTGCCCACTCATCATTTGTTGAAACTTATCATGTAGCGCTTTGTTTGTCATGTTCTCCCAGTCAGTCTGGTCGGCTTGTGATCCTGCCATGGTTAGCAGCAATAGAAACACACAAGAATATGATTCGACAGACTAGTAGGAAGTGGTGGTGGTGGTGTGGTGGACAGTCACAAATCCGTCAAGCAAATCACAAATTCTTACCAGTTCTTACCCAAAGAAAGAAAGCGGTGATCGGCAACCGATGTAGTCAAAACTCTCAAAGCTTGGATAGAGCGATTACCAGGGAGAGTCAAAACGCACGATGTAGATGTATGTGGAGCTGGGAAGGCTTATAATATGGTAGCAAAAAGGGTCAGCAACAATCAATTCAGAGATGCAAAGTTGAATAAACGCTCAACGACGGTACTGTGCTGGTCCTAGGCTAGACCGTGCTAGAGACGCGAGCCTAGAACACTAACAAAATCACGGCGCTGCACGGAAACAACGGAAAAGCACACTCGGAATATTTTTTTTTTTTTTTTTTTTTTTTTTTATGCGCTTTTTTTTTTTTTTTGAAAAATCACTATAATGGCGAGTGTCTCAAAACTCTTCCTGTGTCAAACCGACAGGATGGGCACGAAATTTTTTTCGACCAAAAAAAAAACGGGTTTTCCAAACCTACGCAGCAAGGAAACACGAATCGGAATTTAGATGGATCTCGAAAACAAACCTAATATGAGAAGAACTCGGATTGGTGGTGGATATATGGTGGTGGTATATGGCAGCGGTGGTGGTATATGGTAGCGGTGGTGGTATATGGATACAGATTGGTGGTGGTATTTGGATACGGATTGGTGGTGGTATATGGATACGGATGATGGTGCGGCGGCGGCGTGACAACTTATGACCAGAACTCGAAACTCTAAAAGACTAGACTCTAAGACCAGCAACTTGACACGACGATGCAACCGCAAATTCAACAAAGCAAAAACCCTAAAAAGATTATGCAAAGGCTCAGATTGGTTCGGATATGATGAACTAACCCTAATTTTTTTTTGGCTTTTTCGTGGACTTTAGGTATGAAGAATGACTCGATCTAATCTACGAAAAACTGTAAAATCTCACCGAGCAACCTGAAAATCTGATACCACTTGATAGCGGCAAAGGTGTCCCGCCTTTCGATGAGATGTGGTTTTCGCTTTGGAGGAAGTCGACTTTGACGATCCGAATACTGAACGTCGAGGACGCGTCGCGCTTTAGCAATCGCTAAACCAACTCCGAGAGGTTATTGACCACGCCGAGCACGATCAACTCGACCACGAGGGTCTGCTTCCGCGAGCAAACGAAGAACAAGCAAGAAACTGAGATTGCAATCTGGATATTGCGAATATAAGATGAAAGCTTTATTGATCAAGGTGGGGTTCTGTGACGCCTTTGTCTGGTCGTTGAACACAAACAAAGTACGCGAAGTTGCAGCTATGGCGAACTTTTAATCTAAACAAAACCCAAGGTCTAAACGGTGCCCTAAGGGCTGTATATATGGAGGAAGAGGGGGGGGGGGAATTTCGTGGCCCTTGGTGGAGGGGTCCGAAATCAACCCTAACTCTTGTTTCCCCACACATACGGACTCTAAAAACAGTTTATACTTAAGTATTTCGAAATTACATGGGCCTGGCCCAATAATAAGGTGACGCAGCACCTAGAATAGCCTATGGACGAATATTATGAAGTGGCATCTTGTATATTTCGTCCAAGGCCTCATGCACTCATTAGGGTGGCTTCAAAGTCCTGGAATCATCACTTGTAACTCCGTTCTTGTTCCCCTTGCATGCCAACATCTCCATGCTTGAACTTGCTCCAAGGTTCATCTTTCTTGTCCATGGTAGGCCCTTCATTTGTAAGCAAAACAAATGTATCCAATTTAGGCAGCATCATATTCTCATGAACATTGGAATCGTTACCAAGAAACGAAAGTACCTGATAATTCAATTGGCGTGCGCGAGCTCTAGTAATTGGTCCAGTATGTATAGCAGCAGGGGCTGTGGGTGTAACAATGGTATTGATGTCCTCATCAAAAGACTTGTATGAGCATGATCCATCTTTTGCTTCTCCTTATGCTAAGTGTTTGACGCATACGTCTTGGGAACAATATTACATCAAGGATGGTTATCTTATGAGAGCTAACAAACTTTGCATTCCCGAGTCTTCTCTTCGTTTGCTCCTTTTGCAAGAGGCTCATGGAGGCGGACTCATGGGACACTTTGGACGCGACAAAACATTCGCCACGCTCTCCAACAACTACTTTTGGCCCAAGATGTTCCGCGACGTACAACGCTTCACCAACCGATGCTATACATATCGCAAAGCTAAGTCAAGCTCAATCTCATGGTCTTTACATGCCTCTTCCTATTCCATATCAACCATGGGAAGACATAAGTATGGATTTTGTACTTGGATTGCCTAGGACTCAAAATGGCAAGGATTCCGTGTTTGTTGTTGTGGATAGATTTTCTAAGATGGCACATTTCATTCCTTGCAACAAGATAGACGATGCTTCACATGTTGCAAATCTCTTTTGTAGAGAAATCTTGCGACTCCATGGAGTACCAAAGACAATCGTCTCCGATCGTGGCGCCAAGTTCTTGAGTTACTTTTGAAGACCCTATGCGCCAAGCTCGGAATCAAGCTATTGTTCTCATCCGCATACCATCCTCAAACCGACGGCCAAACGGAGGTGACGAACCGCACACTATCCACTCTACTTCGTGTCTTGATCAAGAAGAACATCAAGGAATGGGAAGCATGTCTACCCATCGCCGAAATGCGCCTACAATCGTGCAAGACATTCTACTACCGGCAAGTCCCCCTTCGAGGTCGTCTACGGTTTCAACCCGTTGTCCCCATTGGACATTCTACCACTCCCTCTCCAAGAGCGCACCAACATGGATGCAAGTGAACGAGCAAGCTACATCAAGAAGATGCACGAGGATACAAGGCACACAATTGAGCGCCAAGTACAACGCCAAGCAAACAAGCTCAACGCCAACAAGCAACCCATCGTCTTCAACATTGGCGATCAAGTGTGGCTACACCTTCGCAAGGACCGATTCCCCAAAGAACGCAAGTCCAAACCTCTCCCTCGAGCCGATGGACCTTTCAAAGTGCTTGCACGCTACAACGACAACGCTTACAAAATCGACATACTTCGAGACAAGTACAACGTGAGCGACATCTTCAACGTCAAGGACCTTGCACCTTTCCATGGAGATGAAGCTTTTCATCCGAGGTCGGATCTCTCCCAAGGGGGGGGGAGATGATGCGGAGCATCCCTCACTCATCCCCACGGACGTGCCTACATCTCCCTCAACACCACCGGGACCCATGACAAGAGCCCGAGCCAAGGCTATTGAAGATAAGGTGAACTCGCTCCTCTCCGAACTTCTTATTTCTACCCATGAGACATGGCTACTACCTCATTCGAAACTCTATGTGTAATCAGGTACATGGAGGCGAACCAAGGATCTACTACTTGCAAGAGCCAAGACAGCGAGGACCCCAAGTATGTCGAAGAGGAAGAAGGATGCACTGAAGCTACAGAGACACGGACGTCCGACCGCTTCCGGACGTCAAGCGATTCCCAGGACACGGACGTCCGACGCGCTCTCGGACGTCCGAA